>JADLZK010011004.1:0-220611 GCA_015847255.1 Hyparrhenia diplandra | reverse complement strand
ATCATCGGCCATTAGCTGGGGCCAGCTGCCACATGTTGCTTTGTTACTCGGGCCTGATCCACGCGGATTTATAAGTCTCCGGTCAAACCATACCTCAACAGGTTAGTGATCAACGGGTCAATTGCTGGCTGCCTTCGCTAGGCAAATCGCGCCAAATTGTGAAATGAAATGGGCCGAAGCAGTTTTGGCATTGACGGCCCCCCATGGTCTCAAGCTTAATTTTAGAGGCTATTTTATTTACGTGAAGATTAAGCTTCCTAGCTCATAGATTAGCATGGGTCCATCCAATTTTCTATCACAGTCATCCTGCATACTATCAACACTTAAAAAAAGACGAGATATAAGATTGAAAAGTACCATGATAACATATTAAGGCTATTAGCAGCATCGAATCAAACAAGTTTGAAAATTGCGTATTAACCATGATTCTAATTGTATATATATTTTCACTTCCAAATGGTATTACATTTCTCTCAATCTATTCTTGACCATAGACATGCTTACAAGTTATGAGGAACCTTGCTTATTCGAAAGGTCGAAGAAGACCATTTTTAAAAAAGAAGGTTGTTATGTAGTATGAGTCAATATGTTCCAACCTTATTAGTCTATTTTGGACTTTGAGGTTGCCACAGTGGCGATCTAGAATTTTAACTAAAGGTATGTCATCCAAAAATTTTCATATATAATTTTGTTTAAACCATTTCTCAATTCAATATAATTGTAGAATTGAAATGTAAATTTATATGCACAAGCTTTCACTATTCCATCGTAGAAAATACCCTATCAACAATTGTCGTTTCCGAGCAATATCAATAGACTTATTATGATTGTATCTTTATTGGATCAGAGAGGTCAGGTGTTATAACATCATTTATTCGAGCCGTTTTCCTCTTTTTGCCAAAAGTTTTTGCAAATACATCTAAACACCATGGCAAGAACAACAAAAATTTTGAGTCCAAAAGTTTCCATTTTTGCCGTAATACCCCTTGTAGCAAAAATTTTCCCATGCCTAAACACCACTAAAAAACCAAAACTTTAAAAACTTTTAGCACCCAAAAGCAATTTAAAACGCCTTTTAGTTATTTTTTTTGAAAAAAAATATTTTTAGTTATATTATCATTAAATACTTTAGTCGTCCCTTCAACCACTGATTCACTTTGTTTTTTCAGATATACTGATTCCCATTATACAATATTTCTAAATACACAAGAAAAGAAATAGATTAAAAAGCCGTGAGTGGAACTACAAATGGAACGAGAGAAATAATCCATGCTTTATTATTATTGTTATTGTTGTTGTTGTTGTGTTATTATTATTATTATTATTATATCATCCAAGGAGATGAAAAAGGCTTTTTAGGAACGCAGTGGCACTTGGCACTTGGCAGTGTGTGGGAACAGTGACGCTAGGTTCGCAGAGTGGAAGAGGGGACGGACCAGGGTAGCGGCGGAGGGAGACGCGCCCTCGCTTCTTTCGCCTTCTTGCCGCCGCCGCCTCCGAGTTCGAGGTACCATTTCTTGATCGCCAAATCCATGTCCCCGCACGACCGCTAAACCCCTGCATAGACTGCATGTGTCGAATGCGCCCAACCCAATTATAAGGTTTATGTCGTGAAATTTTGATTTAGGCGATGCTCCTTGGTAGGGTTTTTGTTTTGCAAATATTAAACTGCATATATAGTTGAATCTCGTTCGTCACTTGTGGTGATTCCCATCCCATCCCTAATAGTTGGTACAAGATAAACCGTGATTCATGTTTAGATATGCGCCAATGCACATACTCTGATGAATGTCGTTGTTCTTTTTTTAATTATTTCCCACATATAAGGTGTGTAATTATCATCAGACTGATTGGTGTGTGTGTAATTATCATCTCAAAAAAGTTGTATAATTATAAAATTTCAGGCTTATTGGCCCTTAATTTTTATGCTCATCAGAATTTACTTGAGACTTATCGTGATTTGGCATGGTGGTTAGGATATGGAGCCGTCAGATCGCCAATCTCGTCACCAAACTAGTGGTACCGCCCCTGTTCACTGGATGAATCTTCAGACGCACATGCAGCTGATGTCGTCATGGAGGATGTTCTGCTAGGTCCATCTCGCAAGAGGAATATTGAATCATCGTCAGTCGCACTTGCTGGTAATGTTGTTATGGAGGAACCTCAGGAAGGTCCATCTCCTAAGAAGGTTGACATTCATCGGGCAGTTGACCTCATGAGGTTTGTCTTCTCAGAGAAGGGATGCCTTTCCTAGACAATGGGTCTGGGAGATGTTTTGCAGAGGAGGATGATTGTGGACATGTCAGGCTACATGGTGACACATGATGTTTCAGGTCCTAGTATTTCCCAGCAGAATGCTCCCAGCCGGATGCGGGACGATCACACCTACCCTGATAAGGATATTGCCCACGCATTTGCTAAGGCAACAAGAAAAGGTATCGGCAGTGCGGTCCATGGAGATTTCTATGGGATATTTGTTGATAGGGTTTACATATCTAGCGCCGATGATGTCATGTATGTTCATGTTTGTGCGCCATATCGATGGCAAGGGTGATGTGGTGGAGAGGCTTCTCGGTGTTGTGCCAGACCCTGATTACGGTGATTCATCAATCAAAGTGATGGTGGGTTCGATGCTTTCTGAAGCTGGATTGAGTTTGTCAAAGCTGCGTGGTCAAGGTCATGGCTTTTTGGTTACAGCGATAAATTTTTCACCGAACTAAAGACATTAATCAGTAGGGAGAATGGATTGAGTACTACATTCATCCCTATCTCTGCCAGCTGCATTCTTCTCTTGTAGATTCTTCCCATGGTCAGTTTAATGTTTATGAGCTCTTCCAAACTGTCAATGCACTGTCAAATCTAATCAAAGACTGCCCCCAGTTCATGGAAAAGGTCTGTTCGCTAATACAAGAGAGTGGGTGGAACCTGGCCAGTGATCTTAAGAAACCTGGCGAAACAAGCTGGGGTTCATATTATGAGGCACTCGTGAAATTTGCTGCTTATTTTGATCCAATTTGTGATGCACTTTACTATGTGGAAGAAAAAGTGAAAGACCGCGATCACACATATCTGCATACAAAGTACTTAATGAACTCTGCTATGACTTTGCATTTGCCTTGCTTTTTGATGCAAGATGTACTGAGTGTTACAAATGAGCTTTCACTGGCCTTGGGCAAGAAATATGTGGACGCAGTGAATTGTATGGCTCTCCTCCAGGAGGCCAAGAAGCAGCTGCAGGTAATGAGAGATGAAGGATGGACATCCTTCCTCAACAAAGTCGGTTTGTTTTGCAGTGAATATGAAATCCCCATGCCCAATATGGGAGCCAAATTTGAACCCCGGCCAAGACTGAGGGCAATGTTCCAACGATGACTAATCTGGAGCATTACCATATTGATTTCTTCGAAAAGGTTATCAATATTCACCTCAACGAGTTTGACATGCGTTTCAGCAAGCAAAGCTCGGTGTTGTTTCTTCTCTCGTCGTGCTTAAATCCACGGAATTCTTTCGAAGCTTTTGATAAGGAGAGAAGCTTCTGAGTATGCTCGGCTCTACCCATCCGACTTCTCTGATTCCGACATAGCCACACACTGATCTGCAACTTGAAGCCTTTGTAGCAGACTTGCGCTCTGATGTCAGGTTTCGTGAAATGAGTGCTCTCAGTGAACTTTCTGTTAAGATGGTGGAGACAGGCAAGGCCACCGTGTATCCTCTCTGGTATATCTGCTTCTAAAGCTTGCTCTCATCCTTCCTGGGACACCGCCACCGCCGAGACAGCATCCTCTGCGATTAAGTTCATAGACAGCACGATGCAGCAAGAACCTTTCAACCAGTGGACCGGTGACTGCTTATTGCTGTTCTTGAGCGTGACATATTTGAAAAAGTGTTACCACGAAGCTGTCATTGCATCTCTTTGAGGCTACAATGCTGGGACGGCAATTAGGAGCTTCTTTTAATGGAGTTGCTGGTTTCATGAGCTGTTACTTAATCTGCCCAACCTATGCATTTTTTTTCTGTATGTCTTGGTTTGTTTGTCTGAATGCATTGCCTGATGTATGACCAGAATTATATGGTTTGGCAGATTTGAACTTCTGGTGTCGAATGTTTTTGTCAGTTTGAATGTTTATGTAGTACGGGATGGATTCATGTTTCATGCTGAAACCTCTTCATCGCATTGTTCTCTAGGCTATATAGGCTACCTGGATAATTCATTTCTGTCACAGGTGGAAACAAAAAGTCATAGTCATAGCAGGATTATTGGATTAAAGACTTCATTTCTTTTGGCAAGGACTTCATTTCTTATTGGAATAAATCTGTTTGAAATTAAGCTAACTCCTCATTTTTTTTCTGACTAAATTAAGCTAACTCAAGTTGGCTATTTTATGGACTTATGGGCGTATGGTTCCATGCAAACCCACACATAGATTCACCTTATATATAGTGACTTAGTATTATAACTTTAAAACAGTGACTTGCAGATTGATTTAGACCCTGTTTGTTTAATAGTCCATGACTTACGGATTATTGAAAAAAAAGACTCCATGAGGGTCTTCTAGGGAACTTTTAGCTAAAAAACAATAAAAAAGTCTCACCTATTTGGTCCGGATATTTTTTTAATCCAAAAACACGTAAAAGTTTTGGTAACCAGACACCCCTTACTATTTACTTTAAACAAAGAAACACAATGGGAGATTATTGTCTTCATCCTCAGATCCTCACTGAGTCATTTGGCAGGTTGACACTAAATAGACACCCAAAAATCCTTGAGTAATAAAAAGAAACGATACCACAGGTAACGAAAACTATAGGAGGTCACAAGCATTCACGACGGAAACCCCCCCACCAAAAATCCTTTTTTCAGTCTACTTCCCTTGTCCTTTTTTCTTTTTTCCATTCAGCGTACTTTTAGCTTTTATTCGTAAAGTTCATGACAATATCTTTTCTATCAAAAAATAGGAACGAGTATTTTTCTTAGGAATAGGATCTTCTTTTCTTCAAGAAAATGTTTTTTTTTAATTTATTTAGAGTCTGATGGAGAAGAAAATGTTTGACAGAACAGTGACATGCTATAATCAAGGTCTAGTGTATACGAGGGGCAAAACATTGTTTTTTAAATAATATTTTTCATGAATAATAAATAATTATAAATATAGAAGTTTTATACTTCCTTAGTGACAAAAGGAGTGTCGCTTTTAGGTTTTTCAAACATCATGTTTAACCATCCGTCTTATTAAAAAAAAATTATAAATATCATCTATTTTCTTATGACTTATCTATCATTAGAGATACTTTTAGTACCGATTTATTTATTTTATAATTTACACAAAAAAAAAGAATAAGATGAAGCGGTCAAACATGATGTCCGAAAGTAAGAATCAACACTCTTTTTGGGGTGGAGGGAGTAAAAAAATTGAGATGTATCATCATATCGCTTGTGGATTCCTATCGACAACTCGTGGGTCGTGCTAGCATCCGACGTGGTCGGATAGGAGCACAGTTTCAACCACCCCCAATTGGACCACGACCGACCCCACCAACATGTGCCCCCTCCTTCTTCCCTCACGACCGCACAACACCGCTACCCTCACCGCCACTGCGCGGCGCCTAGGGTTCCCGGAAGCCCTAGCCCTCGCCGAAGCCCTAGGAACCCTAGCAACCGCCCTCCTATCCCGCCTCTCCTCGCTGTTCCTCCCGCCCGCGGCAGCCTTCTCTAGCTTCGACGAGCCCACCCTCCCTTGCCGCCGGCCAAACCCCCCCCTACCCATACCCAACCATGTGTCTACCCCACCCCGCACGCGCGATGGCGGCGCCGCCACCGCGGTTAACCCACCACCACCGCCAGAACGGCGTGCCACCGCCAACCGGGCCGGTTGGAATCTGGCCCGAGGAAGGAAATAGGAGCCCTAACCCGTCGGGAACCCCAATCCGTTGCCGCCGCCGCCGCCACTTCTCCCGTCCGCGGGCGCGTGGGCTGATCTGGGCCGCAAAGAAATGGGAAGGGGTGGTCGGACGGACGGACCCGATTATTTCCGCAAACTAACGACGAAGTGCTCACTAGGGCAGGAACCTTTTCGGCCGCTGGATTGCCGATAAGTCCAGTAGATCACTGGAAAGCCCACGGCAATACAGTTCTCTCTTTCTACCGCACACATTCGTGTTCCGCTGCTGCCGCTAGGTTTGCGAAGTGATCAAAAGAAGTGCAAAAGACGAGAGCGGCTTTGCAGAGGCGCTCCGCTTCCTTGCCCCCACTTTCGCCTCCGATGGAGGTGTACCATTTCTTGATCTAAAATCCATCATATATGATCGCGTGGTATCACATATGTGGCCATCTGAGGTAAACTCTCAGGTTTCTCTTCCCGTCAACGGGATTAGGGATCGAGTTTACCTGTGGAGTTTTATGTAACTGCATTGATGATTGGCATTGCACTGTTCAGTTATCTTTTTTTTGTATTTACACATTAGTGCATGATTCTTCAAGGTACCGGTCGCTAGTGTTGTCTAGTACTTTTGTGTCATTATTCAGTTCTGCGATTCCATCCCATACTCATGTCGATCTGCTTGTGACTGAATGCTTGCTATTTGGTTTGGTGAATTAGGGCATGGAGCCATCAGATTGCCAATCCTGTACTGAAGCCGGCAGTGCCCACTTTCACTCAGACGAATCTTCAGGCGCACATGTTGCTGATGTTGTTGGTCGGCGAGGTTCAATCCGTAAAAAGGCCAAATCTTCAGGCGCATGTGTAGCTGATGTCGTTATGAGGAGGTTCAGGAAGGTCCATCTCATGTGAAGGTTGACATTGACCAAGCAATCGATCTCATGAGGTTTTTCCTTGAGAGAAGGGATGGCTTTTCTGGATAATGGATCAGGGAGATCATTTGAGGAAAGGAATATCATCGACATGTCTACCTACATGGTCAATCTGCTGTTTGAGGGAGGTGCATCGCATCGCGGTGCTCCCCGTCCGGATGCGCGGCGGTGAAACCTACCATTGACAAGGATATTGCCCACGTGTTTGCTAAAGAAGTAAGAAAAGGCATTGCCAATGAGATCCAGGGAGATCCCTTTGGGATAGTCGTTGATGTGTGTTCTCCACCTTCCACGGGAAACACTGCATGGTTCTGTTTGTGCGCTATCTCAATGGCAAGGGTGAGGTTTTGAGAGGCTTCTTGGGATTGTGCCAGAGCCTGATGTCGAAGTGGCAGTGGATTTGATGCTTTCTGAAGCTGGATTGAGCTTGACAAATGTGTGGGGCCAAGGTTATGGCTTGGTTCAGTATGGTGATGACACTTTCGCTGAACTAATAACATTGGTCAGTAAAGCAAGTGCATCAGCGCATTTATGTTCATCCTTCCTCTTTCCAGTTGAATTCCATTCTTGCCTCTACTTCCCAAAAATCTACTTGAAACTTACCAGCTTTTCCGAGCTATTGATGCTTTGTCAAATTTAGTTCAAGAGTCTCCTCAGTTCAATCAAAAGGTCCGCCGCTGATCCAAGAAAGAGGGTTGAATCTGGATAACAACCTTGAGAAGCCAGGTGAGACATCCTGGGGCTCATACTATGAGGCACTCGTGAAAACCTCGCTTTATTTACCTGCTGTTTGTGATGCACTTGACATTATGGGGAGAGATGATTCCAAAAGGACTTATGAGAAACGTACGGTATTAAGAGCACAATGGGCATTCACCGAGGACATGCCCTTTGTTTTGCTCTTGATGCGAGATGTACTAGCTGCTACAAATGAATTGTCTCTGGCCTTGGACAGGAACGACCTGGATGCTGAGAACTTTATGATTCTTCTCAAGGAGTCCAAGAGACGGTTGCTGGTACTGAGGGATGAAGGATGGCCATCTTTTCTCATGGAAGTGGACTTGCTTTGCGCTGAGAGTGACATGCCTATGCCTGACATGGGAGAGCAGTACGCACACCATAGGTGGAGCGACGATGAATCTCCAACGTCGACAAACTTGGAGCATTACCATATTCATGTCTTTGCAAAAGTTATCAACGACCAACTCAGGGAGCTTGATAAGCGCTTTAGCAAGGAAAGCTCTGAATTGGTTTGCCTTGCATTATGCCTAAACCCACGCAATCTTTTTCCAAGCTTTTGATAAGGACAAGCTCATTAAGTTTGCTCGGTTCTATCCATCTGAGTTCCCGAGACAGTTATTGCAGCACTTGATCTGCAACTCCAAGCATTCATAACTGATGTGCGCCTGATGCGAGGTTTCATGAAATGGCTAGATTGAGCGATCTTTCTGTGAAGATGGTGGGAACAGGGAAGAACTCCATGTATCCATTGGTTTATCTGCTCCTGAAACTCGCTCTCATCCTTCCTGGCACAGCTGCCGCCGCCAAGACAGCATCTTCAAAAAGTGAAGTTCATAGACAGCACAATGATGAAAGAACCCTGCAACCAGTGGACCAGTGACTGCTTATTGGTGTTCCTGGAGCAAGATATATTTGAAATCATAACCAATGATGATGTCATCGCATCTCTTTGAGGCTATCAAGTGTAGTGATTGGTTGACACCTCTATCAAAACAGTATCTTGTAGTTTTTGCAGCATCATTTTTAGTTCCATGCACATTTGTCTTCTTAACCTTTGTGATTCTGCACTTCTATTGTCGACATACTAGTTTGTTCTGTATACCCTTGTTTTGTTTGTTGAGCAAATTATTTCCTTGGCCCTACAAAAAGTACCTCTTAGTTTCTTGGCTCATTTTTCGGCGAATTTGGTTATTTGGCCCACTTAACCCTGTTAAGTTATGAAACTTACGGTAGTTTTTGTTCAGCGAATTTGGTTATTTGGCCCACTTAACCCTATTAAGTTATGAAACTTATGGTAGGGCCAAGAAACTAACCAAAACTCGAAAGTGGGCCAAATAACCAAATTCGTCAAAAAAGGGCCAAGAAACTAACTGGTATTTTAGTAGTGCCAAGGAAATAATTTGCTCTCATTCGTCTGAATGCATTGTCTGATGCATGAACACAGTAATTTGGAGCCATGGACTTAGTGTTCCATTCTTGGTAGCCTTGAAGGTTTCTGGACTACTGAAATTATAGATGGATTAGTATGTTTTCCTTTCTGCCATCTTCATTGCTGGGTTGTATAGCATACGTGCAAAAATTCATGACCATTACCATGCTGCACTGATCTCCTTGGAGATTTGGTTCCACACACGCAGCAACGAAAATGCCTGTGCTCTGATGTAAAGATATATAAATGACAAGATGGATTAATGCTGCAAGGAAATTAAGAGGTGAACACTTCTACAGATTCTCTTTGCTTCACAGAAAATGAAAGCAGATTTGACAAAATCACAAAAAGCACTGGAATCGTATGCTTGGGCAGAGATTAGAGGCGAGGCAACTTTTACGCATACAAGCACATATCAGTGCAATGACTCATTGCGTTTATAATCTCCAGGAGTATACACAGTATCCTGTTTGGAATAACAATGATTACATAGTGCCTTTAAACAATAGTGATAAATGGAGATTATTAATTTATTATTGTGCTAGATTGGTATCGGGCTCTACATGGTGCCTTTAAACAACAGTAATAAATGGAGATTATTATTAATTTATTGTCGTGCTAGATTGGTATCACTGGGCTCCTTGGACTGATCCTAATAACTGGATAATAAGGGATGCCTCTTCGACAATTACACCTCAGCAATCCTCGGTATGGGTACTCCTTGCCCTGCTGTCAGGACTTTGTATGCGTTCTGGATTTGTCTAGTGACTGGACCAATTTTCCCATCGCCAATTTCACGCCCATCAATCATTACAACCTGTTGAAATTTGTAAAGCACAGAATGTATCAGCAATAATAAGACAACTATTGGGGTGCGCCGACAGTAGCAACTGACGCTTACTTTCCTAGTCAACATAAACTCAGAGCACAAAACAGAAAAAAAGTGAACTGCTGCAAAACTGGAGCACTCTTCAACGAAGTCATGTGAAGTAATACTCGATGTCACTTGTCAGCATGGAAAAGAAAAGAGATCAATCTAGTTAGGGGGCCACACCTCCTTGACAAACAATAAAAGGAAAATGGGCAAATAGTGTTCCTTGAGAGGAACATATGCAACAAATCTAACTTTAGTTTTCAAGTTTATGAGAACCATTTGACAGTGAATAACTGACAAGGAAAAACAAAAACATGACCATGTAGTGCAACTCACCGGTGTAATCTCACCCATTGTTCCAGTTGTCCATACCTGCATGTGAAAATCAGAGCTGTAAGAATAAACATTCATGTTTGGACTTATGGTGGGTGTGTTCAGATTAATATACCAATAACAATTCATGCATAATTCTAAACATCAACTTTAAGTGCATGGCATCCTACATGTAAGCCTTTTTTGAAAGGAAAATTTTGATCAAGTGTGCGCTCCATCTTGTCATATTAGTTCATCATCAGGAAGTCTTATAAGAGACATTCAGTGAAGGATTACCCAGTTAAAGAGAACATATAACTGATATCTCCAAGTAAAGTACCATACCTCATCTGCAGCATGAAATTCTGAGAGACTAATGCGTCGCTCATGTAACACAAAAGTTTTCTTTCACCACAAGATCCATGACCTGTTATTTTCATCATTAGAGAAAAGTTAGAAAGACTCAGTAAACCACATCATCTCATTATTAGCACCAATTCCGCACGTTTCCACATATATGTCGCACTTTAAAGTAAGCATACACAACCAGAATCCAGAACACTACATTAAGCATACAGTGATATAACAGAGTTCTAGAAGTATTGAACGGGCAAACTTATTCAATTAGACAGGACACTGACAAAAGGATAGCAAGGCTACTAGAATTGTGGAGAATTTCTGCTTCTGTAGTTCAAATATTTTACACCTCCTGATGAAGATAGTTCGAATATGACCCTAATCCAATAATTTGAACATATGCAGAAAAAATAATGAATAAAAGGAACTGAAACTTACTTCCTAATATGTACTCAGTCCCTCTATCAAAATGAAAACAGATAGAACCATTCCTAAGAACCTATATTTTTCCACTACATATCTTAATAGTATACAAATGTGCAACATATTTCAAATATTGTGAAACAACTTGTGCCTCAGAAAGAGTATTGGTGCACAAATAGAACAGAATATATCTCAAAAATACTTGTTTGGAATGGAAAGGAGGCACGTGTATAGATTGGCCCCAGTTGTTCGAACTGGTATTTGATTATACTCACAGTTGCTCGCGTAATGCCTGGAAGGCAATAGTCAGCATGAGGTGTCAATACAATTCCCTTTTTAACCATAAACTGCAGTTGGCACAATGGAGGTTTTAGAGCAGTCATGTGAAAAGTGTCTATTAGTCGATTTGCCAAAGGTATGTATGCTTACAATGTTTGTTGCATTTGTTTCTGATACAAAGCCATCCTTGTCTAGCATAATTGCATCCTCAGCCTGGGCAAGATTACCTTCTATCTGCATAAGAGGATGGAAAATTGAGTGCAAATATATCAAAAAAAGATATCAGACGACAAAAAAAATTCCATTACAGTTGCAGTATATACTAACAGCAAATTAAGACTTCAAATCAAAAGGAAAGTGAACCTTTGCCAGAATATTGTTGATAAGATTATTGTGATGTATCTTGGAGTCTACACTCTGAAACAAGGAGAATAACCATGGTCAAGTTTAATTGACAATAAAAAGAACAGAAAGTAGTAGAACAATGTATTCCAGAGTATTTGAACCGATGCTGAACTAAAGGTATAGGAAACATTAAAAATAGTGAACATGTGAGACAGATATATTTGGTTTACCCCAGCTACTGATGAGTTAGTGGATGAATATAAAATTCCATAACCTTGAAAAAGAAAACAAGATTTACAGATTCTAGTTCACTTTTTGTCTACAGCTATGATCGATCAATGCCAAATGTCTATCAGTGAGAAGTATTTTTATGTATCAACATGGCAACCCTGAGCCCAGCAACTGCAGTGCACAATACTATGACTGCTCTGGAAAGTTTCTTTGAATAATGAGAACTCTTGGGGTCTAATGGTAACTATCAGCCTAAAGGAAAGCTAGAGGCTAAAAATAAACCAGACAGCCAAATTCTTGCATACATATAGTAATTAATAAATATGTTTGTGCTAGTCATAATTCCTCAATATTCAAGAGATTCAGTGAATGTTGCAAAAGAAGTCGGTATTGTCCTTTTTAAGATGATTGTCTGAGATATATCAGCCTCTTAAAGATGATCTGAGATTATATAGTTGATTTTTCAAACTTCAGTTGTTCATTTAGTTAAGAATGATTTTCCTGTTAAACTATAAAACCAATGTTTTCAGTGGCAATTATAAAGAAACAAACATATTGAGACCACCAGGTAGGATGAAATGCCATTTTTTCAGCACTGATGGCTACTGGTGACATGTTGTGATTGCCATGTCATTTTCGTATGAATTTTCAAATGCAAGTTTGAATTCCAACTTTTGCATGTGAGTATACATATTTGTATGCACTATGGATGTGCCAAGTTTCAATTTTTTTGAACAACCAAAATACATTCTTTGAATTGGTTTCCATGTTTCCACCTAGTAGGTGGTTTCCACCACATTTCATCCTCCAAGTAAATGCTAGTTATGTGAGAAAGAAATTCACCTATTAAGAAAAACTACTCATCTAAAATGACCCTAAAGCTAGCTGAAGTTAAATAAAAATGAAGAATTCAGTAAGTATATCTTACATTTGGAGAATTCGACGTGTGGTGGCAGTAACCAATTTTATTCCATGAGAGTTATCATACACTGGTGGTTTCCACTCTGCAAGCACTGAACCAAAAAAAAAAAAAGATTTATCAGAAACTAACAGAACAGCATTCATTGCACCTCTTCATACAAATTAAATTGGATGTAACAGTGACATGAATTAGTTTCCTTTTTCCTCAAGATGTATTTCCAGTATAGCAATAACTATACCATAGTCTACCAGCTTGTGCATTACAGGTTGGTCGACTTACATGTGCTTGAACCCTTCCATTCCATGGCCTATTGTGTGTCTTTTGCTCAAATAAAATCCATGGTGGAAAGAAAATGATTTGTGTGCTTTCAAAGGTGGACTCATGACGCCAAAGAGAAGAAGGTGCAAGTGGATGCAAAAAGAGAAAAAGGTGGGTGGAAAGATGAATACCAATCAAAGCACCCATAAAGATTGAAACCAGGACTCATTCCAGATGTCACCTTCACTTGATAAATTACAGCCAAGAATGAGCGAGCAGGTAGCATGAAGGTGATAGATAACATGCTATAAAAGTGGCATTGTGATGAATCTTGATCTATATTTTACCTTTTTCCCACGGGTGAGCGTGAGCCTTATATGAGCATTATCAAACATTCCATTTGCAATCAGAGTCTTAAAGATGGCATCCTTAATCTGCACCAAAGGATGTGTGAAATGACAGTTCAGTTAATAAAAAGTTGAAATTGGTTTCCAGTGATCCCCTCTAAATGAGAATTCAGATTTGAGAGAACCAAAAGCACCTACATTGCAATACAATTTACAGCGAAATCATGAAGCTCGTATGCTAAGGTTAGCTTGCCCAATCACGAGTAGGCACATTTCTGAAGGCCATAGCCTTTGCAGAATCAAACAATCTAGATAAGAAGAGAGAACATAGCTGTTACATAAACCATAAACAGAAGATGGGATGCAGACATAAGACTGAACTAGCTACTGCACCTGTCCAAATGTTCATCTAGTTTGAATACTTTTCCATCATATATACGTAAACCTTCCCAAACAGCATCTCCTCCTTGTACAACTGAATCAAACACTGAAACCTTTACAAGAAAGATTATTAGAGATAGAATGTAGAGAGTTTACTATATGTTCTGATAATGGTGGCATGCCACAAGGTGGCAGTGGTATATACCTTTGCGCTGTCACGGGGCAAAAGTTCGCCTCCAACCCAAACAAGAATGTTTTTATTTGCAGGGACAGGCAGAGGAGGGTCAGGTAATGGTGGTTGCCTGGGTCCTCTTGTCTTCCTAATTTGGCGCTTCAACATGTTGTAGAAAGGCAAGCTTTGCTCAAGCAGGTCATAAAATGCGAACGGGAAAGTCTGCAATCAAACAAGAAACTCCACGGTAAATAAGAACTGTGACAGATGGTACAAACCAAGATTAATTGGATTGCAATTTGATATACTGAAATGGACGTATTCCCTCTATGGTTGAAAAGGAAGACGTTTTGGAAAAGGCTTGGGTCAAACATTGGGAACATAAATCATTAATAACTTTTAAGTCGTTGAGTTTAGAAATGTGAAAATCATATCAATAGATTTGTCTTGAAAAATACTTTTATAAAAGTATACATATATAATTTTTTAATAAATATTTTTATAGAAAAGAGAAGTCAAAGTTAGCGCTTTGGAGACCGTGTCGCCGGTCTTGCAAACTTACATACGGGGAAACAAAACGAAACCGCCTCGTGAATTTTTAAAAGAGAGAAAAACACGGAAACAGCTCGCTGCCGTTCTCCTCCTTAATGAACGCCCCCACGCCCGCCGCCAAGTCGTCTCCCTTCGCCTGTCGGCGAGGCCGCCGCGCCGCCCTCGGTCCCGGCGGGGCGGCCGCTGGGGGGAGTGGCCCAACAAGGCTACCACCCCGGCCTCCCTCCTTCCCGGCCCCTCCCCTGCTCTCCCGCCCCCCCTCCCCACCCCCACCCCCCACTTCCTCCCCAAGCGAGATTACCGATCCGTGCCCTCCGCATGGCCGGTTCGCCTCACAGCCGATTCGCCGATCCGCTGGCTATCGCGCCGCCGCAGAACGCCGGCGGCGCCGGACGCGTTTTAAGGCCCGGCCGAGACTCGCGGGCGGGCGGGGTTTTCGCTGGCCGCGCTGCCGCCTGCTCCCGGGCGCAGGCGCCAGTGCCGTAGTGTGGCCGCCCTTCCCTCACCGGTGGCAGGGTTGCGGGATGCGTTTTGACCAGACCCGCGCGGCGGGCCCGCTGGGCAATAACGGGCGCCGGCGGCGCAGCCCACGCTCTTTTCCTCGACTACGCGGCACGGTGCGCCACCACGATGCCCCATGCAGCACCCCTCCCTCGCCGCGCGGCCTCCGCTTTGGCCAGGCGCTACTGCAGCGAGGCCCGCGCCACCACGCCTGGGCCTCGGCGCTAGACGAAAGTTCGCGCCACCACCTTCCCGGTCGGGCGGGGCGACTACTTTGCTGGTGGTCCTTCGGGCTTCTCCTCGCCGGGCGATGGTAGATCCGTGGCGCCGCGGACGGCCGCGATCGGGTGAAAAACCCCTCTCCCAAGCCTTGCGCCTTTGGGCCGACGACCCGTGGCGCCCGCGCCATTACCTCCTGGTTGGCCGCCGGGTTCTTCGTCCACCGCGCCGCCGGCTCGGGAACGAAGTCTCCAAAGGTGCTTCAACGCGCAGCCGGGCGGCCCGCGGGCGCCACCCTTCTTAAAGGCTCCGTTGAACCCATCGAGCCCTCCCGCCGCCTTGCGCCGCCTCAACCTTCAATCGCTCGCCATCCCCCCGCCCTCTACGCGAAGCTGGTTAGGCTCGCCGCCGTTTCGTCGTTTTGTTCCAGGGGTTGGTGACGCCACCGCTGTCGCCGTTGTTCCGGTCGTGGACCACCGACGTCGCGTTCGACATCGGACTTCCATTGCACATTTCGCCGCGCCCCCGGCCTCGGCGGGGAGATCTTTGCAACTTCGCCAACGCCATCCCCGCATGTCCCGCTTGATTGACGCCATCATTGTCGCCGCCGCCGTTGTTGGCCGTGGGCCACCGACGCCACACTCGGCTTAGGTCACCTCGGGTTGACGCTATCGCCGCCGCCGCCGCCGTTGCTTGGCCGTGGGCCACCGTCGTAAGCATTAAGATCCACCTCGCAGTGCCGCCGAAAGTGTGTGATGCCCCCCCTTTGATGTTCAAGTCGTGGATTTCGGCGCACGATCTTCCACTCCATTTCGCCACGGCCTCGTCTGAAGTCTTCGCCTAGCGATGCAAAGATTTTCTCGCATAGTGTGTTGTGTTGTACTCGGTGGCGGGCTCCTCTTCTTGCTTCGGGCAATTTGTCGCTTTTTTTGTGGCCACTTCCTCTGTGGTTTTGTGGGGTCGTGTTGTGTCGCGGTTGTGTTGTTTGTGTCGTGTTTATGCGTGTTCACCGGTCTCGGCTTCTTCTCTTAATCAAAAGACACGTGAAGACGTGTTCGAGAAAAAAAAGACCGTGTCGCTGTCCTAAACGCCTTCTTTTTTTTCAACTATGGAGGGAGTATGCTAAAACATTAGTACTACGCAATATTTACTAGCAAATAATTTTCTTATTGGTGCTTCAGTTTGTTTGCAGTCCATCACAGCTTAATCATTGCTCGAGGCATCAGGTGGTCAAATAGGATGCATAAATGTCCACGAAATAATGGTCATGACTTAGGTAATGACATGGATTTTCAAGGAGAATAATGAAAAACCTGGTTGCTGGTCAATCAACACCATTTAAGTGTATTTCAGAATTATTACAAGCAGCAAATCTCTAAAAAGAAGAAGAATCACCAGCAGCATTGTGATAAACAGCTAAGGTTTTCTGTGGAACACATGGCCATGTGACATGTCAGTTCAAGATGGGTGAAAATTTGTCTTGAGGAGAAAATAAACAGAGAATAAGAGACCAAAATTTCAGTATTTAATAATCACCAGAGCACCTTATACAGATAAGGACGTAAATCAACCATCTGCTACCACAGATGAGTCGATGACATTCTTATAAGTCACTATCTATGATCACAAAATTATGTCGTTGCAGTGGAATAATATGGTAAAGAAAAACATACTATGCAACGTCTCAGGATAGATTTCGCTAAACAGCCCCTACTAATTTTCATACTAAACATCCAGTTAAACACTCATGATTCCTTGAACACAAAAACTATTAAATTATGTATATATTTATGCCATATTTTTTCCAAGTAAAATGTTTCAGTTTGTCTAGGTTGTTTTTGTTTCACTAACTGTCGTGCTTCTTACCATCTACCTTTCCCAGCATGTGCTTTTCCATTTTCCAATCAAGGTAGAACTGACTTGCTATCCAGATTTTGTCCAGCATAAAAAATACTCATAAATACTGGAGAATAGGAATCAAGACTTCAAGAGACTTGTTTTTGTAAGCTTACCAGAGGATATTGGCGAGGCTTAGAGAAACCTGAAGACTTGTGCACACTCCCATACCACCAGGGGCCCATATACCATCAAATTCCTTGGGGCCAGCTTCCCATCTGAAAAGGAAAAACAATTCCAACTGAACACGATGAGGCTACATATGTATATCACAACAAAAGTGTATTACTAGTGTCAGTAATGTCTATAACATACATACTTCAACATTTGTGGCTGGAAAGGAATGCCCAGATCCTCACAAAGTCCACTCAGGACAGCCTGCATGTGAGGTGCAAACCAACTGAATACACCGGACCACAAATGTCAAAATTATGGGAAATCTAACACTACACAAGGATAGAAACCAGCAAACATCTGCACCACATATCTAAATATTATAAAACCATTACCATTGCACGGTTCATGATTTATGGCCATCAAAACTGATGTGAATTGTGAGCTAATGTAGCACTAGAGAAGTTGGTATACTCATGCAAAAAAGAAGGGGGAAAAGTAGTTGGTGTAGCATATAAGCTGAGGACTAAAAATGGCATGCCCTTTAAAGCAGCTTACTATATCATCGTGGACAATGACATCTAATACTCTTAAGATTAGAATCATAAGATGGACAGTGGTCACTGTAATAAACCACTGCATTAACCAGTCATAGATTTACCTCAGGGTCCTGTTGCAGATCATCTGCATCTATCACGGGGGGTGGGCTTCCAAGTCCACATAATTCACTGTATATCGAGACAAGTTCGCCTATGCCAAGCTCCATGAAGGATGGTGGAACAACTTTATCAAAAGATGGCTGCGATAATGGAATAGGATATCATTAGTGGTACACATTAGGTGATGTGTACACCACAGAATATGCTAAACCTGCTAAAGAAAAAGACCTTGCAAAGCTTCGGGCATTTCTTTTTGAAAAAAAAAGGTAAATGCAAAAGTGGCATGTCATAAGATAAAAGGTGTGAAACAGAACCAAAAAAGAAGTAAACTGCATGTACGAGGCTTAAGGTGACAGATACCAGTATATTTAGAGGGTTACGTATCAATATGAAATGCTTTCCCTTCTTCATGAGGTCGCTCGACAGGTTTGGGAGACGTTGCTTTGAGATGTGCTATTCAAAGAAAAAGAAAGGGGGGTTATCATACATATATACATAAAACTATCATTTCACAAAGCTGTGCAGTAAGCCTTTGAAATGGTACCTTACAGTAACGGTACTTTTTATCCCCTGGGCCAAAAATCACCTCTCTGACAACCTTATTTCCATCAGGGTCCTGCACCAGAAATGCCCCAAGTGACTCAGTTAGACACAAAGGAACACGATTCCTAAACATCATTTTCTGAAAGAAAATAAATGCTTTGCTCTTGCCAAAAAAGAGGAGTACAGGATTATGGTACATGATAGAAATTTCCAACTAATAAATGGTTCTAGATGCAGACATGTGTTTGAGAGCAGAAAAGGATATGAAACCGACATTGCAGCCTGAAGGAATGATTTCCCTGTCTGCCAACCACCTAACTAACTACTTGAAACAAGCCGTAGTTCCAGGCAAGTCGAACTGTAAGGAATCTCACCATTTTAGACAGGAGCTCCTGCCGGTAGGGCCTGTCGACGCCAGTGGCACGAAGGAAATTCGCGTAGAGAGGCTCGTCAAGCACCTCCATGTCATCCCTCTGGAAGCATACATACAGGAAACAACAGTAGCAAAATCAGTTGCCACGTTGCACATGAAGCGAAAACGGGCGCGAGGTTAAGCAGCAGCAGCAGTCAGAGTGACACTCGATTATTACTCGATAATAACGCAACAGATTCTCTTGGACGCGCATGCATCGCAACG
The DNA here is from genome assembly GCA_015847255.1 of Hyparrhenia diplandra. Classification (NCBI taxonomy): domain Eukaryota; kingdom Viridiplantae; phylum Streptophyta; class Magnoliopsida; order Poales; family Poaceae; genus Hyparrhenia; species Hyparrhenia diplandra. The sequence goes on along the minus strand of JADLZK010011004.1, from coordinate 201,611 downwards.
CATAGGCCCTCCTACCGCCTACCAGTTACCACCAGCCCTCGTCGGTCGGCGGGTGGGAACACCGAGAACGCTTTCGCGTTGCAGCGCGCGTGCGTGCGCTGGAACGGGTTCCAAAATTCCATCCGTTTGTGATCTCCCGCCTCACTCCCTGATCAGGATGAGTCGGGGCGCCAACAGAGCAGAGCAGGGAGGAGGGGGAGGAGGGGACGGACGGATGGACCTGGGCGAAGGAGTACATGAGGCTGGTGCTGAGGGAGCGCGGCGCCGACCACGCGTGGATCACCACGGGTGACTCCGACTCGGACTCCGCCTCCGGCGCCATTTGCCCGCGCCTCGCCGATCGAGTGGGGGCTGGAGATAGAAGAGGGGGATTTGCGCGCGGGTGGTTGGTCGGTTGGTCCCTTCCTCCCCGCCCGACTGGAGTGGAGTGTGTGTGTGTGAATTGGAGAAGGGAAGGGGGGAGTAGAGAAAGGAAGGCTATTAGTAGGAGGGAGACGCCGGGGCGGGGCGGGGAGCACCACAGCAGCGATGGTGATGCGCTCCCTGGTGGGTGAAGTGGCGTGGGCGCGGCAAGAGGAGCACGACGAGACTGCCACTGCCAGGTGCTCACTAGACGACGAAATTCAGTGCATAATGCAGGTGGGTGGAATCTGGAATGGACGGAGACGCTGTATCCTCCGTTCACCAACACGATTGCACGAATCACGAGCACATGTAATCATAAATAATCCTCCCGCTTATGGTTGACCTAGATCGCCAGCATCAACATACCCTAGCCTAGCACTAGCAGTGAACTTGGTGCACGTGCTTAGTACACGATTAATTAAACAGGGAGGGAAGCAAAGCTCAGTCGTACATACGTGATGGATGCGGTTCTCCTCACGCTCCCTCTTTTTTATATATATATTTACAAATGACGATGATTGGTGACACGACGATCGCTTGCATCTTCTTCTTCTGTACTGGATAAGAACAACACTCGACTAGTTGGCCTAATTAAAAAACATAAATATATAGAGAACTACTAGGTGCCCTGTTATTAGTCGAAAGTGTGTTTTTTTTTCGCGAGCTATGCATGCCGCCGGCTGACTTCCGATTGGAGGCTTGGAGCGAGGTAAAGTTCGTGCGTAAATTGTAGAGGTCAACAAAGTATATGAATTTTTAGTTCCCTAGGACTCCTGTGCATCTTCCTCGACACCTCTATAGTATTGTTCGTCAACGGCATCTTTGATCCGCCCATGGCAGAAGCACAATTGAAGCACGGACCTCTAGATCCTCCGTCAGAAGACAACATGGTAAAGCCGAAATATCCACCACCCCGCACCTCCCGTTAAGTTGGATTTAGGGCCGCCGAAAAGGACATTGGCGATCTCACCGACAGAGCAAAAGGAGGAGCGGTCTCCACCAAAAAGCCACACTAGGCAAAAGAGAAAGAAGATGGTGTTACCACCTCCAACACGTAAGCGAAGCCCACCCGGATAATCTCGCCGCCCGGTGACCTGAAATCGCCCGACTTCGTAATAAAAGCACACAAGGGTGTATAAAGAGACCCTTCCCCACCGCAAATAGACGAAAGACCATAACTAACCTCCTTCGAACTTCATTGGAGACAACGCCGCCATTGCCGTCGCCACCAGAGAAGAGAAGAGGATAACCTAACTTGATCTAGCCGGCGATATAGAAGACGCCGACGGGGCATACAAGCTCCTAGACCTAAGCCTATAGCTATACAAGCCCTCCTGCCAAGGAGTCGGGCTCCCATCTCACCTCCTCCGGGCAAGGGCTGACATGATGAAAAGGCATGGCAGTCGACAAAGGGAATGGCAAGGCGCCCTCAGAAATGCCCTTTGGCACTCAGCGTGGGAAAAGACGGTTTGGACACTGCACATTGTGTAGATTATTTCAGCACTACAAGATCCATTTAAACCAAAACTTGATGAACTACAAAGTTATATTATAGATCTCTATTTGAGGTCATATAAAAGCTTTGTCAAAACACAAAACACTTTGGAAAGTGTATGATTCAAGAATTTTTGTTTTTATGAATTCGTATGATCTCAGGTATAGAAACATATTTTATATAGAAATTTGTAGAGCTTATGAGATCTATCGTTTATTTTTGGCACCTGGATTCAAACAAAAAAAAGTCAGTGAACTAAGGATTGAGTTTACAATTATATCTTCATTCAAGCTCCTATGGAAAATTGTGGTTTTAAAATTGTATCGGCAGAACAAGAAAAGTTGCCAAATGAGCTGGCGATCCATACGGATCACCATGTACTATGATTATTTGTTTGTTTCTCAAACTGTCAAACAAGAAAGTTGAACAGGGCCATTATTTTGCAAATAAAATTATTTTTTAAAAAGCGCTATCGCGTCACCTTGCAGGTGCCCACTCACCAGGGCCAAACGTAGTGAAAAGACGTCACGCGTGTCAAGATGCCATGCCCAAAAGTCGTTAGCAATTGTCACCACATCCAAAAAAAGATGTCTCCTCGTGCATAGTGGAATATTAGCAATTTCACCACATCCAAAAAGATGTCTCCTCGTGCATAGTGGAATATTAGCAATTTCACCACATCCAAAAAAGATGTCTCCTCGTGCATAGTGGAATATTAGCAATTTCACCACATCCAAAGGAGTGAAGAACAACTCCTCCAACGTATCAGTCCTAAAAGGGAGAATTAGGTATATGGTCCTGAAAAAAACTACACTTAACTATTTAGCCCTTTTTTTTCAAATTTATATATATGGCCTCAAAATAAAACTTCGTTAGCTATTTGGCCTTCCGTCATTTTAGCGTGTATCTTGTTAAGTGAGAGGTATAAAGACCATTTTACCCTGGTAGGAAAAAAAAAAAAAACAGAGTTGTGTTTCTTTTATTGTATATTTTGAGCACATAAAATATATATGAAGTGATAATATATATTCTTTTATTTTTTTGAGGGCTTTTATGTACTCAAAATATATAATAAAAAACAAAACTCTATTTTTTTTTTTTTCTTTGCTAGAGTAAAAAGTCTATTTACCCTCACTTGACACCGTTACATTGCCAAAATTGACAGAAGGCCAATAGTTAAGAAAATTTTGTTTTGAAGCCATATAACCAAAACCGAAAAGAAAAATGTCGAATAGCTAAGTGAAGTTTTTTTAGGCCATATAACTAATTCTCCCTAAAGATAGATAAACTTCCAAAAACAGAGAAGATCGAGATTATTGTCACTTCGGCGGTTTTATGTTGCTGTTACAGAATCTTTGCCACCATTCATAAGTGCCAAAGGCGCTTTATCCTTGTGGCTGCATCAGCTTGTTCATCCTTCCTTGCTGTAGCGTCTAGCCCTGCCTTCAGCAGCGAGGCACTGGCACACCGTCGCCAGCCCACTCAACAGATGACCAGACCGCCTGCGGCCCAGCAGAGGGGCACACCTTCGCCAGCCCACTCACAAGAACACCGGTCCAGCCGTTCAGCAGAGCTAAAGCGCAGAGAGCCACACCGCCGCTCAGCCCACGAGCTGATCCTCTCTCTCTCTCAGCTGACAGGACAGATGGCAAGACAGGGAGCAGCCCCGGAACCGGAAGCTGACCTCTCACTTGTTTTTTGAGTTTTCAGTTCAACATCGAGGGGTAGCGTTAGCGTGTGGTGTGGTGTGCTGGTGCTGTGCCTTCTTCACCTTTTCTGAAAACGATCTTATACTACTGATGATGATGAGTGACGATCTTACTACCTTCTCATGGTACGTGTCCCTCCTTTTGACGCGTGTTCAATCGTATATTTTCTTATTCACAGATGGCCAGATCAGACATGTACGTTCAAATGCTACATATCTGTATTAGCACTGAAAGTTTTTGACTCGACAACATGCAGCAAAACAAGCATAATCTGTAGCACTGAGCTGTGAATGACACATTGTGACACTTAAAAAAATCCGCGCATTACAACATTCATGCACGAGGAATCATACACAGGCAGCTTGTTGAATGTTGATAAAGCTGAATCAGATATGTTCGAAGTCCTGAGGGCCCAGTGGCCATCTTCGCCCCTGACCATGCCCTTATTGAGTGCCACACGCCACTTGGCCGGCACAGGGTACTCATCCCTGAGCGCGTCGGCGGCCTTGTTCACCAGCGCCACGTCACGGTCCACCTCCAGCCTGAACCCGCCAGCTCCGCCCTGCTCCCCGGCCACGCCGTGCAGGTAGCACTCGAGGTTGTGGAGCGTCTGCGGCGTGCCCGGCTGCCGCAGCCACGGCGAGCGCGCCGTGTGGATGGGCAGCGGCACGGCCACGTCCACGTACCCCAGCGGCGGGTACAGCGGCACCACGTCGCCCTGGTTCTTCACGTGCAGCGCCCTCAGCAGGTCACCGAACGAGGCGAAGGCGGCCTTGAAGAAAGGGCCCCGACGTGCGGGCTCGCGAACACGATGGCCGTCACCGGGCATGGCTGCGCGGCGGCGGCGGGCGCGTTCAGGCCGTTGGCGACGATGTCCACGGCGTTGAGGGTGGCGAGCGACGCGCCGAGGCTGTGCCCGATGATGGTGATGCTCGTCTCCTCGCCCTTGTACAGCTCCATCAGCCTCCTGATCTCCTCAAGAACCTGCACGCACACGTAAGTCTTGGTTGGTTTCAGACGAGGCAAATGGCAGGTAGCTTTCGTGGATTCGACAGCTAATCCGGCTGTCCCTCCCGTGTGTAGAACGTACGACTGAAACATCAGAGGCCGAAATGCTTGAAGAAAGGAATCAACCAGACACTCTAGCTGAGATCATCGATGCCACGGTGTCTTTCCAGGTCGAAATCCTGTCAGTTTTAGTCAGTAACCACCGTGTGGACGGCCAGTACAAGTTATTGATTATTATATATAGTGTAGTAATGTACCCGTGGTCAAACAACATAATCTCTCTGTAAATTAACTTCTGTAATTAAGAATCAATAAATAACCACCACGTGTACACCCGGTAACAAATGTTGCAGTGAAAAAAAGTGCAAGTAGAAAAGGGTAAAAGAGCTCCTTCGAAAAAAGAAAGAAAGTGGATCCACTTGCCTGGTCTCTGGCGCTGAGCTTGTTGTACTTGGAGCTTGCGTTGCTGGACGTGTAGATCGACAGGAACCCCCTGTGCACCATGGCGCGCGGGTGCGCGTCCGCCACGGCGCCCAGCACGGGCGCGGCGGGCACGGGTGTGAAGTCGAGGTCGTTCACCCACTCCAGGCTGCGCACGGTGCCGCGCCACGCCACCACGACGTCGCGCCGCCCCAGCGCGGCGGCGCCCCCTCGTCCGTGGCCACCGCCACGTACCCCATCCAGAGGGGCTTATACCCTCAGATACACTAGCTTCTTAAATTAAAACGTAAAAGATTTTTTGTTATGTCGGGAAATAATTTTCCAGAATAACCAATGTCCGTTAGGCACCTAATCCTTATGTCATAATAGATCCAAACACTTGCCTCGGATTGACTTCAATATATAATTGCTCCAGTGAATAACTATAGAAGGACGGTAGATAGTAAAGAAAAGTACTAATCATAATATCTATCTTTAAAAGATTTAACAAAAAGACAGGTGGCGGGTCTCCCTGCACAGCTTGGGGTTTCCCAATCCTATCCTCACCATGTTTCTTGTAGATCTTGGGGCCGCATGTTTGGTGATCCTGAGACAAGGTGGTCTACGTGGTGCTGATCCAAAATCCCTTTTCTCGTCAGCCTCGTCAATCCATCCTCCGCTCTAAGGTAGAAAAATAGTCCTCTCCGCTTCAAGTGTGGCTTCTAGAGTATGGTATGGTGAAGGAGTCTCAGGCTCTGAGATCGGATTAATGGCGACCAGGACAATTAGCATATGAGTTAATAAGGTGCTTGCACGTACAAGGAAGAGCTTACCTTGTGATCTGGTTCTTTGTTCACAAATCCTCCTCTGCGTTCTTTAGCCAATTTGATGATTTTTCTTTGGTCACAAATCCCCTCTGCTATGGTGACTGTGGTCAGGTCGGTATAGGATTTTGCCATAGGATTTTTGCCACTGCGCCTATATATCTGTTGCACAAGCGTGTCTTAGTTCCATAATAGTAAGTATATCTTGCTGTACAAGGTGTCTTAGTTCCATAATAGTAAGTGCTGACACTAACCAATATTCTGGCCCTTTGTATCTGTTACTCAACTAATATTTTGGGGTGCAGTATGTGTTTCTGTCCACTGATTTTGTTAATGCAAAAGCCTGCCTTGCTGGACTGAACTATTATTTTGTCTACTTATGGGACTGACTTTTTATGCTTTTATCTTCTTGCCTATTGCTTCAGTCATAATCAGATCTGCAGTTAAATCCTCATTCAGTAGCAAAGATTAGTTTTCATCTACATTGCGCGCGGCAACGATGGAGATCTCTGTAGACTTGTAGTGCATGGCTGTAGACCTTAATCCGTAGGACAATGGATAACTGATCGAAGCACAATTGCTACTGTTCTGGCGCGTGCGTTTGATATGTATTACCTTTTTGGTGTAGTTATCTTTATGCATTGATAAAAATTTTTTCTTAACCTGAACTGACAGCTAGCTGTAAACATAGTGAAAAAGATGCTTCTTTTATGTTTTGCCTTTGTATCTTGACCATAATTCTGGGCCTCATATTTTTTTTTTTTTTCTATTTTGTGTTAATTGCATAGACTTTGATGGAGGCAAATGCATGATTTGAGACAAGAAGTGTCACTTTTTTAATAGTGTATGTTGGACATTTCAGGCTTCTATGTATTGGATCAGTTTGGTAGTGAGGGTTGAATTTGCCAGTTAAATTAATTTTTCTATGTATTGACTGTTAAATAGTTTTTAGTCTTGTGATTTTCCATGCATTATTTCCGTGAAAAAATGATGTGGTTGGTATTGATTTGTGCTGACTGCCTTATTGGAAGAAATTCAGATTTTTTCCTTGATTTCTCAAGGCATTGTTTTCAGTTTTGTAGCCATATACTTTGGCAGAAATACTTGTAGTGTGGTAGAAGTGCTGCTTTTCTTTTTGGCTGCAAGACAGGAGGTCCTTTTGTACGATGCTAGCTTGAGTGTTTATTTAGAGTTTCAGACTCTGCATGTACAATTTTACAGCATACCACCGAGCAAGCTCATAATCAATAGTCATGACGTACGAAATTTGTACGCCCTGGGTATAGTGGCCTTGCTTCCAGTAGCGACAGGGGAAGGGGACAAGGAAGGGGAATGGCTCCCGTGGATTAGGTAGTCAAATTAAATCCCGTCGTGGTTTTCTTACCCAGGGCAAATCAACCCGTGCTCCCAAGTAGCCTAACAGAGCACGCGATTCCACGGCGACTATATGGGCTGGGCTGATGTCCAACTTAGTGCTGGGCCCCTTCCCGACACGTGCGCGTCCATCCCAATGGCCCTAATATTTACGTCGCATTAGCTTCTCAGCACATACTTCTCTTCTTCCCCGTGTTCAAAGCGGGGTTTCAAAACGTAACAGAGCAGGAACACGACGCCTGCCGCGGACGAGATTAGTGTCCCTCTCGGGTTTCTCGACCACGGCTACCGCCGCACTCGATCGCACCGCGCCTCCGATTAGTCGTCACCCGGCAGTCAGCACTAACCCACCCAGGATCACAGCTCCCGTTGATTTCAGAAAATCACATCCACGTTTCCGAATAGGGTTTTTGCATTGTTGCTTGCTCCGAGAGACAACAGCCCAGGTCGATCAAGCGCCGCTGCACGATGTACGGAGGTACGGCCAGCACCGCGACGGCAATGGCGGCGGTGGCCGCGGCGGTGATGGCACCGGCTTCTGTGGGGCCTCGCGTGCTGCTGCGCCGGCGCGTGATGCTACCTATCGGGGAGGAGCTATGCTCGGTATGTCCCTACGGCTCCCTACTGCCTGCACGCTTTTTTTTTTTAAAATTTTGCCTTCTCCTCTCCAGCTCTCCTGTTGATTACTCGTCTACTCCTGTGTCGTCGTGCTGGGAAACTGAAAACATATTTTCTTGCGTGCAGGAGCGCCAACGAGCTGGGATCGGCGCGCAGCTTCTCCCGCATCTCTGATTTGTGTGAGTATATATCCGTTTGCCAAATTGCCAATGCTTGTTTTATTTCGCTGGTTTGCTTGGCGATCAGCTAAGATGCAATGGCGGCTAATTTGCTGCTCAGAGTTTTTAATGTTTTAAATATAATTGCCAGCCTTGTTGACCGAACTGCTAACTGATAATCATAACCATTGTTGATTGACCATCAAACAAACTAGTTAGACTGGTAAAGGGAACCATAGTTTGAGGTGCCACCTGCTATAACTAACCAGGATCTTGGTTTTCGTAATTCGTAGTTGATCCTAAAAAGAGTGTACGTGATGAGTGATGTCCCACTTCTGACACTAAGAGTCATGTTGGCCATCTTCTACATGTGCTAAATTATCTTTTATTATAACAGTCATGTTGGCTTAGAAGACAGATTCAGTGGTCTGATTATCTACCAGAACCAGCACTGTGCTCTGACTTTATGTGGACTGTGTAAAATGCTTTTTGTATTGCCATGCTTGGCTATCCTCTATATATGCTAAATTATCTCTGTTAGTCCTGATGCTGGAATGTTGTTTTTTTATTCTACAACCATGTGTGTAATGAGACATTAGTTCTCAATTTTATTTACCCCAAATTGGGTGGTCTGTATTTTCGTAATGTAGGTGCGAACAACTGGAGCTACATATATAAGTTACACTTAGGTTTGTTTAAAATATCTGATAGAACTGTATGTTATTCTTGCTCAAGTATACAGGTCCATTTATTTTACTTTTTCCGTTCTTATACTGTGTGTCTTTTAACAGCTATGACTGGTTGCCTTGTCCGCATACCTTCCTCTTGTAACTCTCTCTGGAAGGGTTGGATCAGACAAATCAATCATAGGTGAACAGAGTGGTCGGGAGGCTGCAAATTGTAGTAAACGATGTATCTACTGATTTCACAAAAAAGCCTATGTTCAAATTTGTCTGAAGATGCGTTCACCTTCTTGCGCTTTCAGTCACTTGTCTGCCATTTTTGTAGGTAACTCAGGTCTTCTTGAAGAAACAGAAGAAGAACAGGAAGGATGTCAAGGAATACATAGTGGTGAAAGAAGAAGACAGAGGAGAAAAGATGGCACTGAACACTTACTGCTCAAGAAAAAAGGGAAATGATGTTCTGACCAATGGATATACATGTTATGAGAAGTTATCTTCGAAAAGAAAAAAGAGGTTCCTTTGGTATCTGGTGTAATTAGGCTGCAACTAACTTGCTTTGATTGCAAATAATTTCTGCAGCCTTCCTTTAAATGTCTTATTGCACGTCTGCCGTTCTATGCTTTACTTGATGAAAAGTATGTTATATTCTTTTTTGGCCCTCGAAGAAAAACCTGTTACATTTAGCGATTTATTGTAGATATAGATTTATGCTTGTGGATTATATCCATCCGTAAATAATTTAGCATTTGTATTTCACTTTTCTGTTTGCACACTCCACTCGCCTACTCTTATCTTCTTTTGAGCATCTAAGTGGTACAGTATCTATCATGTGACTCGCTATGAAATTTCGGTTCAAATATTCTCTGATATCTTGTTTTACTAGGATGATGATATGGCCGTTTAGTGATTGGCAGTAGTATAGATGGTTCTCTTTTGCGCTTTGCAAGTGAGGATTTTGAGAAAGCAACCTCTTTCATGTGGTTGTGAATGCTCAATCAAGGTGAGAGCTAACATAACTTAAAAACTGATGTGTTCTGCCACCAGCTGGAAGGATGTTTGTAATATATTTTTTATGCAGATGCTTGACTACGGCGAACTGAATGGATTCTTCCAATCGGTGATAATTTTAACTGTTGTGGGCGAGGTTGCCCTCATAAATTCACTTATTTGGGTAGAATGTGTTTGGTAGACCTGTGAGTCTTCTGTTTCTGTTATATTATTAACAGTCTACTATTTTTTGGTATTTTTGTGTAATTGGAACAGGCTATCAAAGACGAGTCTGGTAGAATTCTGATTAGACGTCCAACAAATGGTGGACCGTTTTCATGTTTCAAGAAATGAATTGATGAAGTTATTTCAAATCTTGGGAATGACGCGAGGTATCAAGAGGCTTCGGAATATTTTGGTCCCTTCTGTTTCCCTTCTGAAATGTTGCGTGCTCCTAATAAGCCACTTGTTTCTCAACAGGTGTTGCAAGATTTGGGCTGTGACATTTGCAGCTTCTGGCGCACTGCTTCTAGGAATCGAGGTTATGCCAACACCATGTGCTGAGAAAAGGTAATGCATGACTCTGGCTGGGTTTAATTTTGGGCAACCAAATTGGACCTTAGTCAGTTCTATCATATCAAGCTGCTGTCGAGGGTGACTAAGTAGTACTCTGCCATTTCAATTATAGTTGGCTTTGGAAGCTTAGATCCATTTGTTTTTCTTGTAATTCGTATTAGTGAACAGAGCAACTGTACGCATAAAGAAAATCAATGTATTCAGAAACCAAAGCTATTCTGATTTGAAGCAGGATGAGATCAGATCTTCTCTCTCTAGCTCATATAATTTTAACAAGAACACCGGTTATGCTGCATTGTGCTGTAAATATAACACTCGGCAAATGGTAACGAAGTATACAAAAGAACGTCGACACTCTGTTATTCGCCTTTGAATCTGTTGCCGGCGGCACGAGGAATGCTGGTCTGAAGTTGGCAGCACCAACTGTTTTTTCCATGAAAAGTTTTGCTGCCACGCAATTTGTTCAGTAAATTAATTTTTTTCAAAAAATTTTGTTCAGTAAATTAGTTTTTATGATGTAAAAAGCAGATTCTGTTCTCTCTCTCTCTCTCTCTTTTTCTGGGGAATGTGATGCCGCTTCTCGTCAGTTCATAGAAGCTCACTTTAGTTTGTGCGCAGAGCATGAGCATCAGTTGAAAAAAGAACGGACATAAACTGCTCAGTTGCTTCTGCTTTTTTTGCCTATATAAAGTCGTAGTTCATTCTGCGCTTTTGGCGAGCTCCCAAGTTTGTGCGCGATGCAGGCAGACAAAGGAGGGGGAGCCTGCAGCCGCCGCGGTGGCGGCCCCGCAGCAGCCGGCGGCAAACCCGGGCTTCTGCGACAGGCTCCAGAAGGCCTTCCACGCCCGACCGGCGTTCCGGCCTCTCCGCCGCCTCACCGTCCGCCACAAGGACGGACGGCGGTGGTACCGGTGATGGAGCCTGCGCCTGGCCTGTCCCTGCAGCTAAGCACAGCGGGCCGCCATTGCCGGCCGCGCCCCGGCCGCAGCAAAGCGCCGCAGTCTGAGCAGCCGGTTCCTGTGATTTTACCAGCCGTCACCAGCAAGGTGGCGGCGGGCAGCGCCCAACGGGGCCCGCCGGTGCCTGCAATGCCACCGCCGGACGTGATGGCGGAACGGCGACAGCGGCGGATGCCAACGGCGGAGACATAGGCCAGCAGAGCAAAGCGAAGACCAGGGTGGGCTCCAGGGTCCGCAAGGCGCTCTCGTCAAGTAGTAATAGAGCTGGGCACAGAGTGGGACCTATAGCAAAATTGTTGTCTGTGTGTGTGTGTTTTTTGTGATCGTGATAATGTTGATATCATTGGCAAAATTCACATAAAGCCTGTCTACGCCTAGGCCCGAACAAAAACGGCAAAAACACCATGGGGAAGCCTAAGTGTCGAACACGCGTTTTTTATATAATTTTATAGGAAGAAAATTAATGAACCTAAAAAAAAAATGAAAATAAAATGATAAAGTAAAAAGACAAGATAAGTTTTGATATATGCAATCCGTTTATTTCGATGCTTCTTAAAGTCTAGGGGATAGTAGCTTCTTTTTGTTAACGCATTGAACAGAAAACTGACCTAACAGGTTTCATCTATGACTGAAGAGAACGTTGCTATGCCATCTGGCTTGAAGGTTCTGCTCAAAAATCTTGTCGTTGCGCATCTAACGGAATAATTGAGGCTTCAGTGAAGAACGGTAAGTTTCTTGCCTTCCAAATGGTCAGGTTTAGTGACAAATTGAAATTGATAATCGACCTCCACTGCAAAATGGACACCCCTAGAAGAGATGGTCAATGGTTTTTCCCTCAAGGTTCTAGAAGCAGGATCAACATTGTCAACCTTGTACGTGTTAGCATGGTTTTTCATTGACCGGGAAAAAAATGAGCAGTGAAGAATTTAATTCTAGGCATACATCTAGACTTCCATACCGCCTAGGCCCGAACGTTGATAACAAATTTAGGTAGCCCTTTTACTTTTTAGTTAACTGATGTTGTGGGATTCAGTTTGTCCACTGGATGCAAGCTAAGGGGGAAAAAGCATCTTGGATTTCAGGGTAAAAAGCCCTAGCGTCCATCCTCCCTTGTGCATTTTCCTGCAAGCTCATAGGCACGGTAATAAAAAGATTGTTTCTGGGTTCTCTCAATTTGGGGCAACTCAGCTAGTGATGACTAATAAAGGGGATCTCTTGGGTTTTGGTTTCTCACCTTGCATCCCCGTACAACATAGTTTTTAAAACAAAAACAATTTTTGTCAAAATGACTGGATGAAAATGGGAGTTAAGATACAAAAAAAAAATGTAAAAGCAAAGCTCATGGAACTAAACTAAGTTAAAAAGCAATCCATTTTAATTCATGGATAGTAACTTATTTGTTCGCGGAACTCATCTTTTTGGAAAAAAAGATCTTGTCAATCAAGCCCAATAAATGATTCAACACATTAATACAATCATCCATTAGCACATGGACATAACAGTTCTGAAAAATCAGAGTTTATCAACCCTGTAAAAAGTTGGTAGCATCACCAATGAGTTTGGGAAAAGCTGGCAGTGCTAAGCCTCACGGTCATCCTCCCCTTTTGCAAAACAGCTCGTTTTGAATGCAATAGAGGCAGCAATGCATGCAAGCTTGATGGGGAGAAAAAATGGTCTCTAAAAAAAAACCTAGGTTCCTTCTTTAATTTGAGCTCATAGGGTGTAATAAGGATCTCTTAGGGTTGAGTTTTTCACAAGTTCCCTCGATATGGTAGTTTTTAAGAAAAGAAGATTGTTTTTTTTTTGTTAATTGATGAAAATGCTTTAATAGCCCTATATGTAATTCAGTTTCATGTAGCAAGTTAAAGTTTCATTTTTTGGGCTCTTAGTAACTTATTAAGGACTAGATTTTTGAGGGAAACAGGAATCAAAGAATAATCGACCTTTGTCCTATACATCTATGTGATGGACATAAGAGTGAAAAACATACTAAAAACTAAAAAAAATGGGTCTGCACAACCATGACCAATCATAGATAGTGGGCTATCTAGTGAAAGTTTTCAGCTTCTGGCTACAAAACTAATAGGCATGAGAGTTCTCTAACCAAAAAATCCTAGCCCTTTTGAACTCCATCATCCCGTAACAAGTGGATAGATTGACGAGTAGGTAGTTTTTGAAGCTCTAGTGAAAAGTATGTGCATACAAGAGGTAGTGATGGTAGTTCTAGAGAAGGATAGAATAGAGGTGCATCATCTATGTGACGGTCGAGAGCTATCTAGTGAAAACATTGCACAAGTAATAGGGAAAAGATAAGATGTGTAGTTTTGAACTCTAGTGAAAAATATGGGCATATATAAGATTAAGCAACCATAGTAGTTCTAGAGAAGGATAGAAGAGATGTGCAACGTCTATGTGACTGTTGCATAATAATAAGGAAATATAAGATGTGGTAGGCCACGTAGTGTAAAATGACCATTAATTAGTTGGTAGAGAATCAAGAGTAGGTTGGTGTTGAACTTGGTGAAGGTAGGGTTAGAGTTTCCAAATAAACAAACTACATAATTCTACGATGGTGATCGAAGTTTTTGAGTAAAAATACTACTTCCATGTGTGTGATGGTGATCATATAATATATACATCACAATTCACAAGTAGGTGATTTTGTAGCTTTTTGTAAATAGAGAGCCTTGAAGAGTAGACACGTCACATGCTAAATGTAGGGAAAGATAGGAGAAATCTACATCGTCATTGGCATGAACAATAAGGTATAGTGGACCACACTAGGATAGATGACCGTTACAATGAGTTGGTAGAGGAGCAGTGGCGGCTTTGGGTGGAGGACAAAACATATGTAGGATTAGGGTTCCCACATGAATCTATGCAATTGGGTCATGCTCCTATGAATCTTAAAAAGAAAGCAAGAATTTTTAAAGGAAATATTTATTTTACAAAGGTATTGCTTTTTATATAATATACAAGTTTACATCGGGCTAATATGAATAGTAAGGTATAGTGGGCCACACATGTATATAGACGGCCATTGCAATGAGTTGGTAGAGGTCGAAAGGGTGGCGCTTAGGCTGGGACAATTAATTGAAATGAAGGTAGGATTAGGTTTCCAAATGAATGAATCGTTGGGTCATGATCCTAGCTATGAATATAAAAAGAATCAACAAATTTCAAGAGAAATATTTATTTTACAATGGTGATGCTCTTTTATATATACACGTTACATTATCAATATGAATGGTAAGCTATAGTGACCATACATGTATATAGATGACCATTGCAATGAGTTGGTAGAGGCGGGGTGCTTGAAACTTGGGGGGGACACGAAAAGAATGTAGGATTAGGGTTTCCAAATGAATCCCCAGGCCATTGGCTCATGATCCTACGAATATAAAAGAATCAACGATTTTCAAGAGAAATATTATTTTACAATGGTGATGTTTTTTTTTTCCCTATAAATACCTATCATCTCAGGCCATAAACCCCCACCTCGTTCATAAGCGCCCTGTGTTTCTCGCATATCTGCCTCCGGACGAAACCCCCGATTGCGAATCCCTCCTTGATCTCCAGCAATGGCGACCTGGGTGAGTGATTCTTCTCCCCGCGTGGTTCCTTTGTTTACGATCTCGCTCGTATGTTCTATTCTACCACTTCTTCGATCTGCCGTTCGCTGACGCGGCCCATCGGCGGCGCATGCCGTTGCTCTCTACGCACGCTCGCCGCAGGGCAACGGGGCTGGATCAGGCGGCTCCTCGCGGAGGACTTCTCCGCCAGCTGCAGGAGGAGGACCGCTTCTGCGTGCCCTGCGCCGCCGCCTTCTGCCACCACTGCTGCGGCGCGCACCACCGCGGCCAGGGCCACGAGGTCGTCGTCCGCGATGAACCCGACGCGGCGCAGGGCCACTCCGGCAGCAGGGGCAGGGACTCGTTCTGCGTGAGCTGCGGCGCGGGCTTCTCCTCCGCGCTGTGCGCGCACCACAGCTGCCACGACACCATCCGCATCGAGGTCTACGATGGCCGCTACTGCGCTCGCTGCACGGGGTCCGAGCCGTGGTTCCACTTGATGGAGGGTATCGATGTAAGCATCTCTTCTCTCCCCTTCCATGACCTCTCCTTCCATGCTGTTACTGCTACTGCTGTTGTCCTGTTAGGCAGTTACACGTACGTCGTGGTAGATCAGAGTTTGAATTGAAATCCTTCACGGACAGCATTTTATCTTTTCTCGATGCTTGAATATTTCCAAAATCCCGAATCTACCTTTTTTTATACATCAGGTATTAGTTTATACTATGAAAGAATCTGGGGTATCAATTATCTAGATTAGTGCTGTTTTGTCGTGCTAATATCAGTACCCTTTAGATGTTCTAGTGTGCAACTTTAGCATAAACCGTTTAAGTTTAGAGGAGGAAATCCAAACATGCCTTAAGTATTCTAGCAGGAGCCATCAAATTCATTCTAACGTTTGGTCTATATCCACAATTGTCCCAATAGAGCTATGTGGGCATGGGAAAGGAAGGGAGCACTTGGACATGGGACATGAGGAAGCAAAAGCCCTCAAATCTATTCTATTAGGCACTGGCATATGAGATCTACTTGTCATTAGGCTATATCCACCATTGTTCCAATTAAGCTATGGGGGCATGGGAGAGAATGGGGAGCACCAGGACATGGGGAGCAAAGATGTAACAGGGGTTGAATGCCTATGCCTCGCCAGGCGAAGAGGATCAGAGCCACACATTGAATGGGTTCCTACTAGAGATACTCTAGTGGATTAATTTCCTAGCCACCTATTTCTAGTTCGAACAAAAGGCCCGTGGACTCAATTGTTTGTGGTTTCATACAAGTTTATGAAAATGTCCACAAGTTTATGAAATATATACTCCATGCATTCAATTATATTAACCCATGCTAAATGGATGAAGAAAGGAAGAATAGTTGGTGTCTTTCCTGGTTTGAGGAACTCCTAAATTTATAGCCGAATTTTTGGGGGGTGGGGAAACATTCCCTTAACTTTTAAAGATGGACAAAGTACCTCTTGACCATTTTAACCTGGTTTTTAGGTGGTTTTACAGGAAGACCCATATGTTAGGTTACCTCTCTTTTATAAGGCAAATAATATTTACAAGAAAAAAATAATATTTGCTGAACCGGCAACTTTGTATTATTTTGTATCAAACAGAACCAGCATGTGTCCCTTTTCCTATTAAACTAAGACCAGTTTGTATATTATTTGTGCTCTAGTTTATCGTATTGGTTCTGATGCTCTTCCTCTGTTTGGGCTGTGTGTGTGCATGTGCAGGCTACAATGACGGGAAGGGTCACATACTGATTCCGCTGCATCCTCGTCGTCGCTGTGTTGGGTGTGGGCGCAGCCGCTGAAATGGAGCTGGTTGGTTGGGCCGCCTTGAAAATCTTAAATCTGCTCCGTGCTGGCCGACTATGGCAACCGGGACTTGGCATTAGCGAGCTGTCAGCTAAGGCGACAGGCTTCTGAAAACTGATCAGTTGTTCACTGGACAATGGCTGCCGTTTGATTTGTTTCGTAGGTCAGTGTGCCGTAATATGCTTCAGTGTACCGTAACATGCTGCTGCTTGCTCTTGGATTCTGAATTTTGCTGCTTCCTGCTTGAATTTCGATGATGATGTTATCTTTTCAGTTTTCATGGTGTTCTTGTTCTATGGGGGATTGGGGGCAATGTCTGGTTGCTGAATGCCTGTCTCGTACATGTTAGCTCATGCTACGTCCGGAGAAGTTCCCCAGTGTATTAGCTATTCTTCTAGATTTAAATTTCTCTGTGATCCTATAGATTAGAATCCATCAGGTAAAAGGCAGAGCTGAATAGCTGATTGCTCAGCCGAGAGCCTGAGACCACAAAAAGTCTATGTGAATGAGAAAAACATCATCCCTCTCTTACAGGCGGGTCCTAGGATCCAAACAGGGTCCGAATCCACTCACCATACACGCGACATTAGAGTGGTTACAACTTCACTCTTTTCTCAAAGATAACTAAAATTCATTTTGGTAGCTATTTACGCGACACAATTCTGTCTCTTTTCCATGTAATCATGGTCCCCAAATCATATGTAGAATTCCTTCAAAAGACAATCCTTTTATATATGGTTTCCTGAGACCAAAAAGCAAAACCCTCAAAAAAAAAAAAAAAAAAAAAAAGACAACAGGTCTTGAAGGCTACAGTGCAATGTGGGATATACATGGTTTCGGTCTTGGCAATATACTTGGCTGACAAATACTTCAAGTCCTCGAGGAGGACACTCTTCCATTGACTAACGGTAGTTTGAAGCTTTTGGGCTATATACCAGCTTCTGGATTTCCTGAATGATTAGATCTTTCTCCTCATCAAGTTCATCATCACCTGTATAAAGAAGGGAAATGGCGATCTTATTAAGGTATACTTCCATAATACTTGATTCCTCAACACTATGGTGTTGATTCCAAGTGGCAAGTGCCCAAGTAGTTCCATGTGCCCAAGTAGTATAAGACATTTCATGCACAACAATACCTTTACTTGTAGGAAGATTCTGGAGAAGCTTCACAACTTCCCTGCGATTGTCTATAAAGCTACAATGATACATCGAGGCTTGTTTGGATTGGCAACAAATACCTGTTTGAGCACAATAAATGGTTAATAGGGGTCACTCCAAATGCGTAGCCACATGTGAAAAAAGGCGTGTATGTTTTTAAAAAGATCATCATACCTTGAAAAACATGGAAGGCACATATTCTGATATTTTTGCTTGAATCCTATAAAAGATGCAGGTTAGAAGAAACAGAGCTACAAGATAGGGGCATCAAAATGTTAACTATCTGTGCATGTTGAGAAACATCTAAAACAATGTATTTCTGAGAAATAATAACCTGACTAAACACACTTCACAGCATAAAAAGGAGAACTGCTGAAACGATTTAAATAGAATGTGCTGTTTTATGATCGATCAGGAACACATTGCTGAACCTTTACTTTAAGCACGTGTGTAACAACTATTATCACCCATCTTATCAAAAAACAGATCTATCATAAGAGCTATTCCCTCTGTCACAAAATGTGGTCGTTTTAGTCTTCTCTGAGATCAAACTTCTCTAATGTTTTTCGCAAAAAAAACTTCTCTAATGTTAGTCAAATTTATTAATGAAACTAATTTGATATGCACCATTCTGTAAACTTGGACGAAGTTAGATGAGTTTGACTTAGAACAAAACTAAAACAGCTGAAGGGAGTATGTAAATTGTTCAAGAACCTTTAAATGTTGTTCAGTTACATATATATTTCCAAAGGCAGATCTGATACCCAAAAAGGTTTTCACCTATAATAAAGCAACAGTAACCTCAGCGACTGAAAATTCAGTAAAAATGTGTATATAGTGCAATACTGCCTTTTCCCTTTCAAATTCCTAGTGGAGATCTGGTCTAAGTCTAATCAAATGTGTACTTTGGTTCGATTTTTATAGCATGAACAAGAGAAAATCAGGCAGTAAAGTTATAAATTTAAGCTAACAAGAGACAATAATGTAATTATCATCCAAGGTTTATAAATATAATTTTCTCTAGTAATTTCCAAAGAAGAGTTGAAGTAATATATATAATATGTACCTTTAGTAGATTTATCATAATATTTAAAAGCGTACTTCCACAATGTATCTCTTCATTATTCGAGAGTTAGGAGCCTCTAGTAGAAACTCTGAAAGGAACTGACAACAACAGATGACACAATAAGTTTCCTTCACAAGTGAATGAGAATATAGTTAAGCTAAAATAGTCAAACCTTGATTGCCTGCCTTCTAGTTACATAATTAGTTGACGACAAGAGCCTTGGAGTAGAGTTCAAAACTATAAAAAATACATGATCAGAGTGATAAACAGAAACAAACAGAATATATCTGGCATGTTGACACAATTGCAATACAATTTTTGAATAAGGCATTAGCGAAGCAACAACATATGGTGCATACACAGAGTATGAAATAGATAGATTCAAGGGAGTATATGCTTTAAATGAAATTTTAACTGAAAATGTTTCTTCATGTCTTTCGATTGTTGACATTACCAAAGGTGTATTTCAGAACAAGTAATGACCTGCTCGTAGTGGGAACTCAAAAACTCTGCGACTACATCTTCGTGCTTGGTAAGCAGATCCTGCAACAATCTTATCAAGGACGATCATCAATATTGATTCTTCGACCATCTGAAAAAAAGCATGCACATATGGATTTACCTTGAAGGTGTTTAGAGCATCTGAAGCAATATCAAAGTTTGGCAGCTCAACATACTCAAAAGAACAGCTCAAAGCTACCAGATTCCAATATGTATCTGAAAGAACACTTGAAAATCAGATTCATGAAATTTCACTTTTAGGAAACCCAGTGCTATTGTTCTCTTTGAGGCATGTAGTGCTATATTTATTAAGGTATGCACGAATCTTCGATTTAAATCATGAATAGAAGGAATCAGAGTTGAATGGTGATTTTGAACCCTTACTTTTTTGCAAGCGTTGGGTACTTTATGCATTCTCTTAACATATTCCCACAGTTCAATGCAATATCAAGTTCTTGTAGCTGTTGAAAAATAACGGTTAAACTTAATATAAAGGACATAAAGGTAGACACGGAGAATGGACCAAGAAAGTCATAATCTGCTAACATAAAAAGATGAAAACCATGGACCAAAAAGGCTCAAACTCAACACACTTTAGGTACACGCAAGGCAAGTAGTTAAAGACCCCATTGACAATTATAAAGGTTCAATTCAAAAAGGAGAATATGGGACATAAGCTAAGCACAAGCAGCTAGCTAACTACAAGCTTGTTGAAATATATCTTTTCTAACTACAATTATGATATTACCCTGAAATCGCTTTTCGTGTATCAATGAATTATTTGTCATGTTGACATCAAGAAATAGATGGCTTACCAACCAACAAGGAAATCTAAAAGTTCCAGATGATTTTCAATATACTGCACGCAGCAATAGGTTTCATCAACCTTCTGCCTAAGCAAAACGCACCAGCAGAGAACCAGATCTTTTCTCACCTGTAACCACAAGAGCTAATAATCAGTTAAACACATCATTAAATTAAATTAGAAAAAAGGGTCACGAGGAATTTAAAGGAGAGCTAACGTACTCCCCAACCCAAGGAAGGAAGATTCTGGACGAACTGGGAAATGACGTCCTCCTTGCAAATCTCAATGGTTATTTGCAGGACCTGCTCTTGATTTGGTTCTACTTCTCCATCACCAAAGATCAACAACCTCAACGACGAGATATTCTTCTCCACCTCTTCCAGTGCCTAACAAGAAGGTGAATACCAATCAGTCTATACAAGTAGTATTCTAATAATCTGATAGAAATTCAACCGAAACAGAGTTATGGTCAGAACAGAACAATCACTTCGCTTTGAGGAGGAAGGGACAAGAGAAATAATTAACGCATGCATCCTGACATCACGGTGGAGACAATTAGATCAGACAAACAAAGCACTGCAAGAACATGACACCCTAGCAACTGCACGTTGCTCTCCCAATTTAATTTTAGCAAATCAGTAGCTGTCTGTTTTTATTCAAGCATCACGAGCCACGACGAAGGGTTGAGCCATTCCGCATTATCCCATTTCGATTCGACCCACCAAAATATGGCAGTAGTGTCACGACCAATCGGAACCCCTTAATTTATTTATATAAACAGAACAAAAGGAAGAAGGAAATGATCACCCACGCTGGGAGAAGAGAATGATGATCTTGAGATGACCACCGAAACGGAACTGGCACATCAGATTGGCTATCCGGAAGCGGGTTCGCATGGATCGATCGGCCTCTAGATCTCTAAATTAAAAGAAAAGCGAGGCCCGACGGAAGGGGACGGGACGGGAGACTAGCAAATCAATCACCTTGGCGTGGGTCGCGTGTGTAGCGCGAGGAAGGAGCCCTTGATGGAGCGGACCACACTCCTCCGTCGTCGACGGCCGCAGCCGCGACGCCATGCGGAAGAAGAAGGACATCTCAGCTCTCTCGCGCGCGCGGTGCCTGCCTTTTCCTTCCTTGTCGAGTCTCCGGCGGGCCGCGGGGACGGGGCGTAATAATGCACACTGGCGTCAATGTACAGACAGGGGAACAAGGACGGCCGGGCGGTTGCGATTGCGATGGCGACGGCCTCTCTATTTGGCCGCGCATGTCTTTTTGCATCTCACCCCCGCCTGTTAGCACAATACTTCTTCTTTTCACTCCAGAATACTCCTACTGAAGATTTATGAAGTGTTTTTTTTTTTTTTTGAAACTAGTCTAGTTTTGGATTGGAGATAATAAGGACAAAACCATGTTGGTCTTGCTAGAGAACCTGGCACCTTAGAAATGATATCATCTTTGGGAAGGGGGATTGTTCAATATCTGCCTCGGTTGAATTCCTCAAAATTATCTCACCCCTTTGAAACCCAACAGCAACTTGTCTGCTTCAGGAAAGGGGTTAAGACACCGGCAAGCCAGTTATTGGAGAGGCCATCGTCACATCTGAATATAATAAGAAAAGACAAAGTTCCATGGTCACCTCCTCCCCTTGAATAGATAAAACTAAATGTGGATGCATGTTTTGACCCACGCTCTGGTAACGCCGACTTTGGCTTCATTGCTAGGAACCATATTGGTGAGGTTTTATTTTCTGGATGGTCAAGCGATCAATGATGCAAATCAGCAGAAGAAGCGAAATGTTTAGCTGCTTGGACAGGTTTAAAACACACCCCTTTCCTTCTAGAAAGCGTTTGTGGTTGGAATCAGATTGCCTCGCCACAGTTCATGATCTACAGGACCCGTGCAAAAACCGCTCTGTTTTGTGCCATATCTTTGAAGAAGCGAAGGATTTCCTCAAGAAATTCCATGATGTTAGAATATCCAAATGCCACCGGAGTGCAAATGCTATAGCTCATGAGCTGTGTCAGTTTGGTAGGAGAGAACTTTCTAATGTTTTTGTTGCTAATGACATCCCTGCATGTCTGAGATTTTTAGCCACCACTTGTAATCATGTTAATCCTCTATAATTAAGCTCTCACCTTTCAAAAAAAACAGTGGCATATGCACACACACACAAAAAAACACTGAATAAAAGCTAAGCATTTTTCTAGTGATAGACATAAAAGTTTTGTCCTCCATGCTTAATTATTAGATCTACTGTTCGAAGTTTTCTTTGCATTAGTAACTAGAGGAAGAACTTCATTTATTTTTCACCTTTGTTCTCCAAATTTTGTCCCATTGGTAGTCAGAGGAAGAACTTCATTTATTTTCCACCTTTGTTCTCCAAATTTTGTCCAATTGGTAGTCCTGTATAGACCCTTCGAACTTCATCGTATATGCTGATCTTGAGGAGTATTGGCCATCTGCTGACAAGAGCTGTTGTATTTGATCCGGCTATGCATTGAGTTGAATCCATCTTAGTTGGTGCCACAACTAGACAAATTGTCTAATTTGTGTGTTGTTTGGCCCTGTTAAACAAACTTATCGACCCGGTAGGTCAGTGATATTTTTCTCTCACAGCATTGGTAAGTGATCTTTTCTACCAAGCGACCATCGTAGGGTGTAGAACCGAACAGGGCTGTCATCCATCTAAGCCCCCGCATCCAACTTTTTTGGGTCCATAGCGGCTTGGACCGTTTAATTCCTACGCCATGCTAAAAGGCATAGGGGTGCAATATCTTTTGGTGTTGATCCGTTAAGCCATCGATCACGCCAAAAGGTAATCTTCATGCCATTACCGACATGGATCTGTGTGTATGCTTGGAACAATGCCTGTTATGTTTTGGTCGATTCAATATGCAACTGTAACCATGGTTTATTGTCATTCGTCCACATACTACATCCATCTTAGTCGTAGTGCACCTAATCTTTTTGTGCATGCCCGGAACAATGCTTGTTCTATTTTGGTCGATTCAATATGCAGATGTAACCATGGTTTTATTGTCATTCATCCACATGCACCACATCCATCTTAACCGTAGCGTCGGGCCAAAAGTTCTTGAGATCATGTATGTAGGACATATCGTTCATACAGATGTCAGGGCATGTTTAATGAAGGGAGTAATATTTTAATAATAGAGATGGAGTCCATAAGCAAAACCCCATGTCATAAAAGTGAAGATCAAGTTTTGGTTGTCTTTCAACAAAATTCAAATATAATGCAGGGACATTGTGTCTCTCTTTTATTTTATTCATGCGGTCTTCGAATATTAATACTACCTCTAGTCGTCGGTACTATATGTTGTTAAGACATATGTCAGTACATTGCACGTATAATGCAGGGAGTATATTTTAATAATAGAGATGGAGTCCATATGCAAAACCCCATGTTTATAACAGCGAAGATCAAGTTTGGTTGTCTTTCAGAAGAATTCAAATATTTTGGATTTCATCGAGCAAAAAATTCACCATGCATGTTTATGTTCCAAAAGTCCTGACCTGCTTAAACGTTTTCCCTCCGACTCCATTAAGTAAAATATATAGCTGAAATTTTTGTGCTTTCATTCAGAAAGCAGAACCTGTACTGCATACGGAATCTGTGTGTTGTATTAACATGAACTCGACATATAGAGTACAATATAATACATACATTTGTCAGTATGAGCTTCCCCACCATGCATATATACACATACTAATAATCTGTACAAATTTACAACATGATCTATATATATACAAAATCAAGAGGGTGAATTGCACAGTAGATAAATTAAGAGATCATCCAAGAGATATATAGCCATGCATGCATTGTTAGTTATGCCTCTTCGTTCCCTCTCTGTAAGATCGAACACTGTCCTACCATTGCTAGTATAGCTCATCTCAGGTGGAGGGGGCGGTGCATGCTCACGCACGTCACGGCTCACCATCCATCCAGTCACCACTCGTCGATCACCGGCGACGAGTAACGGTAGAGGTCGTAGGGCGCCCAGAGGTAGTCGACGGAGCACGGCCGCCGGGCGTCGAGGCGGAGCCACGGCTTTCCCTTGCCGCTCCAGTGGAGGAGGCTGATAGGGCCCGGGTGGAGGCCCCGGCAGCGGCCCTCGACGTTGTCGCCGCCGAGCCCGTGCTGGTTCCACCGGTGGTCCACCGCCCGGATGTGGCCCGCGAAGACGAGCAGGAACGGCGGCAGCGAGCCGAGGTGGTAGATCCGTCGCCGCTTCTGCACGGCCATCCACTCCTCCACCCGGCGCGTGTACCCGCCGGCGCGCCACTTGTCGACGTCCATGACCATGACGCCCGTGTTGAAGTAGCAGGGCCGGCGGCCGTGGAAGGTGCCGTTGAGCGCCGGGTGCGACCAGAAGGCGTCGGTGAAGTAGTTGCTGAAGTTGGCGTGGCAGTACTCGGGCGCCGCCACCACGTAGCCCGCGAGGTCGACGGACGCCAGCGTCCGGACGTCGTCCACCACGATCACGTCCGAGTCGAGGTACGTGACGCGGCGCACGTCCGGCGGGAGCGTGTCGGCGAGGTAGACGCGCGCGTAGTTGAGCGGCTGGTCCAGCTCCTGCCGCACGGACCGGGAGATGCGGTCGCGGACGCGCGACGGGTCGAAGCGGTAGACGCGGAGGTCGAGGAACGGGAACGAGGCGCGCAGCGCGGCGGCCAGCCCGTGGTCGTCGGCGTCGGCGGCGAGGAAGTGGAACGCCACGCTCTCCGGGCACGCCGTGTGCTGCAGGATGGACAGCACCGCGGCCATGGTGCCGCGGAGGTAGTTGGCGTCCAGCGTCATGGCGATGTCCACCCGCCCGCCGCCGTCGCACTCGGGCCCGTTCCGGAACGCGGGCGCCTCCCTGAACATCAGGACGGAGGACGACGACGAGGGCTGTCGGATCATCATGGTGCCGCCAACGCGGGCGCCGGTGACCGCGTGGCTGGCGCTGAGGATAACAACAACGAAGAAGATGGCGATAACTACTACTATGGCACAATTTGAAGGCATTGTATTGTATTGTATGGCGCCGCCGGAGAGGGGGCACGGGCACGGGCACGTAAAGGCGGCCGGCCGACGTGGGCTGCCGGCGGCGACGCCGCAGGTGGCAGTGGCGAATGAACGCGGAAGCGGGGTAGGTGGTGGTGGCCGCCCTGGTCCTCGGAGATGGTGCGTGAAGGGTTTAGGAGGAGGCGAGGGGGCCAGCCACCATGGGAATGGTGGGGAAAGGAGGCGAAGGAGCGGAAGGCCAAGCGCTACATAAAGGCCGCGGCAATGGAGGGGCGGAGGGCCAGGAGACAATGGTGGCTGACGCCTGCTTGCCGGCTTTGGGCGCTGCCTATACTTGGAGACCAGACAAGCTAGGATTATTCCGTTGCCTATTCATGGATGGTTCCATTGCATGCAGCTGCATGTGGATTCAGCTGACGGCCGCTGAAATTTGGTCAAAAAACTACTCTTGGCAACAAGTAACAGATCCTTTCTTTTTCTGAAACAAAGAGTAGCACAGGAACCAGGAACCAAGGGCAATGAACAAACTATCTATAATAAACCTGCTGGTCTGTTACTGTCCAGTGAATATCCTGGGACTTTGCTGCACGGTCGCAAATTCGATACAACCGCATCTAGAAAATAGTAATACAAATGCACACAAAAAAACTGCACTTCTCGTGTATTCAGGAGTGCAGGGTAAAATTTCACTCAGTATATTACAACTATAGTATAACAAATTAGTTCAAAAGTGGAAGTGGGCATTAAAATAGTGGGATCCCTCCTCCGGCATATTCAACCTCCTGAAATAAGAAAGAAAGAAACCAATATAAGCTGGTGATGGATTACATTCGGCTCACATATTAAGTTTGCCTTTAGTCATCGTGGTAATGTTGTCACATTTTAATTTCAATATTAAGCAAACACGCACTCTAACAAATGTTTCAATACAATTATACAAGTAGTCAGATTGGCTAAAACAGTTCCATACTCAATCACGTATGATTCTTGCAAAGTTTCATTTTAGTTGTGCAGAAAAGAAACAACCTCACAATGTTTTCAAACAAATATTCTCTGGGACTGCCCAATCACATGATTTTCAGGCAGTTCATAGATAGTGCCAAAGGTGCGTTGTGACACTGAAACTATCATCCATCCAATATCAAAACCAGTGCAAGCAACTACTAACGACTAATACAAGTTCAAGTAATCAGAGTTACACACTGCTACTTACAGTATACAACTAACAATTACTAAAGCAAACAATACTTGAAGCTACTATCACAAAAACCTAAAGATGATTGAACAATGTCCAAAATTAAGGGCATGTTTGGATACACATGGCAAGTTACTTGTTGGATTAAAAATTAGCTAAAATTAGCTATGGTTGGCTAGCTAGTTGGCAAACAACTAATCAAAGACTTACTAAAAAATTAACCCACCTATTAGCTCTCCTGTTTGGATGCACTAATTTGAGCTAAAAATTAAGGGCATGTTTGGATACACATGCCATTTGAAGTCAGAATTTAGTTCATATATGGTGTTAGGCTATCAGAAGCATACCCGAGCAGGAGCCAGTGAAGATACCCAATCTGATGGATTTGTTGGAAGAAGGCCCAATGTATTAAGCTGTAGAAGTAGTCATATCAGAACTTCAAATTCTTAGAGAAATACAAGATAATTGTGTATAATTAGACATGCAAAAAGAGCTCACCTTCCATACACCCAAACCCATGGCAGCTAAATTGAGGGCAGTAAAGAGTAACTTTGGAGCAATAGTGTCCACCCTTGGGTCCTTAAATGGTTCAAAAACTGCAAAGAGGACAACTGTTTATAAGAAAATACTCAATGTTGAATTGCTTAGAAACTAAGGATATTACTTCGGTTTGGAATTGACTACAATATATGCTTGATTGGACCTAAGAAATCAACTGAAGTATGCCAAGCTAGTATATTTCCTGTTTCCAAGAGAAACTTTAGAAATAAGGAGATTGACAGAAGCAATGCCCTTTCCATATTGATGAAATCACATTGGCCATCTTGTTATAGTTTTTTTTTTTTTTTTTGTGATTTTATCTGTTCACTTCTCTTCATAAAGCACACACGCATAACTGGCCACATTAGGACCAAAAGCAAATAATTTGGCATGATTGATTGCATTTCAACAAACACTGCATTAAGCTAATTCCGTTCTTCTCTGTAGTTCCATGTGCTGAGCAACCAAACACAACCAGAGCAGCATATAGTGAAATACGTGGCTATTGTTATGCTTGATGCACTATTGCAAATAATATTTAAAGCATTGCAAATGAGATTTAGGGAATAAGACAACCTTATTGCAATGCATTGGAGACTCCTAAGTCAATTTGTATGTGCAGAATTTTCAGCTATCAATAATCCTTAAATGAAACTAACATTGCATTCTTTTATGTGGGCATACCAAATGTAAACAAAATGCACCAACAGAAGGCTGAAGAGAACATAATGATGTCCTGGAAAAGTGTATTACTAGAGAAACGAAGCCGGTCATAAAAATTTTAGCCATCCCATGATATCCATTCACCAAGTTTACAGTGATGCTATTATGACCAGCAGCATAAAAAGTACCCTTATGAATTGCTTCATCGCACACATTCTTGTCTGAATTATATATTTGCAATAGTATATATGTTTCAGAACTACTGAATATAATAATCTACAGGAACTCAGTTTAGCCTTTTTAGGTATGATTAATATTGTGTATGATTTACAAACCGTACAAGGGTTACAAGCATAAAACATCATCTTGGACATCCAGAATGCACACCTAGAAGTTACTTGGACATCCAGAATGACTAAACATGAGCACACATCAAGTGGTGCATGTTCCTAAATGATTTAACTTGAACATGAAGTCTTAAAAAATAGATCAGCAGTTAGATGGCACTATGGCAGTCTATGGAACATTGAGTGCTCACTGCCTTACTGGAAGTAAACCTTCTAGGCTTTGTAGCTCAGCTCAGCTAAGCTAAATTGCTAAGCATGGGCTTAATATAAATACATAATATACACGTTGCCCATAAAAACAGCCCTAAGGTGGCATCCGTTTGCAAACCGAAAATAGATCATATCATCACTTGGGTGAAAACATTAAAGCAGTACCTTTCCCAACAGAACGGAGCGCGTTGAGGGGTTGCCACAGAGCAGAGAAGGTAATTCCGATGCTGAAGAGGTGGACAGTGCTCCCTGCCATCCACATCATGAATCCCATCATCATCAGGTTCTTAAACGGCGCCTGCGCAACTTCCCAAGCTTTCTGTTCACATCAGGGAGCACATACAGTTAGACAGCAATTTCAAAGCCTAGAACTGATTCGACGCTAGCTCTAGATAATCGTCAAAGTTATCAAGATCTGAACTTTTGCAAAACTGTACGATATGGTTTATTCTATCGTAGCCGGCAGGTCGCGCTGAAGGCGGCCTGGATCTACAAGACCAAGCACAAATATGGCACCGATCGAACGAACCTGCGCCTTCCATGCAGTCTCGGAGTCCTTGCGCTGGCGCGCACCCGCGGCGTCGTCCTGCGAGGCCAGAGCACGCACGTGAATTTCGGGACACAGAGCCAAACCAGCGAAGGGACGAACGGGGAGGAGGAGAGTAGGGGTTACCGCGTCGGGCGCGGATCTGGTGAAGCCGGGCGGGTCGGGAACGGCGGGGGAGGAGGAGGAGGCGTCCGGGAGCTCCACCGCCCAGCGGCGAGCGAGGCCCTTTCCCTTCTCCATCGCCGGCGGGCCGATGCTCGGAGATCGACGACCTGTGGTGCTCCGCCGCCGGCGTTTTTGCGTCTGGGCTCGAGACGGGGACGACGAGTGCGTGCTCGTCCGAGTTGCAGCCTCCGACTAGTGGGGCTGTGGGGTGGGGCCGTGAGATTTATGAATAGGTCCTCGTAATATTAATTAATGTGTCAATTTATGAGTCCAGGAAGAATATCCTGATCGATTCGGAAAAGAATTCGGCCTAGTCCGCTCAAGTTCGATTTTAGGCCACATTTGGCTACTTTACGAATTTTGTGAGAATCGTATATCAGGCAAATGGAATCCGGAGTTCATGGACCGATAATTCTGGACCAACAAAATTGTTATTACCTCCGTTCCAAATTATAAGATGTTTTGGCTTAGAATTTGAAACCGAGTAGTAATTAAAGTTGTCTTTACTTTATCACTACTACCAAAAGTGTTTGTGTGTTTTAATGGGTTATTATTTTCACTCTAAGTTGTTAACATCTTTTTTCACCCCTCACATTTCTACTGTCCCTGAATCCATCGATAATGATACGTATTGTGACAACCTTGATGACAATATGTATTATTAAATAACATCTTTAAGGTCTTATTTGGATGCACTCAATCCACGTGTTGGAGTGAATTGGAGTAATTTAGTTTAATTACTCTCCAATCCACTCAACACATTTAAAAGTAATATTGTGTGTGGAGAAAAACGTGCAACGAGCGTCCACGGTAGCAAATTTATTTTCCAATCGTTTGATCTCTGTTTCTACGTTACGATATGCCTCAACCGACTGTAGCATCGCATGTATATATGGCCCCTCCCCACGGTAAAAAAAAAAAAAAAAAAAACGATGCCTCTCGTCCTCTCCCTTCTCCCCTCTCGCTGTAAAAAAAAACGAATGCTCTCGATCTCTCCCTTCTTCTCCCCCCCGCGGGCGGCGTTTGGGAGGGCGCGCCTCCTCCGCCCTCGCCCCCTCCTCCACCTCCCCTCTCTTCTTCCTCTCTACCATTCTCTTCCCCCTGTCATGTCACTGGCCCGGGCGGGCGGCTGGCGAGCAGACGCTGCCCTTGGCGGCGCCATCCCGCCACGCCCCGGAAGGCGTGGGATGCCGCCGTGGCCGGCGCCGGCGCCCTCCACCAACGGCGGCGTTTCGGTCCTACATGTTCCATTGTTCCTCACGAGTTGTTCTCCTTCAATCGAAAAACCCTAGCCGGATCCTCATTTTTTTCCCCAAGGTTTCTTACGATGGCGATGGATGGCATGACAATTGAGGGGTTAATCTTGGTGAAACAAATCGAGGCGAGCAAGGCAAGGTCAGTTTCAATTCGGATCTATTGTTTTCCCCTTCTCCTACCAATCGATATGGTTCCTGCTATTTTTTTTTTTTTTTTTTTTTGTAGGTCGTTGTAGGCTGTGGCCTTCTCGGTTCTATGAAAAGGCAAAAAAAAAATATAGGACAAGCTTAGCATGTGGTTACCGTGGGGAGGGGTATATATATACATGTGGTTACATTTTTCTCATATGTGGGACAAGCTTGTTGGTGCCAGTTTCCATTAGAGAATTTGATGATTTGAGAAAAAAAGATTGATCATGTTTCCTTGCTCAACCCTCTTCTTTCTCAGTCCTCCCTATTTTCAAGACATTTGTAAATTTTAGGTTCTATGCCCACACAATCTAAGATGATGCTAGGAAGTCGACTAACGCACGATGTGCATATGTTTTTTTATAAAAAAATGGTGACAAAATGGGCAGTCAATTGGTACTTTGCTATATTGAAATCAAAAGATATTTATTCCTTTATGACATTTTCAGATCCAATAATATTATGGTTGTATTTTCTAGGTTGGGCTCTCTAATCAGCTCCAACACTTTGTCAAACCTGGGGCACCTTCTCAAGTTCAGGTGAGTTATTACTCCCCCTTTGCCCTTCTTAGATATTATATTAGATTATTTCACAATACAGCTGAATGTTGGGTACTGACCCATATATGTGCGCTTTCCTATTTCCTTTCTGCCCATTTCCTGTAAGTCGTATGGTTACCGCTGAATTAGCCGATAAGAATTTATATTTCCACCTACAGAGATCGGGGGCCGGTCCCTGGGGTGAACTTGACAGTCAACTTACTATCCATTATTCCTCCCTCATGGCGAGAATTATCCTATTTTTCTTTTCTTTCTCTTTTGACCAGAATAGGTCTACTCACTATGATGAATGTTGTGATATTTTAGAGATACAACTGTACAGCTGTAGATGGAAAACATGGTGACCATTTCAGTTCTCTTTTGACATTATAACAAAAAGTACAGGATGAATGCCTTTACTTAGTCAGCCAAGGTGGTTAAGAGTGTTATTGTGTTTATATAAACGTTACCTACATTTGGTTTCCGGACTATGGATTTTGAAGCTTCACTTAAAAACGTGTACCATGATTTTTTTTTCCATATTAGAGTTTGAAAGTCTCTAGCTATAAGATGTAATGGTGTGCCACTTCGAAATTGCATGAGAGAGAAAAATAAAATTAGTCATCCACACATTTTTACTATTTATGTAGTAATGACTGGATTTCCTAAATCCTAAAAGGAATCCACAGAGTTAGGCAGCCACTTTCGGTTTTTGTGAAGCAATCGGCAGGTCAATGCTTTTCTATGCAGCTTGAGATGTATTATTGAGAATGACTAGAAGCACTAATTATTTTCACTTCAAAAGTTCCATTTAAGAGGAAAAAGAGCCACATTCCAGTTGCTCCTATTTCCATCACATCAAATTTGATCTTGACACAGATTTTTAGATATTTATGGCACTTTATGAGCTTGCAGGTAAGATGGTCTTTGTTACCACAAATAGATAAGTCATCCTAACCAGCGAGACCTAGAAGTATGGATTTTTATAGTTTTGATAATTTCTCTTTTTTTTTTTTTATGCAGCATTTGTTATCAATTTTCTCTTTTTAGGCGTCACCACTTTCCACACTGGATTACCTACCATTGTTGTTGGGGTTCTTGGCTTCCAATCATGTACCATTATTTTTTAAAGGTGGTCATTGCTTTCACAATCGATATAGAAGTACGACTATAATTCCCTAGGAAATATAATGCATGCTCTATTGACCCTATGACAGTTTCCAATTATGTATATTGACCATGTATGTGTGCTCCTTCTAACAGTTTCCTGCTTGAACTAGAAAAAAAGAGTTTTCGAAAAGAGCAATGCTCTATTTTTACTCTCATGCCATTTTTATCTTTATGGATTTAAAAGAGATGCTCTATTGAATCTTTTTTTCCTTGTTTCCTAAAGGATCTGCACAAATGGAATTGATTTCACTAAAGGAGTGACATCGTTGTTATCTAGCTAAAATATGCATGCCTGTTTGCCTTTGTTATCTCCTTTGCATTCATTTTTGGTTGATGTCGGGTTAAAGGGTTTCAGTTAAGGAAAAGAAAACAATTCTTCAACCAATGGAAATGCCTTCACTGATTTAGTGTTGGTCTTTCTTATTTTCGATCTATTTGGCTTACTGCATCCAAAATACAAAATGTATATCTTAGCATGATAAAAGGAAAACTTATGATATTTTGTAGTTACATCTTCTATGCTTCAAGTCACAGCTATTATTTCCATTTAAAATTATTCTACTGTACAGACTTTTGATTATTGTGCCACCAATGGCATCAAAGAGCAGTTTACTATGCTCCAGGCGAAAGCATTACCTCTTTGTTAAGTCTTATTAAGATCCTTGCTGCAAGGGATGCTATGTTGATTCTATGCAAGCTACATGACTCGAAAGTGCTGATACTCTTGATTTCTACTTGAGGCAAGAATTTTGGAAAGGAAACAACATATAATATATTAGAGGTTGCTAATCAATAATGTTCCTATTCATTGATTAGGTTCTAGGTTTTTACATGTATCACATTAGTGAGTTGTAGCTGCGATTTTGAATAAAAGGAAGTTGTCTGTATAGTCAATCATTAAATTCTTATAGTTCTTTTCCCTACCTTTGCAAAAACATCGTGCTCGATTACAAGAAATAATTAGGACTGCTCTCCATGTTTTGCTTTTGGTACTTCATTTTATAGTCTTAGCATTTATGAAAATGCAAATCCATGTTACCATATTTTTAACACAAGAACCATTCATTCAAATCCATTGATGCACAAATTTAG
The DNA here is from genome assembly GCA_015847255.1 of Hyparrhenia diplandra. NCBI lineage: Eukaryota > Viridiplantae > Streptophyta > Magnoliopsida > Poales > Poaceae > Hyparrhenia > Hyparrhenia diplandra. Next base: position 168,530 of record JADLZK010011004.1, on the reverse strand, counting down.
TCAAATTAGTTATCTTGATTTGTTATTGTAAAGGTTCATTTTCATCCATTCTTAGGGAAAATAAATTTATCATAGTGCTTATGCTATTACTTTATTTTCAGAGATTTACCTACATTTCTTCAAATAAACCTAGCCCCCCCGCAGCAGGCGGGCGGTCGCCCCCTCCGCGGTGGTGCGGCGGTGCGGGTCGGCGCAGTTCGACGTCGGCGGGCGCGATGGGGTGCTCCGGCATGTCTTTGCACGCGTCCCGTGTTTCTTGTTACTCATCCTTCCCTCTCCTCTCCCGCTCTCTCTCTTCCGTTCCTCTTCTATGTGCTCGGATGTGTGCTCCGGCAACTTCATGACCAAATCCGGTGCCTCCATTATCGGATTTGTCCATCCCACCGCCTCGGCGTCCCGATCCGTGTGCCGTGGCTATGGCCGGCCGTCCCCCCCGCCGTTTGGGAAAATGGTACTCGCTGGTGCTCTTCTTTTTGGGTTTCTTTTCTACTTCTACTTCAGTTCCTATGCTATTCATTCGCATTTTGGTTTATTTGATTTGCGCGTACCTGACGCTCCTCTCATAACTCATGGGATGTTTGCCGGTATTTGTGCGGTTGGATGCAAGCAATGTGAACCAAAGCATGTGATTGCTTGGCATGCGAACATTTTGCTTGCCGATTGTTTCTTGCATTATACTTGCCGCTCACTTTTCCGGATAAAGTTGATGCCGCCATGTGCGTGTTGAATTAATTGAATGAATGTTTCTACATTCCGAAAAAAAAGATATGATTAATGTTCCGCAAAAACAAACTATGCTTTGATGTTCGATTACGTAGTATGAATACACACGAGATAGTTTACAACTCTTCTGCAAGAATTTGGGCCGCGATGGAACATCACCTTTGAAACTAATTTTGAGGAATATCTGTTGATGCTTTGATTTTTTTTTAAATTATGAAGCTGCAGTATCTAAGCTGCAGAATCTTGTTTATTGAGGAGCTTATCGATATGCTTATCACTTATTGGGCTGTTTAGAATACCAGAAGAATAAAGGAGGTTTGACTATTAAGATCTTGTTTTCGAGGACCTTATCTATACATGTACTGTTAAGAATGTCATTTCAACATTGGTAAAAAAGATAAACTAAAGAAAAACATTTTCTACGTTCTCTACGTCATTTGTTGCTTGCAAAAAAAGTGTAAGATTTTATGTCAATTGATTTTTTCAGCTTTAGCTTAGAATCCGTAGCTGGTCCAGGCTCAATTCAGTCCCGAATGAAGGAGTGAGGTGTTTCTCACAATGAACATGAACCTTTCCATCAGCAAGGTGATGATTTGAAATATCTTCAACTTTGAGTATTGATGTTTTGCTACATTCAGGGAACTCGAGAAAGTTCATGTCAAGATGATTTATAGTAGCTTCTCTTTTTTTTTTTTTTTCAAGCATTCTATTTCCCCGCTTAATTTTCTTTTCAAACAAATTTTTCTCCTGCTAGCCTATGCTTGCCCTGGGAACTCCTGCTCTCTCTTCCCTCCTCTCCACCCCTTGAATTTAGGTTGTCAAGGTAACTTTGTTGAACCGGCTTTAAGTTCCAAATTGTTTTACCTTCTCGAAAATTGGTAGAGCTTTGCATATTCTAAATTTTGGAATAAAGCCAACCCGTGGTGAATCAGCCTAATTATAGTCCTTTAACGCATTATGATCTTAGGTTGAGTTCATATTAGATATGAGGTTTTCCCTCACTGTGCATTGTATTAATTGTACATTTTCAAGAGACCATATATTTGCATAGTAGTCATCTACTGTTAACTACCCGGCTGGCTGATGAGTGTCAAGCATATAGGTACCAAAATTGTTCCTTGCTTATTGCAAGACTATTTTAAATTGATAGAAAGCAGCTCTATATTTGGGTTGTTTTTAGTATCACACATGATTCAGATAGGAAAAGATCTGTACTTTATGTCGATCTCTAACAAAAATCACTTAGGATATTTTTGGACATGCAACACTACATTTGTCTAGCATAGTACCATTGTCATATACTCTTCCTGTATATATATGGAGGAAGAGGACCACCTTCCCAAGGTATTCTATCATTTGTCTTAAGCCACAAGATATCATATCTTCTGCATGAAACATGCCTCCTCTTTGCTTACGTTTAAGCTTCAGTTCCAAGGGTGATCAGGCGTCAATGCGAAAGTCATCTTCGCTACAAACCGCAAAATGGTTGGATCTTCATGTGAAACAAGAACACTCTTTCGATTGTCGATGATGATACAACATGTCACAAAAATAGAAATTGAGTATATATCTCATGTAAGATATATGTACTATTTGGATAGCTCACATCCTGGTTTACAAATCCGGCTTTTTGTACTCTGCCGTATTAGAATATATATATGTAATATTTGAACATGTTGCGTTTTGCTTTAGAAATTCAAATTTCTATTCGGTGTGTGTTGCCTTGTTGTTAGGTTAACCGTGGACTATAATGGTAGCAAATACATGTATCCATTAACAAGATAGAACCTGTTATATTTGTTCTTTGTCAACATTATTTCATTTTCCGGATAGAACTCATGACCATCACTCGCCATGCGCGCTGTAAATCACTAGTATGGATTAAGATGAAAGCATTTACATTCAAAGAAGGCCTAAAGCATCTTACAAACACACCAGTTGGTCCTCTATATTCACCAAAATAGTCGTGCACAAGCTATTGGTTTTCTCCCTCGCACGGGCTAGCGGCGTGATGAACAGTGGGTCAATGTCCATCATTTTTTTTGTCGTATCTAAAAAACAAAAGTGAACTAGGTGACGTAGCAAAAAATTAATATGTATAAAAACAAAATGAACTACAATTTAAAACGGAAGTTAATAATGTATTGATATGTCCAGATACAATGTACATAGAAACGGAGGGAGTATCCATAAAAAAACGGTTGGTGACGGCCGTTACTTGCATCGCAGTCATTCGTACATACTCCACCGGAGTATCCTCTTCCCCCTCTGCTCTCCTCCTCCGTCGGTCCGGTGCTTTCTCTTCCTTCCTGCCGCGGCGATGGCGTCGGGTGACGACAGCAAGCTGAGGAGCGAGGAGGAGTGGCGCGCCGTGCTCTCCCCGAGCAGTTCCGCATCCTCCGCCAGAAGGGCACCGAGTCAGTACTCTACCCCCCTCCTCCTTTTCCCCAAGCGATCGACTGCCCCTGTGACGATTGACGATTGATTCGTGGCTGAGCGTGCTGCTTGTCCGTTATTCATCTGATCTACTTCCAATTTCTCCCCATGGATCGATTCGATCCGATCGGATCCTGTTTGAGGTTCTCCGTATGTCCGTTGACTGTTGTCTCATACTAGTGGCCGTCGACTTCGATGTCAGGACCCGTGGCCACCGGTTAGTTGAGATTACTGATTTTTTGAACCCTTCCTGGAGTTGCCGACGGAGGGATTCTACCTCCTCGCTCAGATTCTTGTTCGTCTAGTTCATGGAGGGTTGCGCCAAGTACTTTTGTATTTCGGTGTCAACTACTCCAGTTTCAGTCTTAGAGTTGACTTCTGATATAAAATGAGTCTAGTAGAGAAGAAAAAAACCATGCTGTTCATGTTAGCCTTGTAGTACGTGTACTATTTATGTCATGCATCTAAGTTCAGACTTACACTGGACTTGAAATAACAATTATCTTGTGTTGGTAGAGTACAACTGATTGTTGTACAGTACATCACTAGTGATTTGTGCGCGCCCATGCGCGCGAGTCATGGCCGCAGCTCTATCCAAGAAATGCAATAATGTTACAGATAGTAGCGACACAAGAGCACTGAAATAGGAAACAATACAATGAGTTTAAAAAATCATACGCAAGACATAGGAAATAACAGAGTTTACGAAATCGATGGTTGTTCTGACATAGCTTAGTTAGGCCAGATTCCTAAGCTGGCACAGAGTTACGCGAGATGTTATATATATTACATAGAAGAGTGCTAAATTTGAAAGGTCATTCGGGGCGTAGCATACAACAGATGAGACTTTCACAAATGACTCAAAGCTTGGTGCCGGGGGAAGCGTCTGCTTAAATCATCTGGACGACAAAGCTCTAACCAATCTAGAAACCATATCCATCAACAAATAGTCAACCGTGTAAGACGGACAACATAATAGCGGCTCATGATAGCACCTAACCGCAGGCCGGGAAAACCGAAAGAATGGTAAGTCGAAAAATTTGGTACCGTTATCCTGAAATCTGCAAAAAGATTTACAAATGATACATAAGGGTGTGTGTTCTAATATTGTATTCGAGGTCCAAGGTACACATGGTAAGTGAAATTTGTTTTAACATGGACACCAAATAAATTACACATAGGGGCACTACATTTGTGAAATACTTTGACCAACCGAGTGCCATGAGCATGTTCAAACGAAAAGTTCCATAGGCTTCTCTTCTTCTGTTTCCATAAAGCAAACAAATACATGATCCGAAGCCTATCATCATTTTAAAGTGGAGAAATATTTATTGCAATAGGGAGAACTGCTTTATGAAACATCACAAATAAATGGAAGGACCGTTACCTCCGGGAGGGGCATTGCATTTGTGAAATATTGGACCAATCATGTTCAAATGACAAGCTCCATAGGATTCTCGTTCTTATGTTTCCATAAAATCTCCAATCTGAGGGGCATAGGAATGTAAAAATACCGAACAATCGGTCACAAAAAAGGTAGACCAAAACCCAATGTCTAAAAGTTAGTCCAACCCTCTCATTTCTTCAAAGATCCCAGAACTCAAACCCGCAATGTGTTTACAAATAATTAAAGCCAGTGCATACACCATGATTAACAATGGAAGTTCCCCTACTTGAAACAAAAAAAAAGTTTTTATCGGACAATGGACTTAATGTTGTCACACCTAGAATAACAGCGCCCGCCCCTCGCCATTGCTCTTAGACCAAAAAGGACCGATCAGATAAGAAAATGAATAAATTTGACCGTATTTACAATGGATCCACTATCAAGGGTTCACCATAGGCAATATCAATGGATCCACTATATCTCACAAAGAAGCTAAGATGAATCTTGACAACCAAATTTGGTCAAAGAAGACAAACATGAATAAAAGGATCATTTTTTTCTCGCTAACCAATAAAAAGATCAGATTCGATTAAAAGGAACAAATTTACTGAGGGACCCACGGAAGCTACTAATAAATGTCAAAAGACATCGAGAAGCCTACATGAAAAAATGAAATTTCTATCAACCTCTATGCTACCCCAATCCTTCTTTCAACATGAGCATTATATCAAATTTACGTAACTATGAGGCGGATACATTAAATCGGTGATAACAGAAACTCGATCAAAGATAATTTACAACCATGTGCTTCTGATTGCATTCTTTCAACCCAAAAGATCTTTCTTTTGTTGTGGTATGCAATCATGACCTTCTCGCAAATCAACTCCGACGATGATTAAAGAAATCAAATTTAACAGATAGGGTGCTAAAGTGAATAGATATTTGTCTATCTTTTGCCTAAGCAACGTCACAAACACATGGTCACTAATATACCGACCGGATCAGCTACTTTCTTTAGATGCACAATTCTTCGTAGTCGACGCGACGGTAGCGAAGGTCAAGGCAAGGTACCTTGAGCAATGCTATCTGCCTATTTCAGTGCCTCTCATACTAAATCCCGGCTTCAAATTCTACACAAAAACCGAAAATGGCAAACCAAGAGCCTAAAACTTTGTGTGGGGACAACTTTAAAAAAATATGGAGCATGACAATATATGAGGGATTCATTGGATCAAGATCAAAGCTAATGCTTTTTCCATCCCTTTTAACAAATCAATTACTCGAGAACTTTATGGTAGCCTAAAGAGAGCCTTCCATCATGGATGAAGTAGTTGAGATGAAGGACATCGATATATACCGATGATTGATTTTGCAACATGGTAGTGCAGCCACAGAGAACCAAAGGCGGCAGCTAATCTGAGTGCATATACACGTATATAGCATCCGCATTCCAAGGCATAAGCTTACGCTTTAGTAATTTCTTTTACTGAGACTTAGCAAAAACGGACCTTTACAAAAATAAAAGGCAAATCAAGCCGATTACTCCATAAATCATGGAATGACGATCATTTAGAAAGTACTAAGTCAACCTTTTCTCCGGTTTGACCTTAGTGACGACCACTCGCAGCGGGAAGAACCTAAAAATTTAAATTGAATGTTGCATACCTCAGCCGAGGATCCGCAATGTAAAAAGTGCAACATAATATTAAAGGGATTAAACCGGATGGACAAGATGCCAAAATGAATTAGAGTCAGTCTAACCTTTGCCTAGGCAATATCACAAACACATGGTGTGCTAGAGTATAAGCCAAATCAAGGCACATATTGTCACCACCAAGAGGGTCCCGCCAAAACAAATAAAAAGAGATCAACATAGAAATCAAACGAAGGAAAATACAAAGAGCTGAAAAACATTAATAAATTAAGGTCGTAGAACGCAATCAAGAACATTACAGCCATAAATGTTCACGCGATGGAGATGTTGACACGGAAGGCGCCTAGGAAGGAGGAGCAACGGCTTGGGAGAGAGGAACGGCGCGGGGAGGAGATAAGGCCGTAGGGGTTGCAGCCTCCCGTGCCGGGCCGGAGGGAGCCGCATGCTCACGCCGCCGCCGCCGGGCCGGTCGTGACGCATAGCCGGGCGCCGTCACTGCGGAAGCCGGGTCGTGACGCGACCCAAAGATGTAGAAGCGGCGCGACTGTGCCGGATCCAAGGGGGAACGCCCCTGATCCGGAATTTAGGGCATGGCCAAGAAGGCCGCCGACGCCGCCCGCCCGGGGCGAGACTCTAAGGGGCGAGGAGGAGAAGGAGGAGGGTGGCCGGCCGGGAAGCCGGCCATCGCCGAGGTCACCGGCCGTCAAGGTCGCCCACGTCCGTCGTGAGGGAGAGAGAGTCGCCCAAATAAGTGACGAGAGAGCTAGGGTTAGGGGTTGAAAACCGCGCTGGAAATCCGTGCATGGAGGCCGACGAGGTGAGAGGCGTGAGAGGAGGGCCGAGGAGGAGGAGGAGGAGGAAGAGACCGGGGCGGGGGGCGCGCCACGATCAAGCCATAGGCCGCCAGGCCCCGGCCGGCCGGAGGGGAGAGCGAGAGGAGAGAGGCAGGGCGGCGTGGGAGCGAGGTTTTTTTTTTTTCTCGAGAAGAGAGAAGCGCAAAGATATATTGGTAGGCTAAGGCGGGGGTTTTTCAAAAATCTCGAGGCGGGCTGTAACTGTAAACCGCCACGAATGTCCTCTTCGGCCGAAGGATTTTCATAATTCAGTGGACCTGAACGGTAAAAACTTGGCCCGAGTTATCAAGCACGAGGGATTGGTGGAGTATGGCGTGATTTCGTAAAGGGAAGGACTTTTTCTCGAAAAACGCAAAACAGCTCGAGCCGTCCGATGGCCGGATCCGACGGGCCGCAGCATTTTGGACGACGTGGATAGCGTGAGGCCGGGTTTTCTCCACAACCAATTTACTTTTTAAATAAGAGGTTTGCAAACGTAGGGATTTGAAGTCGTTCTTGTCAGAGGGAGGGAGGATTTAGCTATCCGCTCCCATCCCATATAGTACAATTTAGCCAGTATAGCTTGATTTATTCGTTGGTTAGCTGTTTGAGGAGGCGGATCGCTAGATATCATATCCTGTGATTTGAAATCCTGATTAGAAGTAAAACACTGCTGGATGAATTGTACACTGGGAACTTGGAAGTAACTCTATAATTTGGATCCACTGTTTGTTCATTGGGGGAGAGAAAAAACCTATTACTTAGCAAGGTTAGGCAAGCAGTCTATTTACAAGTGATGGTTAGCACGTGTGTGTGTAACTGTGAATGCTTTTATCAAGCTCTTCCTGGTATGTTCAGTCATGGATTCTCAATTAATAAAGTTTTAAAAGGAATAAACTAAATTTATATTTGCTAGAAATCATACATTGGCAGTTCCAGTACCGTACTTTCTGTTACCTTGGAGGCTGGGACCTTGCTTCAGGAAAAAATAATATCATAGCCACTTGACATGTAAATGGTCCCATAATAATAAAAACATATGTTCTCAAACTAGCCTCTTATTCATGTCCAGGTTACCTGGGACAGGAGAGTACAACAAATTCTATGGGGACGGGGTTTATAACTGTGCTGGCTGTGGGACTCCCCTGTACAAGTCCACCACAAAATTTGATTCTGGCTGCGGCTGGCCTGCATTCTTTGAGGGGCTTCCAGGAGCCATAAACCGATCAGTAAGCTTCAGTAGCCGCTAATTTGATCTCTTCCATCCCCTCCTTTTTCTGATTCAAATGTTTATACCTATATTTCGTTGTTTCAGCCCGATCCTGATGGTAGGAGGGTAGAGATCACATGTGCAGCTTGCGGTGGGCATTTGGGCCATGTGTTCAAGGGAGAAGGCTTCAAGACACCTACTGATGAACGCCACTGCGTGAACAGTGTTTCTGTCAAGTTCAGTCCTAGCTCCTAGGTCATCTTCCCCTGGATGAGATTCTCGCGTCTGGAACTGTGGGGGAGGCACAGCAAAACGATGAATAAGATCCATTCAGCATATGTGTTACTCTGATTGAGAGATGAATCTGTTGTCATAATCAGTTGCTACTCTACGTGATTCATCATTTACATCAGATGTTGTAATGTTCTTGTGAAAGTTATCCTGAAGTTGCTTTGTCCATTTATTTTCCCAGAATGTTGAGTCAGTCGGATAGATGTGAATTGTGATCATTACTGGAAAATGAACTCATGTTCTCAAAGTCTGAACAAGATTGACGGACATTTGGCTTTAACTTGTTTCCACTAAGGGCTTGATTGAAATGCAGGAATGTCATATGAATCTTGCAGGAATTTTACAGAAATCAGTTCAATTTCACAAGAAACGCAGTAATGAAGAAATTTTGTTCACATTCCAAACAGGCTGGGTCACACCACTGCATATCCACCGTCGGTCGCACTCAGGCTCGCAGGGCTTGGCCTGCGCCGTGCCATTGCCTTCGTTGTTGAAGCATGGTGGCTGTCGCGGTCACGCCTCCGTTGCAGTGCTTGGCTTTTATAAGGCGCTCCACGGCCTCTGACTAAAGATGCCCAATGCCCAAAGAAGAGACTGAGATTTGGGCAGTACGTACCACTGTCTACACTGCACAACCTTGCGATCCAACTGTCCGATCCTTTCTCCTATATATTCAAGCAGCTAGTGTATCAGATCAGATCGATGAATGAAGTACTACTCCGTATTGGATAGTTCCTGCTCACGGTCAAGTTTTTTGTTCAGATAATGTCAGTTCGCTGAGAGCATAGATATAGGGGTTTTTTTTTTTTTTGAAGTGTAGTTAGAGCATGCATTTCACGTGTTTTTGTTTGTTTGTTTCCTTTTTCCCAATTGGGATCTTAGAGTTTATTAATTGGCATCTTTTCGCTGCCTTGTGAGTGATGAACACACAACACACTAACACGTGAACATGGGATTCTATGAGAATATATTTTAAGGAGCTCTATACGTAACGCTATTTTGCCAAACAATTCACCAAAACAACTTCACCTCTATTTGCAGTGCCACTAGTCACGCTATAGATCCGCCATAAAGAAACATAGAAGCGGTGCTATCTAGAGACCTGGGACCCATAATAATGCAATAAAACATCTCATCTTCTCTCCACCATCTCTTTCATTGGCGTTGATGATTTCAATGACCAACTATTGCTACAGTGGAACAATGTAATTATTTTAAAAAGTGGAAGCGGAGCAAGAACATTCATCGCTCCTGTTTTCTTTGGCATCACTTGTCATAGTTTTTGCCGGTGGTGCTTATTTGCTCTTTCTCTCTCTCTCCCAAACTTGTTTAGATCCCTTCCTCTAAGACTTGTTTAGATCCCTTCCTCTAAATTTTAAGATTTAAAGATCTAAACTCTTTCATTGGCGCTGAAGGCTTGCGGCATTGGCGCGTTGCCTACTTCCCATTTTTTGAAGGGAACAGCAGGGGGTTTTAACCCCCTACTGGGCTTTTATTGAATAAACAAACGTAACAAAGATACAAATTACAAGCCATGGCTCAAGAAACATAAAAGGACAAAAAGAAAATAAGTACAGTTACATGTTTGATCTGGAGCCATAAATCTAATCTTGAAGAGACTTCTTCTTTTGCTCTAAGCATAAGCAGAGCAAATTCCTGTCGAAAGATCTGTTTGCATCTTTGTATGGAATGAGGCAGACCTCTGAAAAATGACATCATTTCGTACCATCTAAATAGTCCAACACATAGAGATGATAATTTCCATAAAGAAAGAGACATTTAGCTGATCCTTGATAGAAAGAATGATGGAGTCCAAATTTGCTGAAGTTGCAGTGATGACAGAGAGTTGATTCCAGCAGGCCATTGCAAAAGGACAGTGGAAAACAAGTGAAAGAGATCTTCATCCACATTGTGAGGGCGGAGTACACAGGTATAATCAGGTAAAGACATATGCCTGCGTCTTAAAAGAACTCTTGTGCTTAACCGATCCTGCATTATTAACCAGAAGAAAATTTTCCTTTTTATTTTGGCAGGCTGACTTCCATATCCATCTGAAGATAGGAGAAACCTGCCTACTTCCCATTGGCCATTGCAGTTATTTCCATGGAAGTTACGGCGAGCAATGAAATACAGATATCGTGAATCTGCACTTGCAACTTGCAAGCCTTGTTTGTTTGTCGCTACAGAGTAGTAGATGTAGATCGACGCGACATTGGCGTGGGCGGTAGGGCTTTTGACTTCCTAGCGACTTAGCGAGAGTACACCTGCAGCTCGGTAGTGACTGCAGGGTACTCGTCCATTTCAACGTGGGTCTTGCTGATAGAGAGGCAAGAAGCATACCACCTGCACCTGCAGAGCCTACTGTATGTACATTGTACAGGTCCTTCGGCATTTCTGCCCCTACCGGAGCTTTGTACGCTCGCACTACCGGCCGTCCCAGACACCAGACTGCGCCCGACGCTACTTCAAAAAATATATTATTAATATCTATCATCTCAAACAAACATTATTAGATAAATAATATCATATGTCTTTAGAGCAAATTAACCTGATCCGTTGCCAAAGATAAAGTTGTAATATTATCTTGTAAAAATATAGTCACACTTGAAAATGTTTGACTTATTAAAATACGAGATGTGCACATATTTGAAGATCGAGCGATCATTCATCGTTAGTTTGTTACTATATCCCCTGCCCAACTCTGGTATATCTGCTCTTTCGATTCCACTCCACTGCTTTAACCTTTTTTTTAGCATATCACACGTTGCTCCATTTCCAACCATGTGCTCACAAAGGACGCCACGTTCAGCTGTGGGTGTCCGTCCAGCATCAGCCAGTGCCTGTCCATGTCCATGAAACCTCATCACTAGTGCTCCACCTACCATCAGTACAGCACCCGTTCCGTTCCATAGCTTACCGGATTCGTATATAGTTTGCTGATGCAAAGTGCCTCGGGTGTGGCTCGTCAGAACCCTAGCGCCGACTCGGCCCCCCCCGCTTTCCTGTCTCATCGCCGCCGGAGCTGGCCGGGCGGCGCATGGCCCCCGCCGGCCGGGATGGTGGAGGCAGGGCTTGGCTTGCAGCCCTTCCCCTCCGCACGAGCTGCGTGAGCTAGGCAGGAGGGCCGCCGCTACCACGGAGGTTGGGACCAGGGCGCCGGATCTAGTGTCCTCGGGCGGCCGCATTTAGTCCTCCGCGATCGGATCTGGGCGCTCTTGGTGCGGATTTAGCGCCGGTGGCAGGCGGCGGTGGACTCGCCGCTTGCTTCCTTTCCCCTCCCTCCTCCTCCTCCCCTTTGTCCCTCACTCGCATCTCGAGCAACGCCGGGTTGTGACACCGACAGTCCCGGGCTTGCCTCTCGCAGCTCCCCCGGGCCGACATCCTAAGAGGCGCCGCCGGTATAGGTGAGCCGGGCGGTCCAGTTCGGGCCTTTCGTGGCCGGGTCCGACGACCGCGTTCGCCCCGCCCCCATCCTCGCTCGATCCCCAACCGTCGCGCCGCCCCTTAGTGGATGGCCAAAGTGAGCTGGGGTGGTGGTGGCTCGAGTTGTTGTCGGGCTGCCCATGGAGCCCGGGCGCGGCTGTTCCCACTCCTCCCTTCCCTCAAAGGATCGATGTCGTGGTTCTGCACGGTAGCGGCCCGCCACGCCATGGCGCGGTCGTGGAGGCGGCGGTCCGGCGATGGGTTTGGTGGAGCGATGGCAAAGACACGAGTAATAACTGCCCCGTGCCCGAACCACAACATCTCTAGTCTTTCGTGCCCAAACCACAACATGGTGTCAGGATGGGCTGTGGTTCGGGCATCGGAGACCCAGGATGTGCTTGTGTGGTAGTCGGCACCGTGGTGACGGCTGGCAGCAACTTGATTCTGTGCAGATCGGCATCATCTCCTTCGAATGGCTAGGCTTCGTCCCTAGGATGACGTTTTTTCTGATGGTGGATTGGCACAACTGCTTTTGGACTTTCGAACGTCAAGTTTCGAAGAAGATGTGTGATATGAAAGAATTGGGCTGCACAAGTTTGAGCAGATCCGAACCAACGGTTTTAGAAGAAGTTTGGAGTAAAGTTCTTCTAGCTTTCGTTGTTAACTTTAGTTTCGGGCTGCTTTGCTCTTCAATGTTAAGTTTCAAGTCAACTTATGTAACCTTTGGTTGCTCCTCAATGTTAAGTTTCAAGTCAACTTATGTAACCTTTGGTTGCGTATAGGTATATCCACTTTTAGATATAGAGGCCGGATTAATAAATCCATTTTTTTTAAAAAAAACTTAGCGGCTTATGGCTTACGGCTTACCGTCCCGTGACCCGTCCTATAAATTGTGGAGACTGCAATTGAGCACACACACATTCCAGCTACGTCCTGCGTACGTCCCGATGGAGACGGAACTACTGATCTCTTTCCTGGGCGTCGTGCTCGCCACCGCTCTCCTCGTCGTCACCGTCCTCCGCCGCAAAGCGCCGCTGCAAGCACAACAAGCTCCCACCAGGGCCCCGCCCATGGCCGGTGATCGGCAACCTCAACCTGATCGGCGCGCTCCCGCACCGCTCCATCCACGCGCTCGGCGCGATACGGCCCCCTTCATGTCCCTCCGCTTCGGCTCCGTCCCCGTCGTCGTCGGCGTCCGTGGACGCGGCCAGGTTCTTCCTCAAGACCAACGACGCGTCGTTCATCGACCGCCCCAAGATGGCGTCCGGGAAGCACACTGCCTACGACTACTCCGACATCGTCTGGTCGCCCTACGGCGCCTACTGGCGCCAGGCGCGCAAGCTGTGGAAGGCCAACCTCTTCAACGACAGGCAGCTCAGGTCGCAGGAGCACGTCCGCAACGAGGAGCTGCGCGTGCTCCTGCGCGACCTGTCGTTGTCCTCGTCCTCCGGTGCCGTCACGCTCAAGGAGCACCTGCTCATGCTCAGCCTCAACGTGATCTCGCGCATGGCGCTGGGCGGCAAGTACATCGGCGAGGGCACTGCTGGCTCGCCGATCTCGCCGGGCGAGTTTAGGTGGATGGTCGACGAGCTGTTTCACCTCAACGGCGTGTTCTGCATCGGAGACTTCATCCCGTGGTTGAGCTGGCTGGACATTCAGGGCTACGTCAGGAGGATGAAGAGGCTGGGCAAGATGTTCGATCGCTTCTTGGAGCATGTGGTAAACGAGCACAGCCAACGACGCCGGCGAGAGGGCGACAAGTTCGTCGCCGCCGACATGGTGGACCTGCTGCTGGAGCTCGCCGACGACCCCAACCTTGAGGTGCCCATTAAACGGGATGGCGTCAAGGGATTCGCTCTGGTAAGACTGAAAAAGAATGCAGGTGGAGGCATATACTAATAATTCACTCACTCCTTCGATACTAGTTTAACGATTTGATTGCAAGATTAATTAAACTAAAATAACAACCGACACCTGAGGATCGTTATTCGTTCACAACATCACCAAAAATTGTAAAAAGCGAAATAACAAAGGACTAAACTATGTGTAATAAGAATAACTGATAGCATATATATATGTCAATAAACATAACTATAACTAGCATATATGTTCCTACGTTGCAATGGAAGCAAAAATAAAACTACAAACATTAACATATGAAATGAGAACGAGAATGTTACATACTCCCCTCCATCTCAAACTAAGGGTGTGTTTGGTTGAGTCAGTAGCTTTTTGAAAAAACGTTGTCGGCCGTGGGCGTGGAAAAGCAACCGTGAAAAAACAACAAAGGGCAAAAGCTGTTTTGGTTAGTGGCGACCTCATGTTTTAGAGACAAAAATTTTAGCTCTTTCATTTTTTTCTTGAGAATTACACGGTACAATGCACACACTCACAACACGCACGCACACTCATCCCTATGAATACACGTGCGCAAACCCTACCACAATGATCGAGCAACTCCGGGACTAAGCCAACAGATCTGAAGATCCCCAAAGTCACCACCGGGCGGCTTGGTGCCTCGTTATCAATGGGAACGCCGCTACCATAAAAGTATAACACCGTAAAATCTTGGTATAGATAAATCAAATTTTATAGACTCGTTCTAGTTTGAAAAGATTGTTTACTTAGGTCATGCAATGACATTACGATATTTAGAATTAAGATTTTGTTTTAGAAAAGTTATGACTAAGAAATTACAAATCTCATTTTGCGATCCCTAGTAAATATGGTAGATACTTTCAATGTCAATTAAGTAGGATTTTCAACATCACTATAACAACTATAAAAGCAAAATAACAAAGGGCCACATTCTGTAGTTATTTGTAACAGGGGAAATAAACACAATAAATTTTAAAAGGATGGTCTATTTAGGTCATGGCGTGGCATGGTGATATTTCCAACTCAAAGAAATTACAATTTGCATTTTCTAATGCCTAGCCAATATAGTATGATGTTCACAACACCACTAATAATTCTGAAAACAATATATAATATGTGCAATAAAATTAATAGGTATGCCTCACATGGTAAATAAACATAATAAATCAAGTTATGTGGGTCGATCTACTTTGAATAGATGTTTTTATTTATGTCATGGGGTGTCATTGTGATATTTCTAGCTCAACAAAATTGCATATTTCTTTTTGTGACCCCTAGTCACATGATAGCTACCTCTACAACGGCCGGTTTAGTACGATGTTCACGACATCGATCACTAACAATTTTTTTTTTTTTTTTTGCGAAAAGACATCACTAACAATTATGAAAGTAAAGTTACAAAGGACCGCACTATGTGTAGTGAACTGATAGTTATTCATCACATGGTAAATAAATACAATAATTCGAGATCTGAAGTGTGGTTCTCTAGCTTGAAAGGATGGGTTTTATTTAGGTCATGGGGTGGCATTGTGATATTTCGAAATAAAAAATTGCAAATTTCGTTTGTGGTCCTAGTCACGTGATAGCTACATTCACTACCACTTAGTACGAGGTTCACAACGGGAAAATATACGGTGGAAATCACATCTTGGGTGGAAGCATGGAAACCAATTCAAAATCACATCTAGAACCTTTCAAAAATTCTAAAATTTAGCACACCCATACTACATACCAATATGAACTAACATGCAAAAGTTGAGATGCAAACTTACTTCTGAAAAAGTTACATAAAATAACAAATTTCAGGTGTGTGTGCACTATAGGATAAAAATTGAAAGGTTTTGTCCTTTAGTGCACATGCACTTGAAATTTGTTATTTTTGTATGAATTTTGCTAGTTTGAGTTGATATCTCAACTTTTGCATGTTAGTTCATATTGGTATGTAATATGAGTGTGCTAAATTTTAGAATTTTTAAAAGTTTCTAGATATGACTTTTAAATTGGTTTTCATGTTTCCACCTAGCATGTGGTTTCCATCATATATTTTCCCCGTTCACAACATCACTAACAGTTCTAAATGCAAAGCAACGAAGGACCATGTTGTAATCGGTGACGATTAAACGATGAAGAAAAACACAAATAAATCACAACGGAGACACATGATTTAACATGGAAAATCCTCCCAATGCATGAGAGAAAAAAACCAAGGGCTCCAGTGCAAAGAAACACTCCTCACTATTATCCGTAGTCGGGTTACAACGCCAATGCGGCGGCTTACAAGAGAATGAATCAATCACCGAGTGGAAACCCCTAATGAGGGTATATGTACTGCACTCTTCGGCCCTGTCTTCGGCTTTTAAACGGGCCTTCGCTTATCCGCGTAAGCCGCCTTATATAATGTGCAAATAAATTTGGAACATATTTAACAGACCAAACTATGTGTAGTAAATTGATCCGATAGTTATTGATCACATGGTAAATAAACACAATAAAATCGAGTTGTGTAGGATGGTTCTAGTTTAAAAATGGCTTTTTATTTATAACTTAGGAAATTAATTACTGAAGATGAAGATATTTTTTATTTTCAAAAATAATAAAAAAATCTTATTTGATCTATTACAAGTTATAATTAATTATTTGAAATAAAAAATATTGAATTAGCTACATATTTATTTTAAAAATGTAATTGATGCACCGATGCTATTGGAGTTATTAGGATCTTATTTTGCTACAAGTAAATGAACATAGGCCGACTAGTAGAAGCAATAGAATAATAGAAATAGAAAGAAACATTTTTCAAGTAACTATATGTAGATCAGAAACAAGCTGATAACATTTTTAGGAAAAAATTGACACTGGATTGTATTTTTATAATTTATACAATATATTTGAATATAAATTTTAAGAGACCAAACAAATTTTTTGTTATGTTTAGAAAATAGAAAACCACCTACTATATGAAACAAAGGACCAAACATGTGGCCAATTCCAACAGTTAGAAGGTGTCTATTGGCATTGTAGTTCGGTTGAAAATCAGACCGGTGTATAACTCGAAGGTCATTAAAAAAAAAAAAGAACCTCTGATGTGATGAATACGCATGCAGGATCTCATCGCTGGCGGCACGGACTCCTCAGCGGTGACCATCGAATGGGCCATGTCGGAGCTCCTGAGGAATCCCGATGTGCTCACGAAGGCCACCGAGGAGCTGGACAGCGTCATCGGCCGCGAACGCCTCGTCACCGAGCAGGACATCCCGAATCTGCCGTACCTGGAGGCCATCGTAAAGGAGACCTTCCGCGTGCACCCCGTGGCGCCATTGCTGGCGCCGCGGTTGTGCCGCGAGGACGTGTCCACGGGCAACTACGACATCTCGGCGGGCACGCTCGTGTTTGTGAACGCCTGGGCCATCGGCCGCGACCCTGCCGTGTGGGGCGACGATGCGGAGGAGTTCCGGCCGGAGAGGTTCGTCGGCAGCGACGTGGACGTGAAGGGGCAGGACCTGGAGCTGCTCCTGTTCGGGTCCGGTCGCCGGATGTGCCCGGGCTACGTCCTCGGGCTGCAGATGGTGCAGGTGACCCTGGCCAACCTGCTGCATGCCTTCACCTGGCGGCTGCCGGATGGCGTGGTGCCGGAGAAACTGAACATGCAGGAGAAGTTCGGACTGGCCGTTCCCCCCGCTTGGTCCCTCTCGAGGCCATCGCCATGCCCAGGCTGCCATTACACCTCTATGTCGGCACTGATGAGTCATGATCAGTTCGGCATTACTGAAGACCAAATTAGCATTTGGTTGGCAGATAAGGTGTAGTAGGACCTACTATTAATCCAAGAAAAAATAGCGCCGCTATAACGCATCAATTGAAACGCCGCGACGATATTGTCATTTTCCGCGTTATTGGCGCGCTTATAGCGGCGCTTAAACTGAATAGCGCCATAGCGCCGCTATTAGGGCACCTCGAGTCCTAAATCGAACCATGAAATCCACGCAAGCCGAACTGAGGCGAGAGTTCGATAGTTACAGTTTGAGCTTCGCTTTATGGGACCACTTGCGATTAAAAAATTATCTCTATTCGTTGTGCAGACAGCTTGTGTGTCCTAGCTTCTCTCTCCCCCGCCCTCTCCAGCAATATTTTATCCGGCTTGGCGCAGCTTGGTTCGCACCATCTACAATAGCGCCAATAACAGCTTCATTCTGACATCGACGGGTTCAATAGCTCTACTCCCTCCATCCCTTTTTTCTGACGCTTTGGGTGTTCGTGCCGCAACTTTGACTCGATTTGTAGAAAATACATACAAGATTTAAATCTTCAAATAAATTTGTTAAAAAACTAGATCAAAAGATCTTTCCAATGATACTAATTAAGTGATATAAATATTAATCCTATTTTAATATATAATTGCGGCGCTTTTTCTTAAGGGCCAAGAATTTAGGGATGGAGGGAGTAGTGTTTAAGGTTCGTTTTTTTTCTTGCCCATGGTTCGCTCTCAGCCCATCACTGGAGGTGCTCTTACGCCACTATTGCCGACAGGCCAAAATTAGCGTGCAGCCCGTTTAATTGGTTGAAAAATTTGCAAAAGATCATGGCTGAAACTCCTTCAGAACACAATCGTAAAGACGCTTTCGCTTGTTTGTGATAAATATTATCCTACCATGGTGTAACTAGGCTCAAAAGAATCGCCTCGCAAATGTACATCTAAACCGTGTAATTAGTTATTTTTTTTAACTACATTTCATACCCCCTAACATACGCTTTTGATGTATTTAATGTGATGTGGACGGAGAGGAAAAATGTTAAAACTTTAGCCATCTAAACGAGGCATTACTTTAAAAAAAATGCCCGGCCCAATCTTACACTTGACAAAAATATACTCTGGACTGGAGTGTGAACGTAGCATCGTGCCTCTCCCATCCCGTGTCCAAAAACGAGGCCGCAGGCGGCGGCGGCGGATTTGAGGGGCGAGCGAGGCTCTGCTACGCGGCGAGCGAGCGCGGGGTCGGCGGCGAGCGCGTGGGCGAGCGAGGCTCTTGAGCGCGAGGTTGGCGGCGGTTCTGCGGGCGGCGGGCGAGCGAGGCTCTGCTGCGCGGCGGCGTTTCTGCGGGCGGCGGCCGCGGCTGTACGGGACAGTTGAGGAACTGCAGGAGAAGGGGGAGAGAGAGATGGAGAACGGCGGCGCCAAAGGCGAGGTCCCCGACGATGCGAACGAGCGTAAGGAATCAATCATCCTCCGTGCTTGCCGGCGGCCTCGTTTACCCCTCTTAGCCATGTTTTGTTTTGCTGGGGTTTGATCGCATCTTTTCAGAAGGGGCGAAATCTTCCTTGTTTCATTCATCTGATATATATAGATGCGAAGTTTTAGGGGCTCACCTTGCAGTTGTTTCGATCGCCGGGTTGCTTTACCTAGCTTGCTCAGTTGCTCCAAGGGTAAGGGTATTCGTGTTTCTGAGTATGCTTTGGTTTGGTGTTGCGCAGATTGCCCTGGAACGCAGTCGGAGGAGGCGGGGAAGGCGGATGCCTGCGCTGGGTGCCCCAACCAGCAGATTTGCGCCACCGCCCCCAAGGGCCCTGATCCCGGTAATTTTTGTTACATTTTATTTGATTGATGAGAATTAGCTTAGTTTTAGTTACATTTTATTACAAAAAAAGTGGCTGTGGATTTGGTATTTTCTATTTTTAGTATCCACCTGAAGCATTTTAGATTTAAGGATTTGCAACAGCTGCAAGTGCTTATAAGTAAAAAGGCAAGTGCTAATAGGAACTAGTATGCAGTTTTGACCGGTCGAGGCCCAAAAACAAACCAATAAAAGAGTCTGGATTTACACTAGACATGTAACTTGCTCGATCCAGTTGTATGATTGAATGTTGAAGCAATCCATCAAATTTATGAGTTGTTTAAAGTAAGTTAGCTTTTTTAGAGTAGTATTTAAATGATGTAACTGGCTGAGGGAAGAAGTGTAGGGGTTTGGGATGATGTGGTTCCTGTAAAGCAATTCATTGTGATCCAAACATTTAGTAATACGCACGGGGCACCTGATATCCTGATACCACGTCCTGCTGCAACTGCTGCTAAAGAAGGTTCAAACATGGAGGGACATTTAATTTTGGATGGAAAGATTAGAAGAGTGTTCTAGATTTCATATTTCAATCTTATTCCAATTGTTTGAGTTGTTTTCTAGATAATAGATTCTGTTTGTTTGAGACCTGTATTTACTGTGTGCTATAGGGATTGACAGATCAAAAGGAAAGCCTTGTGGTTAAATTGTTATAATGCGTGATTGTGGGGACCATAGTTGATGAACTCTTCCTAGTGGTTAGGCTTTTTAGCATGCTCTTTATTGTCAATTGTACTGTTAATCATAGCCTTTTGAGTAGTCAAGGTCCAAAAACGAAGGGAGTTGATTCTTAAGTAATCAGCTGCCTAATAAATAAAAGATTTTCACTGAACAAGTGCCCATCCAGCGTCCAGTTGAATCCAATTGATTAATTAAATCTTGAAGCAATTAAATTTTGTGACTTCTTCAAGTTTTGTCTGTTAGCATGAAAACAGTGAGGGAAGTGGTGGAGAGTTAGGAAAAATGCAATTCCTATAAAACAATTCACCTATGTGTTCTTCCTTACAAACAATTCATTATGATCTGTTCATTCCTGTAAAAGAATTCATTTATGACCTGTTTGTGATATCCAGATGCCACATCCATTTAATCTAAAAGGATATAAAGAGGGCACTACAACTAATGTTATTGAAGGTTCTAAGTTTGAATCTTGAATTTGGTGAGATTAAAATCGTGCATGGTTTTCTTATTTGGATCTTGTTCCAAGTGTTAGAGGTTTTTTATGCTAGGCTGTAAGCTCTATTGTTTCAAACCTGCCTTTTCCTTGCCCTGCAAGGAATGACAGATCACACCACAGAAAAGAGTATTCTTTGAAAAAATTATCATCATTCATTTTCTGTTACTTCTGATATGAACTTTTTAGCTAACTTGGGATCTCCGTGATCTTTGGGAGGTTTTCTATGCAGTATGAATATGAGTTACTCCTATTTTACAATTTGTGCTACTTGACTACTTGAGTGTCAGTATGTCGAGTTATTTGCTAAATATGTTTCAGTGAATTGCCTCCATTTTTCACTAATGAGCAGCTTTACGAACATTGTACACAATCCATCTGCTTGTAGTAAATGTTGAAGATTGAAAAATTCTAGATTGACCAGGAAACTCAATGTGATTATGTACTTACTGGATGTCAAAGACTACACCATCAAGTTTTCAGTGTGACTCCCTATCAATGTTATAAACAAAGGCTTTGCCTAAATGCAATCATCTACAATTCTAAATGTGTTAGTCATTGTAGTTCAGCTAGGCGCTAGGCGGAATCTAGGCGGTGACCTACAGCCTAGAGCCTAGTCGGGAGTAAGCGGAGCCTAGGCGCTCCTAGGCGGTGCCATCTACATACATATACCTTGCCATATACATCATATATACCTCTAAAACAAAAAGAAAAACAGGGACCTGGTGGGCCTTTAGTCTAAAAAGGAAGCCCATCAAAGCAGCCCAACTATTCAACAGCCCACCTCCCACCTTATCCTCTCCCCCGATGCCTTCCCTCCCTCGTTCGCCCCCTCCCCGCCGTCCCCGTGATCGCCGCCACCTCCTCTACCCCCCCGCCATTCAGGCCTCTTCCGCAGCCGCGGGTCTCCCCGCCCGCTGCCTCCTCCGCCGCTGCCGCACACCCACCTCATGCTCCCATCGTCGCCGCGGGTCTCCCATCGTCGCTCGACCTCCGCGCCGCCCCCACGCTGCCCCCTCGCCATGGCGCATCTGGCCGCCTTTCATCAGCAACAGGCTAGGTACCCTCCTACCCCCCTAGGCAAGGCGGAGGGCCGTCGCCCAGAGCCTAAGCGTGCCTAGGCGCCGCCTAGCCGAACAGAATGCAAAGCAGCATGTTAAATGTGTGATTGCCTTAACTTTTGTAGCTAGTCTCCATTTATCTTGAGCAAAGGATTTTTTTTTTCATCCAGTTCAATGTGATTACAGCATGTTAAATGTGTGATTGCCTTAACTTTGTGGCTAGTCTCCATTTATCTTGAGAAAAGGATTTTTTTTTTTTTCATCCAGTTCGATGTGATTATACCATTAGCTGTAGGTGGATGAATGAATTATATATACAGGGACACTATTTACTTGCTGCTTATATATACGTTAGGTGAAGGTGAATTGATTATTGACTGATTGTATTTTGCAGATGTGGTTGCTATTGTTGAGAGATTGGCTACAGTGAAGCACAAAATATTAGTTTTGTCTGGAAAGGGTGGTGTGGGAAAGAGCACATTCTCAGCCCAACTCTCGTTTGCCCTAGCTGAAATGGACCATCAGGTTGGCCTTCTTGACATAGATATATGTGGCCCTAGCATCCCTAAAATGTTAGGCCTTGAGGGACAGGATATTCATCAAAGCAACCTGGGCTGGTCACCTGTGTATGTTGAATCCAACCTTGGTGTGATGTCGATTGGTTTCATGCTGCCTAATCCAGATGATGCTGTCATATGGAGGGGTCCCCGCAAGAATGGACTGATCAAGCAGTTCTTAAAGGATGTTGATTGGGGGGAGATTGACCATCTTGTTGTGGATTCTCCTCCAGGAACATCTGATGAGCACATCTCGATCGTGCAATACCTTCAAGCCACAGGAATAGATGGTGCAATAATCGTCACGACTCGCAGCAGGTCTCTCTGATTGACGTGAGGAAGGAGATAACCTTCTGCAAGAAGGTCGGTGTCCCTGTCCTAGGTGTTGTGGAGAACATGAGTGGCCTGAGGCAGCCGCTTTCAGATCTCAGATTCGTCAAGTCAGATGAGGTGGGCGGCGAGACAGATGCGACCGAAAGTGGGCCCTGAACTACATCAAGGAGAAAGCCCCTGAGCTTCTGTCAGTTATGGCCTGCAGTGAGGTATTTGATAGCAGCAATGGAGGCGCTGAGAAGATGTGCCATGAAATGGGGGTTCCTTTCCTTGGTAAGGTGCCCATGGACCCATAGCTGTGCAAGGCGGCTGAGGAAGGGAGGTCATGCTTTGCTGATCAGAAATGCAGTGCCAGTGCGCCGGCTCTTCAGAACATCGTGAAGAAGCTGATCAAGAAAAATAGTGAAGTAGCTGAAAGTTTTGTCATAGCAGACTTGGTGACTTGTTATGACAAAAATGCAATTATATCTAAGCTTCTCAAGAAAAAGAAAATTCAATATATTCAGAAGAAAGGAGAGGAGTTAAAATAGAGATTGAGATCAGATCACATCCTTTTTTATTCCGATATCGCAAACGGTCACTCAACAAGCAGAAGTTTCTCTTATTAGACAACCCATGGGTATTATTACAAGGGCTCTTCCCCGTGTTCTGTCATTCTGGGGTTACACGGCAACTAACAGCTAAACCGTAGAAAGGGTTGTCGCAGTCCATACGTAGCCATGGGTCTGCACATACCCCATCCTCTTGCTCAGCTCGTCGGCTTCCTGTGGTCCTCTGGTTCCTGGCTTGTATGGAACGGACTTCAGCTTGCCGCCTCGTGAAGCAAAGGAGTGAAGATCTCCCATGCAGCCTGAGACCAACAAATACACTGTCAGAATAAGTAATTCACACGGAAGCCCATTGCAAAGGAAGTACGTGTGCATGGTCGTCCCCCCTCAATTCACACGGACTTCATCACAGACCCTCAGTTCATCTCGGCGCACAAAGTGCTGCTCGTCCCCTCTTATCCTGTGCAAAACATAGCTATCAGCAAGTATACAATGACTTATGATGAATGATTTTATCCAGAAAGTTACAGAGAATTGATTGTGCCGGAAACAAATTTAGCACTAGGATGGAATATCACATACGTGTCCAAGTCAAGATGAGACGCTCATATGCTTCTGGGATTTTTATGTCATTGTACCGCAACCCATAGGATAGATCCAGTTCACTTTGTTCAGTTGCCATTTCCAGTCCGGGTTTTTTTGACCTACAAAAGTTAATTCTTTAGACATTTTTGACCGACAATCCTGCTGCAGCCTTTTCCTTTGATCCAAGTGGAAAAGTTCAACAGCTAGAGTTAAATGAATGTACCGTTAATTTCATATACATAGCATCTGATGGCTGCAGGCGTATGACAAATTCATTCCTGCCCTGTTTCCTGCCTATGAAAGAGAGCACAAAGCATTGGTCGTGTTCAGTACAAATAGACAATTTTAAATGGAAATTTGGTGATTTATACAAAGTCATTCTAGGTGGTAATAACAAGAAAAAAATCATGTTCTCAGAAATAAATTGGTAAATAGCAGTCAGAAGCGCTTGCAGGAACAGACTTAATGATAATACCTTTAAAAATGTGAAAAAAACATAGGGTACGTACATCTAAAAATGTCACCAGGAGCGTCCTTGAATTGCACACGTATCTCTGCTTTCCTACAATTTAGCGCTTTACCAGCCTTGAGAATGAATGGAACTCAGTCATTTGCATGTTAGCACAAAAAAATAAAAATTGCAACTTTGCGAAGTATGACACTGGCATATGATGCAAGTGGGCATTATCAGGTCATAGAATAACATGGAGGTTCGATTAAGGAAGCTGCAGAGCTTGACAATGGGAACAATAACTCGTCAAGAAAATATTTACCCTCCCATCTTTCATTGTGCACCCTCAGTACAACAGATGCATAAGTAGGGGTGTTGGAATCATCTGGCACAGTAGGTAGGGTCATCCTTGTAGCCATCATATTTGTCCGATGACTACCTCTTCATGACTACCTCTTCATGCTTTATAGGCTCCACCGATTGCAGAACCTAGCATTGGTTGTAAATTAGGCAACTCGTAAGCAACAAAAAAGTGACAGATAACACAGGATTCATAATCTAGTATCACATCAAGGAAGTTTAGGGGCTGATTTCCTGTCAGTTGATAGAATAAAAAGACGTAAGTAGGACTTTTTCATCTCTAATGTGCTCGGGTTTAAGAGAGACAGGCTTTTCCATAGCCACCAAACAGAAGACCTGCAAATTAGAGTGAGTCATACCAGAGCTCTCTGCAGAATATAACATTGCTATATCTATGAGTATTAAATTAATGGTTGGTGAGACGCGTCTACTCTACTTTGTGTTTGTTTAAAAGGGATGGAACAACCGGTTTTTCTTCTTGTCTGGAGATATAAAATCTTAACTCCCAGGAACGTCTCTCGAAAGCGCTGGGTGTAAAATTTCTTCAAATCTTGGTGCTCGTATTTTCCCCGGATTTATTCCGGATTTTCCAAAGACTATAACATTAAGTGGTAGGCGATGTTTCCGTCAAGCGAGGTGCCTGTGATGACTTCGTGAACTTCAAGATATGTCCGCTCAGTCCTTCGAAGGTGCTCATAGTGTAGGGTTACGTACGTATGTCCATAGGGGTAAGTGTGCGTGCGTGTTGGACATCCGCCTTGTACTTGTGTAATCTAAAAAATCAAAGATGCACAAGTCTTTCGCATATTCGAGGAAAAAAAAACAACACCTAAAAATTTTACTAAATTTAGAAACTATTAAAAGTTGTATCCCTTTCAAATTGGGCATCTCAATAGTAAAAAACTTATAAAAAGTAAGCATCACAACCCAATCTAGTAAAAGAATAAGAGGACCATCCCATCCAAAATAACCTTAAATCGACCTCTAATTAAACAATTAGAGTAGAAGAAACTTTGAGCCAAAGAAATAAGTATGTTGAAGGTGCTACTCCCAGTCTAATAACCAAATAAACACAAGGGCGAGTAAAAACACTCACCGAGTACAATTTAGAACAAAAACAAGTACAACATCTACATGAATAAAAGATCGAACGAATCTATAACAAAATAGTAGTTTCCGTTTGAAACGGACAACACCTGAATATATCGATAGCAATCACCGGTAAAGCCAAGCGCTGGGGTCAACACTTACTCACGAGGAACATGAATATAAGAACCAAACTGCACATTCAGATCACCGAAACATGAATGAAATGTAAATGGAAACTTAAATTCAGGACTTGAATATGAAAACCACACCGACACCGCACATCTGGATGCACTGGAACATGAATGGAATCTAAATAAGTCACATGAATTAGGTACATGAATGAAATGTAAATAAATCATGTGAATATAGTTTTTTTTTCACGATCGTGTCTATGCACGTATTTCATTAAACAGAAGAGTTTTAGTTACAACCTTGCTATGGTAATCCAATGGTTACCGAAGCAAACACCGTCCGTCCCCGCACACGAGATTGTGATTACATATGAAAAATTGTTGCGACAAGAACAAGAACAGCATTGGCTTACACAACACATGACAACAGCTGAGCGAGCGATCTCAGGTGCTTGAGAACCCCGCAGGGCACCATTCGTCGACCTCTTCTTGGATCAGTGAACATAGCTTCGCAGCCGACGACACTTCTCCGTTTATTCATGTAGAAACCCTTATATAAGGTTACTTGCGACAAAAGAAAGTTCAAATTTGGAACATAGGTCAAGAAATTTTTTTGAGAGGCACACAGGACCAACCAAACTTTTATAAGGGCATACTGGAAAAACTCTCCCGTTCCTTCTAGACACGCCAGCCTACTAGGAAGAAGAGGGATTCAATAGCCACGCCGACATGTTTTCAGAATAAAGCTTTCTGTAATCCAGCCACCATGACAACGCCGAAGGTATAGCTCAAGATTAACGGGTTGTCACAGTGACTCGACACGACATTGGCGTGGGCTCAACCGCGCGCTCACGAGCAGAGTAGGTTAACTGCAGCATGGTAGTGACAGGGTCATTTTCAACGTGGTTCTTGCTGACAGAGACAAGCAGCGTATCACCACCGGCAGAGTGCAGCCTTGGTACGTACTCGCACTACCGAGTGCCCCCCGACCAATAAAGGGACGCTACTATAGTACTATTATTAGAGCGCACTGATCAGAGTGAGGTGGCGAATCCCAGGAAATTGTAATGTATGGTGAGGAGAGGAAAAGTTTTAAAAACACGTGAACAATTATATCTAAACACGTGAAAATAGAGCACGTTCAGAATCAGCTAGTGCCCGTCCATGTGAATTGTGATACGATGATCTATCACTAATTGTGCTCTGGACACCATTCGTACAGTACCCGTCCCGTCCCTATAAATCGTGGAAACCGCACTAGTGACCACGGTGCGCCCCCCGGCCTGTTCTTGTGTGCACACAACACAAGAGAAGAAAAAACAATGCATCCCAGCTACGTACGTGTATTTCACTACGTTCCGATGGAGACGGAACTCGTCTCGTTCCTGGGCGGCGTCGTGCTCGCCACCACCGCGCTCCTCGTCGTCGCCGCCGCCCTCTGCCGCCGCTCCACCACACGCAAGCACAGGCTCCCCACCCGGCCCTCGCCCGTGGCCGGTGATCGGCAACCTAAACCTGCTCGGCGCGCTCCCGCACCGCTCCATCCACGCGCTCTCGGCGCGGTACGGGCCCTTCATGTCCCTCCGCTTCGGCTCCGTCCCCGTCGTCATCGGCTCGTCCGTGGACGCCGCCAGGTTCTTCCTCAAGGCCAACGACGCGTCCTTCATCGACCGCCCCAAGATGGCGGCCGGGAAGCACACCGCCTACGACTACTCCGACATCGTCTGGTCGCCCTACGGCGCCTACTGGCGCCAGGCGCGCAAGCTGTGGAAGGTCCATCTCTTCAGCGACCGGCAGCTCAGGTCGACGGAGCACGTCCGCAGCGAGGAGATGTGCGCCATGCTGCGCGACCTCTCCTCCTCCGCGGCGCCGCGCGGGGTCGTCGCGCTCAAGGAGCACCTGCTCATGTACAGCCTCAACGTGATCTCGCGCATGGCGTTTGGCGGCAAATTCGTCGGCGAGGGCACCGCCGGCTCGCCGATCTCGCCGGCCGACTTCAAGTGGATGGTCGACGAGCTGTTTCTGCTCAACGGCGTGTTCTGTATCGGGGACTTCATCCCGTGGCTCAGCTGCCTGGACCTTCAGGGTTACGTGGGGAGGATGAAGAGGCTGGGCAAGATGTTCGACCGCTTCTTGGAGCACGTGGTGGACGAGCACTGCCAGCGACGCCGGCGAGAGGGCGACAAGTTCGTGGCCGCAGACATGGTGGACCTGCTTCTGGAGCTCGCCGACGACCCCAACCTCGAGGTGCCTATCAAACGGGATGGCGTAAAGGGATTCGCTCTGGTAAGATAACATATAATATACTGGATGTTGGAGCCGTTGTGGAGGCTTATATATTACACAAATAAATTCTAGAAACAGTCACTCCTTCAATCAATATTATGAGAAACAAGTAGATAACTTTATAGGTTTATTACAACATTATCTAAAATAGTTTTTTTATTACAAAGATGAGGGGGTAAATATTTGGTTTTACAGGTTGGGGGTAACGTAGTCAGGTTGCAGTATAGGTGGAGTGTTATGGAGAATTTTTCAATGAAAAATAGCTCGATTACAAGCAATAAAGCAACCGAAATAAAAAAAAAAGCAAGTAATTACTCCCTCCGTTTTAAATTATAGTTTGGTTGACTTTTTTGACCACTCGTCTTATTCAAAAAAATTACACAAAAAAATAGTTAAATTTAAGTCATTTTTAAAAATCATTTGTTAATAAAGCAAGCCATAACAAAAAAAATGATATTTTGCACAAAATTTTGAATAAGACGGTGGTCAAAGTTGGGGTTGAAAAAGTCAAACGAACTACAATTTGGAACGGATTTAGTATATATAGATCATAAACAAGTAGATAACTTTTTAGAAAAAATGACACTAACTTCATATTTTCCTATTTATAAAATAAATAAAATATGAATTTTATGAGATCAAGCCATTTTTAAAATTATGTTTAGAAAATAGAAAACCACTTTCAATCCAAATATGTGCCCAATCTTGACAGTCAGAATGTGGCCGTTGTCTGTTGGCACATTGTAGTTCAGTTGAAAATCAGGCTTGTGTATAATTTGAAGTTGAAGATTATACTTTATCCCTTTCTTATTAAAAAAAGTATCTAATAGTGCTTTTTATGTGGTCAAATCTATAAGATTATTTAAAAATGTAGCCCTACAGTGACAGTTGTAGCACAGACTCTAAAAGCACAAACGTAAAGAAATCTTTCAGATTTTGTACCCAAAAAAAATTTATCAATTAGCTAGCAAAAAGTCTTAAATAAACAATCTATATATAATATTTTTTTGAGGATTATTGGTTTCCACGCTTGCCGCGTGGTATATATAATATATCTATGATGTGACGAATAATACGAATGCAGGATCTGATCGCTGGCGGCACGGACTCCTCAGCAGTGACCATCGAGTGGGCCATGTCGGAGCTCCTGCGGAAGCCTGAGGTCCTCGCCAAGGCCACCGAGGAGCTGGACGACGTGATCGGCCATGGCCGTCTCGTCACCGAGCAGGACATCCCGAGCCTGCCGTACCTGGAGGCCATAGTGAAGGAGACCTTGCGTCTGCACCCCGTGACGCCGCTGCTGGCGCCACGGCTGTGCCGCGAGGACGCGTCCACGGGCAGCTACGACATCCCGCGGGGCACGCTCGTGTTCGTCAACGTCTGGGCCATCGGCCGCGACCCCGCCGTGTGGGGCGACGACGCGGAGGAGTTCCGGCCGGAGAGGTTCGTCGGCAGCGGCGTGGACGTGAAGGGGCACGACCTGGAGCTGCTCCCGTTCGGGTCCGGTCGCCGGATGTGCCCGGGCTACGTCCTCGGGCTGAGGATGGTGCAGGTGACCCTGGCGAACCTGCTGCACGCCTTCACCTGGCGGCTGCCGGACGGCGTGGTGCCGGAGAAGCTGTGCATGCAGGAGAAGTTCGGACTCGCCGTTCCCCGCTTGGTTCCTCTCCAGGCCGTCGTGGTGCCCAGGCTACCGGCACACCTGTACGCCGAGCACTGATGGACGCCGGCCTCGTGATCTATCGGAGTTTGCTTGTCCTATGGGTGACCGGCGGTGACGTATAGTATTGGTAGAATTTTAGTTATGTGATTTTCAGCCGTATCGGCTGCTGTTTTGGCTGTTGCTATATATAGCCTGGAACGGTTGCTGGACCAGCCGCTTGAAAAGTCTCCCGGTCGATCCTTTATATATTTTTTGATTTGAAGTCTCCCGGTCTCCCGGTTGCTCGTCCCCAAAAAGTAGCGAGAACCCATAGAATTTTAAGTTTAACTAAATTTATAGAAAAATTATCCATTTTAAATCTTTAATTAGGTTTATTATGAAAAATATATCTTATGATTAATCAAAGAGCAACCCCAATAACTTGGCTAAAATTAGTAGCTAAATTTCACTGCTTAGTCATTTGGTAAAATAGAAAAATAACTCAAAAAAAAAAAAAAAAAAAAGAGAAGAGGTTCACAGCTTTGCTATTTTATGAAGTCAGATAGCAAACGTCCCTTGTTGCCTATATATGGCCGTTGAAAATTAAAGGACAGTTATTTCCTATTTTTCCAAAGTTAGATAGCATGTCTATTGAAAATTACTCTTTTGCTACACAAATTCTAAAACAAACTTCAAACCAAGAGTAGACAAGCTATTGGAGTTGCCCTAATCTTTTACTTACGATTATGGCACCAAAAGAGTTCCAATTCACTACTCGAATCATGCTCTTTGCCGAGTGCAATGACCCTTATACACTCGGCAAAGAGGCTCTTTGCCAAGTGACAAGTGTCGGAAAACACTCGGCAAAGAGGAAATGCGAAAAAACAAAAAAAAAAAAAAAAAAGAAGGCCACAACGAGCCAACGACTACCGGCCTCCATCCAACTCATATTTTTCCACATTTTTCACGCATGTGCAACTGTCGAAAATTGAACCCACGACCTTAATTTGGCTCACACAACACTTGTCTTACCACTATAATAGGTTGTTATTTGTGTTTAGATTCAATATTAGTTATATTATACGAAACCGAAGTCTAAGTTGCTTGTTTAAGACCCTAAACAAATTTAAATCTAAAAGTTGTCAACTACAAAGTTTCATAACTTTGTGAGATCTACAATTATCATTTAGAAAGTTCTTTTATCCGTGGTCATTTGTAAAATTCAAATTTCAAATTTGAGAGATTCGCACATATTTTTGCATGATAAGATGATTTTTCAAATTAAAAAGTTGAGACTTACAAAGATTCATAACTTTTTCGAGATCTACACTTTTCATTTATGAAGTTTTTCCATCTGAGGTTGTTTGAAAAAATAAATTTAAAATTTAATTGAAATTTGAATTTTTAAACGACCTTAGATGAAAAAAAAACTTAGATGAAAAGTGTAGATCTCAAAAATTAATAAAACTTTATAGTTGACAACTTTTTTATTTGAATCCGTTTAGGGCCACAAAAACCAATTTGAAAACCTTCTTTGCCGAGTGCCTAAAAAATAGCATGTCTATTGAAAATTACTCTTTGCTACACAATTTTTAAAACAGACTTCAAAACAAGAGTAGACAAGCAATTGAAGCCGCCCTAATATTTTACTTACGGTTCACGCGCCAAAAGAGGTCCAACTAGTGTGGCCATGTTGTGGGCCATTCCTGGCTGTCAGCTGGGCCGGACGAATGGCCCAGATCGTGCGAGTTGTGGTCATGTAAAAAAAGGTCCTTGAACGTTAGCAAAATCAACCTGCAGAGCCTGTGCCATCAAATCTT
The DNA here is from genome assembly GCA_015847255.1 of Hyparrhenia diplandra. NCBI lineage: Eukaryota > Viridiplantae > Streptophyta > Magnoliopsida > Poales > Poaceae > Hyparrhenia > Hyparrhenia diplandra. The sequence goes on along the minus strand of JADLZK010011004.1, from coordinate 137,049 downwards.
CCATAAAACCCCTCAAACCTTATCAAATTGTTTGTCAAAAAAAAAAAACTTATCAAATTGGACCCGCAATCCAGCCCAAGTTCCCTCCCCACTCGGACCTGCTTCTCACCCAAAACAGCCCTTGGTGGGCCAAATTCGGCCCAACACCGTTTTTCTCTTTTCCTTTTAATTTATTATACCTAATTTGGCTATTTTTTTTAAAAAAATAACAAATAAAAATCATAAATATGCAAAATCAAGTTTGTTGAACACTTGAACTCTGCACAACTAGCACTGTAATGTAAACGCAATACATCACGTATTTTAGTGAAATTTAATTGCTATAGGTGTAGATCTATGTTTTTCTAGCGTTTTCTATAAGTAATTAATAGAGTTAGTTCCTTTATTCAAATTACTACAAATTTCATGATCTGAGGCACATTTACAATAACCTTTCTTTTACTTATGCTCCTCCCTAGGTAATAAATAATGTAACACCTTATTTCTCAATGGAAAATATTTATAAAAAAAAAAGATATGATAGTTCCATTTTAAAAACAAAATGACATATAACTAAAATCATACTCTCATGATGATGAACTCTCCAAAACATATAACAAGTAAACAACAAGCTACAGACCATGACACATAAGAAAAGCTTATCTTATCTAAGTAGATTAAAATACACGACACATATGTCTACGCATACAATTATTTTAACTCTACATATGAAACAAAACAACAATATCACACAGGTCCTACTGGCCATAAGGGGCAACGCCACGATCTTTACTAGTGATACCTATTACGTATCATTAACATCAATACTTTGTTATATATATTTGGTCAATATTACCAATCTTCGACTCCTTGGGGAAGTACGACATCATGTCTGTTTGAATGGACTAAACTTGATGCCAAATTGAGTTCATAAACATGAACTAATCGTAGTCTAACAAAAAAGTAATAATAGCTAATTGATGAGATTAGGATGATTTTTTTAGTTAGTCCGTGCTTAGCTTATTATCCAAGGCAGACTAAACTTTAGTCTAGTAACATGTGGGGAGCGAGCTTCGGCTCGACTGGCCAGACGAGGATGCTAAGAGACTGGTAAGTTTTTTTTAGTCTATTAACATGCCCATCCTCAGTTTCATGTCCTACATTATTTGCTTGTGTTTTGTCCTTATTGTACTCCGTAGTGTGTATCATGGGTAAAGGCTAAAGCACCATCCTGCGGGCCAACCGGGTCGTGCCACGTGAGGACCCGAAATCCTGAACACTATCGGTTCATAATTAGAGGGACCAGGCTTGTTCCGTCCATGCAATGCAGCTTTAGACATTTCTCGAGCTCGACCCATCTGATCTCAGCCTTATCCTCTCCCCGATCGCACGACGCCTCATCATCCATCCATACAAAAAAAGGAGGGAAAAAGCTTGCGAGCGATGGTGACAATGGCCGGCACTGGCACTGGCACCCGCACCGCCCTGGCCCTGTTAGGGGCACGAGGGCCTGGACTCTGGTCCCAGGCCGGTGGCGCCGCGCCGCTGCAGCTGCAGGCTACGCGTCGTCGCCGTCGCGCTGCGGACCAGGCCCACCACCAGACTCGCGGTCCCGTGCCCCCGTCCCCGGCGCCGGAGCCCGTGCTGCCGTCGCCGACCGTGGCCGCAGGCGCCGCCGCGGTGCTGCTGGACGCCGGCGTGTCCCCCGCGGACCTCCGGCGCGCGGCGGGGATGTGCCCGGAGCTGCTGTCCGTGCCCGCGGAGGCCATCGAGGCCGCGCTCCGGTTCCTGACGGACGAGGCGGGCGTCCCGGCGTCCGACCTCCCGCGCGTGCTCCGTCGTCGGCCGCGCCTGCTCGTAACCCCCGTCGCGGCGCGGCCCGTCCCACGCTCTACTTCCTCCGCGCGCTGGGCGTGCCCGACCTGCACCGCCGCGCCGACCTGCTGTCCTTCTCCGTGGAGGACAAGCTGCTGCCCCGGATCGAGTTCCTCGAGTCGCTGGGCCTCCACGCCCCGCGCCGCGCGCTCCATGGCGCGCCGCTTCCCGGCGCTCTTCGCCTACGCCGTCGACGGGAACATGCGGCCCAAGGCGGAGTTCCTCCTGGGCGCCATGTCACGCCGCGCCGACGAGCTCGTCGACTTCCCCGAGTACTTCTCCTACGCGCTGGCCACGCGGATCGTGCCGCGCCACGAGGCGTGCGCCGCGTCCGGGGTCAGCAGGCTGCCGCTCCCCGCCATGCTCCGCCCCGGGGACGCCAAGTTCCGGGCAACGCTTGCCAGCTGCGTCGGGTCCATGCTGCCCCGGAGGCGGTCGCCGCTGTGGCACGCCACGTGGGTGGACGACGACGCGACGGAGGAGACGATGGTGTGAGTGTGACGTGCACATTGGTAGGGAGCGTCTTGGTGGTGGGTGTAACATATGTCCATAAGGGAAGGGATTGGCATTGGCTGCTTTGTAAGTATGATATCATAGCCATGATGAATGAATGAATCTAGTTGGCTCTTCCATTGCTGCCGTAAGTGTGACATCAAGTGAACAAAGGCATTGTATAGGAGTACTTTGCTTCTGCATGGCCCATTGGGCCCATTTGTATGGAGGCCTCTTGCACGGCAACACATCCTTTGAGCTTAGCTCAGCCAGTTCTCTGGTTCTGCTCAAAAAAAAAAAGAAGCCACTTCTCTGGTCCCAAACCAAACAAACCATATAGCTATATGTCCATATATAGGTGATTCTTAGCCAAATCCAGTGAACATAAAATCGTTTATCGCGTCCTCGTCCTAAAGGGTTGAGCTCAGTAAGCCAAAGGAAATAGGAAAAAAAAACATGTGCCTCTGCCCACCGTCCCCACCTCCCAGCAAAAAATCAGAGGCGAAATGAATCACCCTTCCCCTTGAAAGCAGCACTATCTACACTCCGCCTTATCCTTGCCATGTTAGAATAGAGGATGTGAGAGTTAGAAACTTAGAAGCTGTGGGCCTAACACTATTTGGGGAGATGCAACTCCCTCTTTTTATTTAAGAAGAGATAGGAGGTTTTTAGTGTCACGAACTCTTTATTTAAGAAGAGATAGGAGGTTTTTAGTGTCACAAAAAGAAAGAGATATTGGACAACTGCTAGAACAATAAAACTATCTCATCTGCCCCAATATGACAGTTGTATGGGGATGAGGGATGATATTGGAGAGCTATTGGAGATGCTTTAAACAAATGCACAGACTACTTTGTTTGTGTCCTTTTTCTTGCGAAGGGTTGCTCGTGGCCTTTCTGTATAGGTGTTTGCCAAACGAATTGGATGAGTTGGTTCGAGGATGAGATGATATGATCTCTGCATAATTGGGACGACGTACGTGGAACATAGCCACGGAACAAAGGGTTTCCTTTTTTTTTTTAGCAAAACAAGGGTTTCTTATATGAGGTCCCAAGGTCGGGTCTTTTTTTTTTTTTTTTTGTTGCCATTATTTCACACTTGCCTGGAGGCCCATTTACGTGAGGTGTTAAGTAACGCGTGGGTCCCTGATGATGCATCTGCCAGTCTCTGTGTTTGCCGTTGCCTGTTTCCATCTCTATACATAATGCGCGATGCTTGTGTTTTATGTTTCTCCTTGATTGATTGTGTAGTCCTTGACTAGTGCACCATACTGTCGGCCAGATGCAGTTGCATGCTTCACGGTAGAGCTTCTTTGGTTGTACAGTAGCATGCAACTCTGTATCATCTCAATCTATCCGTATTTCTCCGATCCACCGCGACACATGTGATGGAAACCACAACAGGATGGACCCGTTCGAGCCGTTAGAGCCCCCGACCCCGCCCCCTGCCGGCGGCGGCGACCGGCGGCGGCGCCTCCAACCCCACGCCGATCTCCCCTGTTCAGCCCCCTCTTCCTCCAATCCAGCACCACCTCCGCTTCCCCACCTCCGGATGCCGCTCCATGGGTGTTCTTCGACCCCCAGCCACCGGAGGCCTCTCCCGCCCGCCCGGCCACCTCGGGCACCCATGGCGGCCTCGCCCGCGCTGTCCGCCCCGGCTGCCACCGGGTCGGGGCCTCCCAGTGCAACTACCGCTGCATGCGGGAGGTTGGGGTGACCACCCCGTCCGCCTCGTCGGGCGCTTCCTCCTCCCCAGTCGCCATGGCTCCCCGCGATTCCGGCTCGCCGAGGCGCCCAGCTCCGCCGCCGCCTCCGGCGCCACCGGTGCCGCCAGCCGCCAGGGCACCAGCCGTGGGTCGCCCTCGCCGTCCGCCCGCAGCCGCGCCGGAGGTGATCCCGAGCGCCGCCGCCGCTAACGCCGCCAGTCGCGCGCCGCCCGGTCATCTCGCCGGGCCGCACCAGGGCGGGCGGCTGCTGATGTCGCCATCGCCGGGGCGACTCGGGCGGGGTTGACGACGCTTGGTGACGAGGACACCGCGGCCTCCTTCCCGGCTCGCCTCCGCCCACCACCGCGTCAAGAACCTCCCCTACCGGGAAGCAGCCGATTCCGTCGGCCCTCTCCCTCACGCGACACCCTTCCATCCGGGCGGGTGCTCGGTGGGGGCGCCAAGGCGGCGCCTGACTCACCGGAGCTCCGACGACGAGTCCGAGCCCGCCCTACCGCCGGCACGGCCGTACCTCGAGGTTGCATGGCTTGCCGGCCTGCGTCGCATCCGACCACCGCTGCGGAGGGTACCCCCGTAGGCGTGCCGGGGGATTGTGCCGTCGCCGACGGGCGGCGTCCGCGCACATGCACCCCGAGAAGGCAGGCCGGCACCACCGCCTTTGACCGCAACAAAGATGCGAGGGTCCCCGTGTTTCAACGGCTTGGGCAGTGATCGATGTCGACGCCGACGGTTTCCGGGATCGCCTTGAGTCGACGCCAACGCCGACGACAACGCGGCGGAACCCAAGCGCGCCGACCGGGTGCCCGAGCTGGTTTGCCGTTGTTTCAACCGCCGACCACACCATGTAGCCGCCTGCCGCTCTTCGCGCGATGCTTCCGTTGCCATGGGACCGCCATCAAGCGGCTGAAGGAGTGCAAGCGTGTTCGCCGACCATCGTGCAACCCCACCGCCCCGTTGGACATGCGCCTGTCGGCAAAGACAAGCGGGTGGTGTCATCGGCCTCCCCGTCACCGCGGCTTTCCGCGAGCCAACCCCCCACCCCGGGATCGCGTCGAAGTGAAGCTAGCTGAGCTGCCCCCTCAGACCCGGCCTCTCGAGCCTCCTCCCAGCCTCGGCTTCGTGATTGGTGGTCCGAGATTTGTGTGCAGATAGAGCTGGCCGGGCCGGTTGGAGAGGTGTCCCAGCTAAGCGTCACAGGAGCTACTTGTCCCGGATGTGTCCGTGGGGGAGGTTGGTGCTCCCGTGCAGGGTGCTACCGAGGCGGAGGGTTGCATCCCGATTCGAGACGCCGTTTCAGAAGAGTTGGAAGATGGGGAGATTGCAAGGATCGAACCTTCGCGCGGCGGCTTGCGCCGCATGAGCATGAGCTACCGTTACGCACCATGGTCGAGGTGGACTCCTCCGATGTCGAGGCGGGTGTTGGAGGATTTATGCTCACGGCAAATGTTGTGAGCCCGATGCCCGCCTGGCCGGCCGAGGAGCCGGCACCAAGGCCGGGCCGGAGGCACCGACGATGAGCAGTCCCGTGTCACGGTCGACGACTTCATCGAAAGGTTCAAGGCTCCGCTGCGAGCCTCTTCTCTCGACGCCAAAGCTCGTGGTGACGCTGGCCGCCCGTGGTAGGCACCTTGACGATGAAGAACTAGTGCCAAAGAGGAGTCAGGGCTCGCTGCCAAGAGCAAGTTCAGTGGAGCCTAAGCCGAGGCACAAGCACGGAAGGTACCGATGAACAAGCTCGGCCTACAGGTTCGCACTCGGAGATAGACACGGCTTCCTTCGATGAGTTCCACACCGCCGCGACCGCCGCTGTCGGGGGTCGACAAGAATCGCCATGGAGACCTACTATCTCGCCAATGGGCATGGCGCCGAGGCGAGAGACAAAGAGAGTTAGGGTTTGTGGGTCAACCATGGCCGGTTTCGTAGCTCTTTGGTCGCAACATCCCCATTTATGTAATAGGCTTTTGTGAATCCAGTAGTTAGGTGGTGTGTGGTGAGGGACGGCTACTCGCCGGCGTCTCAAAACTTTTATTATGTAGGTCTTATGACAATTCCTGTCCTCTTAATGAAATACAGGCATATATACCTGCTCGCGAAAAAAAAAAAAAACCGCGACACATGTAAAATAAGATGAATATAAGAACAGCTATACAAGGGTTTAGTAATCAAAATCCTGGACACTGTCGTCGGTTCATATAGCCGGTTATGGTTCATAGCGCTGTAGCTAGTGTGCTAATGTGCCAACAACACTGCAGCACCGGCCCAAGACATGGGTAACTCCAGCTCGTCCGAAGCCCAGGACGTTGCCCAAGCTACCACAGCCCGGCGCGGAGGCCGCATCACTGGCATCAGCAGGATAAGTAGGAGGAAGAGAGAAAATAACGTTGAACAAACACAATTGCTACTCTATATCCTTTTATCCAAAAAAAACTATTTCCGTTCCAAATTATAGTTCACTTTAACTTTTCTAAATGCATTGATTTTGCTACGCACCTAGTTTTTTTTCTTCGAAATCGTGCTTAAGCACGTATTATATTAAGAGAAGTCAGAGTTCTTACAAACCAACAGTGACCGATGGCGAGATGCCAAAGGTCATAGTGGGGACACACAACATAAGGCGTCGGTTTCAACGGCGGAGCGCAGACGCACTACTATGACCGATGCGCGCTACAAATAAAAGGACGACAACAATAGACGTCGGGTCAAGTCCCCGCGGCCCGCCCTCGAACGACGGGGGCGCATCATGGGGAAATCCGTCGTATCCTCTCCCTCTTCTCGGACGTGATATCCCTCCGAAGTGCTGGTGGAAATGGATCTACAAAACCAAAGTGAAATAGGAGTACATCCGTGCTTCTGTCCTAGAATTCCTGTTGCTACTTTATATTCCATTGCTTACATAATGATGGACGTGGACAGATACCTACAAGGATTAACACTTAACAGCGATAGCACTGTGCTCTGAATCTCTGATAGATCGATATATTGTTCACACATGCTCATCACCAATAATCACTTGGCTATTCGCTCCAGATCTAGTCCACAGGGTGCAAAAGAAAGGCTCACCAGTCACCACTACTCCCTAATTAGGTCCCCATGGAGCTAGCACCGTCGTCGGCGTCCTTCCTCGCCGCCGTATTCGCGGGCGCCGCTCTCTTCGTCGTAACCATTATTCTCCGGCTCCGCCCGCGCAAGTACAGCCTCCCACCAGGTCCCCGGCCGTGGCCGGTGATCGGCAACCTTCACCTGATCGGCCCGCTGCCTCACCACTCCATCCACGAGCTCTCCAAGCGGTATGGCCCGCTCATGTCCCTGCGGTTCGGCTCCTTCCCCGTCGTCGTCGGCTCGTCGGTCGACATGGCGAGGCTCTTCCTCAAGACCCACGACCTGGCCTTCATCGACCGTCCGCAGACGACGGCCGGCAAGTACACTACCTACAACTGTGGTGGCCTCTTCTACCAGCTCTACGGCGCGTACTGGCGTCAGGCGCGCAGGCTCTGCCAGGCCGAGCTCTTCAACGCGAGGCGGCTCATGTCGCTCGAGCACGTCCGCAGCGAGGAGGTGCGCGCCATGCTGAGCGACCTTCACGCCGCGTCGTCGTCGTCGTCGGTGGTGCCGCTCAGGGAGCACCTCTACATGGTGAACCTCAACGTCATCTCGCGCATGTTGCTAGGCAAAAAGTACGTCGTCGACGGGTCTGGCTCGCCGGTGACGCCTGAGGAGTTCAGGTGGTTGATCGACGAGCATTTCTTTCTCAACGGCGTCATCAACATCGCGGACATGATCCCGTGGCTCAGCTGCCTGGATCCCCAGGGGTACATCAAGAGGATGAAGAGGTCGGCCAAGATGTTGGACCGGTTCCTGGAGCACGTGCTGGATGAGCACAACCAGCGCCGGCGGCGACAAGGACAGGACTTCGTTGCCGTGGATATGATGGACGTGCTTTTGGAGCTCGCTGATGACCCCAATCTCGAGGTTCCGATCAACCGGGATAATGTCAAGGGCTTCATTCTAGTAAGCGTTACCATTGGCACCGTGCATAATTGTTTCAGAGGCATCATAAGGGTTATTAATTAACATATTTTAGCATGGTTAAGATTTATATTTTTACCTGGTACAAAAATGACTAGACTAATAATGGAGTCTTCTTGCACCCAGGACCTGATGGGCGGCGGCACCGATACATCGGCCGTGACTGTAGAGTGGGCCATGTCAGAGCTCCTAAGGAATCCAGAGGTCCTTGCCAAGGCCACAGACGAGCTGGAGCGTGTCATTGGCCCGGACCGTCCTGTAGCAGAGGGGGACATTCCAAACCTCCCATACATGGAGGCCATAGTGAAGGAGACCCTGCGCCTGCACCCAGTCGCTCCCCTCCTGACGCCGCGGCTGTGTCGGGAGGACGTGTCCGTGGGCAGCTACGACATCCCTGCAGGCACGCGCGTCTTCATCAACGCCTGGGCCATCGGCCGCGACCCGGCGGTGTGGGAAGCTCCCATGGAGTTCCGGCCGGAGCGGTTCGTCGGGAGCAGTGTGGACGTGAAGGGGCAGCACTTCGAGCTGTTGCCGTTCGGGTCCGGCCGCCGGATGTGCCCCTGGCATGGGCCTCGCCCTCAGGATGGTGCCTGTGATCTTGGCCAACCTGCTGCACGCCTTCAAGTGGAGGCTCCCCGATGGTGTGGCGGCCGAGGAGCTGAGCATGGAGGAAACGTTTGGGCTCACCGTGCCGCGCTTGGTTCCGCTCCAGGCCGTCGCTGAGCCCAAGCTCCCTGCTCGCCTATATGCTGGCCTGTGAGATGTATGCAGCAAGCCTATATTGCCTTGCCTAAATAGTAATGCTCCGGAATAGGACATTCATATGCATGCATGTGCTCTATATTGTGCCCAAAATAAAGAAGAGAGATGTGGTCATATACACTCGTACCCTTTTCTATCGTTGTTTTTTATTTGTCCTCGTTTGTGTTTAGTTTCACTCTGAGTGAACTTTTTTTTTGCTTATTCCGGAAAAGAGAAATTCTCCCTATATAGAGCAAACCACCGAATTTAATTGACATGTGCCTTTAACACAAGCAATGCCAAAAAGAGAATTTATGGATTTATTTGGTGGCTTATTTGGTGGCATATAGGAAGAACTAATCTAGAAATCGACCGAGGTCGCTGCCAGGACCGCATCGGCCAAAGCTCACCAACGTCGACACCCTATCCTGCGTCCACCCTGAGCGCGTGTCCTGCGCTCAAGCTAACTGGATAGGGTGGACGTGCGCATGAGGAAGAGCTTCTGGATGGCTGCCCTCTTGGGAGACGGAATAGACTCCCCAAAGTGGCTTCGAAACCTGACCGCGATCGACGCATCCGGCGTGGTCAACGACGACCCTCCTACTTGTCGAGGAGGACGCGGTGTGCCTACCGCTCCAGATGGGGGTCGCAGAACGCCGACTTCCACGGCGAGCCGGTCGCTATGCCTCGGGAACCAATTGTCGCCACCGAGCCCGCACGCCTAGCGCGCGGCGGGGACGCAATCGGGCCGCTGCAAACCGCTGGCGATCCCCAAGACGAGGCGATGGCGGGCGATCCAGAGACGAGGCGATGGCGAGAGTTCTTGGAGAGAGCGGCATCAACATTGATCTTAACAAAACCGACTTGGGGTGGGATCCAAGTCATTCTTGTCCTCAAGCCACCTAGGATTATACTACCAGGTGGCATCAATCCACCTAGGATTGTACTACCGGGGGCGGATGGCCTAGGGGCGCTAGGGCCGCGGCCCTAGGCGTGGTCTAAATTTTCCCATAGAGAATAGGTATCTTTTCGGCCTGGCCTAGTCGTTGGGCCATATTCTTCATGCCTTCGGCCCAGCAAAAATGAGGCCGCTTCCCGTCGCGGCGTCGTCGAAGCCTCGAACCCTACCCGTCGCGGCGTCATCGTCTGGCTTTCCCGTCGCGGCTTCATCGTCGCACCACACCCACGCCCACTTCCCGTCGCGCCCGCGGCGTCGTTGTCTGCGTCTTCCCGCGCGGCCGCGCCGAGCCGAGCCGCCGAGGCCCCAAGCGCTGCCCGGCCGCCGCCTCTCTGGACTATCGCTCGTCAGCAGGCACCAGGGCGCAGGGCGGCAGCACCAGGACTGGGCAGCACCACGGCACGGAGGCAGGAGGCATCAGCGGTAATTCCCTCCCAATTCTCAAATCCCAGTTCCCAATTCTGAAATCAATTGCTCCGATCCAGGGATCCATAAATGATATTATTTGATTATTCCAATTTTTCTAGTTTGTATAATTGCACAATGAAGAGGACAAGGTCAATTAGATCGTTTTTTTCTCCTGCGCCTACACCAATTATACAACCTGTGTGAGACCTCCAATCTTCTCAAGAACTACATTCAGAATTAGTAGAAGAAACACAGATTTTTGAAGAACCAGCAGCGCTAGTAGAAGAACCACCTACAGCAGCAGCAGTAGATGATCTGATGCGAAGCGCTACATGCGTTTTGATAGCGGCCCTAGGCGTCAAAAGTTAAGAGCTCCGCCACTGTATACTACTTAACATGAAATACACCCCCCCCCCGGAGCATGAAGATGTATAGCATTTACAATTTCCGAAAGTGTTTAAAAATGGTTGGTGAAACAATCCAAACATTGACAATATAATACTTCAGAGATTTTATTGTACCAATATTTATGGACGATGCGGTATTCCTATGATGTTAATAGAGGTTTCTGTTTTGAGTTGCCTGGCAAAGACCCTAGCCAAAAGGAAAAGGTATTTACTTGAGCAGATAAGCTGAGGTAGTGAGATCAAAGCAGAAAACTTCTTCCTTTAATGAACATGGTTGCACCAGGGGACATTTTCTTCCTTCTTGTCCCCCTCCATGGATGACATCACTGCAGCCAACTTTGGGGCTGTTGTGGTTTCCAGTTTTCCACGACTCTAGGATGGGCTGTTGCAGCTCTGTGTGTCCTAGTGGTGTTGGAAGAAGTAAGACCATACCTTTGTAGAGCTCTTGACAGCTAATTATGATTGTTACGTAACAATGGTGAAGTTAGAGGTTTATTTTCCATAATGCAATGAGTGCTTAGTGTTAAGAGTATATTTGGTAGTTAAGGATATTGAAACCCTGTACTGCCATGTATACCGGGAGACATCTTGACCAAGTCTTGTAGTCTATTTATATCACTATAGGGCTCAATGCAATACATCCAATGCATGATACACAGTCCTTCCTGCTTTCACACTAAATCCTTGTGCTATTGGCTTGTAAACTATTTCTCAATGTTTTAAAAAATCTAAGATATTTGTACATGTAGGCACATACCATCCTACATTGCAATGATTAGAAGATGTGATGGTGGTTTAATTTTTGAGAATTTGTATCAATCTCGAGGAATATTTGATTATGGTGTTTGCACATGTACTGGAATAGTCTTGTACTCAAATTATTCTACTGACTTTCTCCTTTTCTTTGTTATTGAAGAGCTCAGCAATAAAGTCCAATGAATTGTCTTTTCAGGTAGTATTAGTGAATAGTGATTTTGAATGGCTTCGCAAGAAAAGTAAGAAACACAAATAAACGTTATGCCAAAATCAATGAAGATTGGCAGGATAAAGATACAAGTGTACCTAAAAGTAAAGTGCGAGTAAGTACATGTGAAATCAACATTTTTTCTTCTCACATGCATATTTTTTTTTCATTTTTTCTTATTCTGCAAAGAACACAATTTATTTCTATTTGATTATATGACATGGTAGTATTCTGTGGACTATCAGTTAATAGTTTTTTCTTAGATATCTTATGTTTTCAAGGAAAATATGGTTTCAAGCATAGTTTTGGGTGCTGCCATTGGTTTAAGTAGTTAGCAGTACCTTCGCTTTGCCATTGACCGAGAAAAGAAAAACTCATTTGCAGAAGAAAAAGTTATCAGACATGCTTGGGTCTCAGTGGAGCAAAGATGAGCTCGAGCACTTCTATGGTGCCTACAGAAAATATGGAAAAGATTGGACAAAGGTCTGTTTTTAATCTTTTTATAGACAACGGATACAAGGGAAATGCATATGAGTTGCACTTTCCTTACATTCAGTATGTTAACCTGAGAGTTAATCTATCTACTCTGGATACCTATTTCAGTTTAATGATTTTTTATTCCACTTTTTAGGTGGCTGGTGCTATCCGCGATAGAACATCTGACATGGTGAAGGCTCTTTACAATATGAATAAGGTAAATATTTGGCTGGTCATGCAATACACCTGCTCCTATTCCATTTGATAACCTAAATTTCTATAGACCAGTAATGGGCAATGGTTGATTTGCTTGGTCTCATAATTTTCTGCCAAATTCACAACTATGAATTATGTTCCTATGTATGCTTTATTGTGCTAAATTATTATGTGGCATATCCAGGCATATTTATCTCTTCCGGAGGGAACAGCAACTGCTGCAGGGTTAATTGCAATGATGACCGATCACTACAATATTTTTGGTGAGACTATATTTAAGTGGTCAAACACTATAGGGGTTACTATTTCCATATAGGCATATATTCTTCAATTCTTTTCTGTAATATGTGAAAAATCATATGAATAGACAGTTTTCTCCTTATCTTTGTCCATCTTTGTGACCATGGGATTAAGAGTAATAAAGTTAGCACTGTCTCAAAACAGTTGTTTTTCTTCTTATTATATGCAAAATCAGTAATTAGTTAAAATAAGTGATTTCAGTAGCTGTGAATTTCATTTCAGAATAATGCTATATGCATCAGTCATATTTATTGAAAATACTCACAAGGAAATCTGTAATGGATTGTAGGATGGAAGTAACAGTGATCCAGAAAGCAATGATTCACCAAAAGTTTCTAGGAGGCTACAGAAGCGTGGTCGTGCAAAAACTTCAATCTGTGTCTAAGACATCTGATACACATTATACTGATCTGTTGCAACCTCAGCCTGCTTCATCGAGCTATGGATGCCTTTCTTTGTTGAAGAAGAAACGTTCTGGAGGTAATTTGACATATTCCTATGAACATATGCCTGGTCTTTGTAACAGGACAGGAGTGATGTTTTGTACAACTAGGTAAACATACAGAATCTTTGTTATTATTATTTAGCTATGTGGGAATCTGAAATATACATAATTGTATGGAAAAATAGTTTGGTTCCACAAATGCAATATTATGGGAGCTTAGTTCTAGCAGGCCAATGAAAATCAGTGTCTTTTTTTTCCTCTTCTGTCACTCAACTTGTAGTCAACTTTGAAATTCTTTGGTTGCTATAACTTGGAGTACGCAATTTAGTTTGCTCAGAAGAATGCGGTCCTATTCAATACCAGAATGTAGATAAAACATTTGTGGATTCTGTTTCCTCTGTTAAGCTCGGATTTGGCACTAGGCTTTTAGGCAACAAAGTATCAGTTGATTGACATCTTGACTGCACAATCATCTATCTTAAGTTTGGATTTACAATAGTATGGAGTTAGTAGTACCCTAAATCTACGGCTATGCTTCCTATCCTGTTTTTGAAGCCAGTAATATGAATATCTTTTGATGATCATAAATCTGATCTAAGACCCTTCAGATAACAATCTTGATGCTAGCTATGATTCTGCCAAGTATCAATCATGCAGATGGCATAATCTTCTATAGTCTGGGCATAATCTTCTATAGTCTTGCGAGATCTTTTTATGTTTTGTTATAACTATTTACTAGGCATTAGAGTTATGTCTAATTTTCTTGTTCTTGACCATATCATCTATTTTTATATTGTGAGCTTATTGTCCTTACTTAAATTAATTCTGCAACTTATTCTAGAGCAAACCCCCCTCTCCCTTAATCTGGCCAGTCTTGGTGTCAATAATAGTCCCTCTGCACTTTCTTTTGCAATGAGATTTCTGTCCCTTTCGGCAAAGTGATATTTACCACAATTCCATTTTGTTTTCTTCTTAACCAAGGACACTTGTTTTCCTCCCTTTTTGTGCCTGTAAAACCTTTCATGTTTGCACCTGATTTATGTGGTTGCATTATCTTCTTTCAATATCAGGAACTTATAATTGCTTGTGAACATGAGCTTTTCACTTAACTGAAGTTAAGAAGGAAGTACTTGCTTTCATCGAATGAATCAATCGGTTCTGCCATAACTCTTTTTTTTTCCCTAATAAAGAGATGATACACCATTTTGCTTTCCTCAAGTCTTGATAATGGGGTTGATGTCTTGAAATCTTTCTAGACCTATTTGTAGGGAACACGCCACGTGCTGTTGGGAAAAGGACTCCAAGAGTACCTGTTGCAAGCATGTACCATCGGGATGATAGGGGTGCATCAAATAGACAAGATAAACCTGATGCTAACGGTGGTGATGATGAAGGAGCTCATGTAGCTGCGCTTGCTCTGGCGGAGGTATATCAAAGAGGAGGCTCACCTCAGGTTTCCCATACACCTCGGAGATCTGGTGATCATATGTTCATGTCTCCTGCTAAAAGTAGTGACAAAAAAGTAAGAAACTATAATTATATGCCTCCTTCCATTTTTGTCAGTCACTCATTTAGTAAAGTAATTGCATGATCAAGATACCTGTATGGCACTTGCAGAATGCTGATTCAGATATGGGAAGCTCAAAGCTGCATGGATTTCAGTTGGATGCTGATTACCCTGAAGGTAGCTTGGAAAGTAGGGAAGCCGAGACTGGTGATTATACCAAAGGTGCATCCTATTTGATAGCTAACAAAGGATCTCCATCTAGCAAACCTCGGAAGAAAGTCAAGAGGCCTCAAAAGAGGAGAAAAAAAGCTGTACGCAAAACGGGTGATCAGTTTGAGGATGATAGAGAGGCTTGTAGTGGTACTGAAGAAAGGCGTAGCATGAAAAAGGCAAAAGAGGAACCAGAGCTGGAGACATTTGACGCAAAACTGCATGGCCATCTAGCACATCAAATAAAAGAAGTCGCCAACTTTTTTTGATGGTATGTTTTCTGTAAATCAACACTGAAATAGAAATGACATTCCTCGTTCATGTCGTATGAATTGAAATTGATCAATGAATATGTTTAATTTCTGTTCATTGACGACTGCACAATATTCTCTCGATTCGTAGAATAGAAATGCAAAGAATTTGTTTGACTTATGTGTGTATTGCACTATAATATATAACCCAGGAAACATAAATAGAACTATACATTTTGTCAGGTATCATGCTGAGTTTTTCCTGCCATAATATCGTGGTATAGCGCCAAAATAGTGCCGCTATAGCGGCCAGAAGCAGCTTTCGCGATGCTCATTAGCGCCTTATAGCACCGAATAGGGCGCTAATAGCGCTGCTATAGCGTTTTGGCCAATCTCCCGCTAAATTCTATAGCCTGCGATTTTTTTCATGGGTTCTACGTGTTCCTTTTAGTTTAGTCATTTGGTTTTGGTATACACTCATATGCTGTAATACTTTACTGTGATGCTCTTTTAGTTTTAGGATAATCTGTTGGTTCTCGCTTTGCACATATACAGTACTAACCATCAATCTGCCTTGTTTTGCAGATGAAAGTTTAGCTCTAGATGCATTACATACTTTAGCTGATCTATCTGTGAATATCCTACAACCATCTCCAGTTGTTGAATCTGGTTAGTCTTGTCTTATAATATATTCAGTTTGTGTTATATTTTAAATACTATGTTCTGATGCAATCCATTTTGTTCTATTACCATATTATTTTCTTCTCGTGCTAAATTACAAGATGGTAGAACAATGCCATGGTTGTATTGTAGCAGGTGCAATATTTCAGTTTGTGTGTTTAAATTCATCTGCCACTCTTCTGACTAATTTGCGTAGAGGTTTGGAATGTTTATATTTATACTTTATAGACATTTCAGAGGGATTAAACTTGGACTATGCAGTATTTTATCTTTCTTGAATAGCTGGCTGGATGGAGTTGCATCAATCAATGCAGCCCCCCGCTCCCAGTCACCCACAACAGAAAAAAGGGAGCTAGGTTTGGATGGGATATTAGCCAGCATCCACATGGTTTGTTCGGACATATAGATGGCCTGTATCCAGGGCAAAAATATGGATCAGAACCATCCGTCACATCCCCCTGTCCTTCAAATGTTTGCAGTCTGATAATTTAATGGCTACATTTCTGGAATTGTGTACTGTTCCTCTACAGAAATATCAACTCAATTGATGTCACAAAACATATTTAGCCTAATATACACCGTGATGTTCCTTACACCATGCGTAGTGATGAATATTTGGTGTTGTAATAAGCATAAGCATTGCCTGGGAAATTCTACAAAAAATACATAAAACACGTGTTGCAAAATTAACAGCCATCAATATTTTTAAACGATTTTGTTCACCTTTTTTAGAGGTGACTCATCTAGTTCTTAGCAGGCACCACACTGCTGCTTGCCTTTCCCTTTTTAGTACATTGCTTCTATAATTATAGTGTTATTAATTAATGACGCCCCTTATGAATTTTCAGAATCATCAGCACAGATTAAGGATGAAAACAAAGACAATGATTCTGATGGAAAGCCTGGTATACCTGCAGCAGCTGTATCGGTCTATGAGCAGAAAGATAACTCCAAAAGTACATCAAAGAAACTCAAAAGGCAGTCAGAAATGGCAAGCGCTGATATGGTTACTAGGAAAAAAGGTAAATTTGCTAAAGATACTAATCATGATGGGAGCACCACTTCTGAAGTAAAGCAGCAACCTTGTACATGTGGTGTGAAAACAGAAAAAAAGAAGAAATCTTCCATGGGAAAGGTACTTCAACAATTATATATGTTCAGCATTTTCTGCAAGTAGTGCTTGCACGATAGTTTATGTAGAGTTTATGAACTGCAGATAGTATTTTAGGGATTTATTTCAGTGTAGCTGTTATGACCGGCCTCTCCTACCAGCGCAAAGCCCAAGAGTGGCTAAGTGGGCGCTGCTGGAGAGAGCCAGCTGGCCATGTTAGATGGGCTAAGCCCAAATTATCTTTTATTGATTTATTAGAATTTGAGAGAGAAGTATAAATACTTGTAAACACTGGATTATTGGAATTAAGCAAGCTGCAACTCATCTGTTGCCGGCTCAGGGAGCCGGTGTTTCCCTAACCCTAGCCGCCAGGGGAAAATATATGGTGGAAACCACATCTAGGTGGAAACATGAAAACCAATTCAAAAGTCATATCTAGAAAGTTTTTTAAAAATTCTAAAATTTAGCACACCCATACTGCATACCAATATGTACTGACATGCAAAAGTTGAGACGTCAACTCAAACTAGCAAAATTCATACAAAATAACAAATTTCAGGTGCATGTGCACCAAAGGACAAAACCTTTCAATTTTTGTCCTTTAGTGCACACACACCTGAAAATTTGTTATTTTCATGTAAATTTTTCGAAGTAAGTTTGCATCTTAACCTTTCCATGTGAGTACATATTGGTATGTAGTATGGGTGTGCTAAATTTCAGAATTTTTGAAACTTTCTAGATGTGACTTTTTGAATTGGTTTCCATGTTTCCACCTAGCATGTGGTTTCCACCATATATTTTCCCCTCCTTCCACGTGATCACGGTGCCCCGATGCCGTGCCTCGCAATTCAAGCCCCGGCCACCCATCACCCACACCTACAACCTGAGATCAGTGAGGGGTAGGATCTCTGTTCCTATCAGTAGTCTATATGCCGGTATTGATTGCTATATTCTCATATGGTAATTCTATTAGCATTTTAACCATTGCATCTCGACAATGCCTTTCAATTGGTGAATATGGTGATCAGGATGGTGATTGGAGAAGTATCCGCCTGGTGTGCTGCGAGGGCTAGCGATGTCAGGAACTTGGGTCTTGGGATTTGTCTAGTTTTTTTTTGCCTTCCCAGTTTCCATATTACTAGTGGTTGTCTCTCTCCTGCCCATGGCATGATTGTTCTAATTAACTAGCGTGTTTCTGTTGTGTTTTAGGTGCTATGTTACCTTTTTTTTCCTGTTTTTGAAATGACATGCCCATGTCATTTGAGAAAAAAAAAATCTACAAGTACTCACAATTTATGTTTGTGGTTGTGTATCATGTGATTTATGTCTTTCTTATATCAAACTAATGTGGATATTTATATAAAATTTGCACACGCAGCTTTAAGTATTGGCAGGGCCACAATATCGTCTCACTGTGAAAGCACCACTACTGTGTAGTGGCTGCTGTATTCCAAAATTCTGTTTTTATTAACACGCAAGAGAACTGCATTTTGCATTAGAAAGAGAATGAAGTTTGTTACATCTGCTCTCGCAGCCCTATTTTTAGGTTACATACACCCTTTTTAATCATAAATGACCATACCCTCTACTGGCTCCTAATGGCACCAGACCATTACCAACGACTGCTGGAGAGTCATTGTTTAAAACGATGTCATTACATTGTTTCTGGAGCATCCTGGCACCAAGGATGACTAGGGTGTTGAACCCCTTATGCATGCCCCCCCCAAAACCCAAACCCCAACTCCACCTGTACTCCCCCTCTGCCCTGTGCCACCATTGGGACAGACCATGTCCTCAGGACTCAGTGTGAGCTCCTGCAGGTGGAACCTGCTGAAGGTGCCACAACTCTCCAGCACGTCATCTTGGTCACACAAGGGGCAACAGGCTGCATGTGGTAGTCCATGTTTAGACAGCCTGTCTGCCGTCCAAAACCTGTTCAAAATTACTAGCCATCCCCCACAGGAAGAATATGTAGCACACAGGCAGCCACGACTTCTGTAGTCTCTTTGCTGGTTCAAGCCATTGTAAAACACCAAAAAAAAATTCCCCAGGGCTGCTGTGGCGCCAGTGAAGCTCTACCTCTTGCAGCAGGTCTCTGACGTCAAGGTATCTAGAGAGTGCTTCGGTATAGCGCAATCAGGTTGGATGCCAGGTCCGACAGATGCTGACTGTACAGCCAAAGGTCCTTACAGAACAACAAAATGCTATTTTAAACTGCTATATCGTATATGTAGTGCCTTGAAACCCACTACTGCTGTTCCGTCTTCTACCACCACTATTTAGTTTCTTGGTATAGTTTATTTATGGTGTGCATTACTTCTACTCTATGTACAGATTTTGAAAGATGAAAAGAATATGACAAAAGATGTCGAGAAGACTGAGGTAACTAATCCTTTCTATTGCTGTCTTCTCATTATTGCTCCTGAATCCTGATAAACTTTTTCATGGGGGTTTAGTCCAACTGATATTGATTCTTTCATCTTTGCATTCAATTCTTATGCAATGCTTATTTGTTTCAAGAACCACCGCCCTATAATTAATTTGTGTATCACAGTTTCCTAAAAAAATTGTGTATCATAGAACCACTCTGTAATTTTCATGGGACAGCCTCCGCCTAGCCTTGTGCTTACTAGAGATGGGCTGGTGATATACTGATTTCGTCCATCTCAAACCCTCACAAACTCTTGTACTAAATCTGGACAAGAGTTTATTTTTTTTTATAGTGGTCAGTGATGTAGTCAACCTTAACCTATATAGTTTGATTGGATGACTATTAGTTTTAAAGACTTTGTTTTGGCTATACCAAATCTGCTCTGAAGGTGTAAATATCATTTGTGGTTGCATATTATGCTGAATAACTGTGTAGGCTAGATCAAATATGTGTTTTTATTTGTAGACAGCCTACTACTACTAAGTATAAGCTTTTTAGAGTCTGTCCATAGCTTCTTGCTATGCAGTTGTTTGTCATAATTGTCACATTCTTATAAAAAGTATAACCCTTTCCTTTTTCTGTTGGATACTGTTGTTTTACTATAAAGGCTTGATATCTTGAGAAACCATCCATATTTACTTGATTGATATTGCAATTTCATATTGTTTACACTCAAACAATGTTCCTTTAATCCAACACGCAGGAGAGCTGCATATCATTATATTAAAAAGAAAAAGGGGATATTCAGAACAATTTAATGCATTACTTCATTATACACCATTGTATTGTACGGCGTTATCATTATTTATATTAAAAAGAAAAAGGGGATATTCAGAACATTTTAATGCATTACTTCATTATACACCATTGTATTGTACGGAGTACTAGTATTCACTGAATAACTCTCTAGTTCTTTGGTTTTCTCAAATTGTCACTCCCCACCCATGCACAATCAAGTTTTGCCCTCCTACTGTTCTACATACCTCCTTATGCTTGCTGGGATGCAACATAATTTTTTTTTCTGTTATATCTGTATATTATAGGTTTCTCCTAAAGAAGAGAAGGCGTCTTCTAACAAAAGTAAGGATACTCATAGTAGTCTAATTTTGAAACAGAGCAAGTTCAGAGTACAGGATGTTCTACAGCACGTGCTAATTTTGTGAATGTAGCCATGGATATCGCAGAGACAACTACACTAGTTGCAACAACACTGCAAGGTGACTTGATGGCAAAGGGTAAAAGCCGCCGTAAATTAGGCATTCAGAAATCACTAACTAAAGAATGTAAACCTGCCGAGGGCGCTGGCGATTCTGGAAGTGATAGACTATCTTACTCACTAAGTAATATTATTGATCTCAAGGTAGTGCTTTCTATCTTGTTCAGTATACTGGTCGTTGTGTTTCATTACTTGGCATGGGTGAAAAGTCATTTACTTTACTCTAATCTAATGCAGGACAAACTCTCTCATTGCTTATCATCACGTTTGCTCCGTAGATGGTGCATGTTTGAGTGGTTCTATAGTGCAATTGATTACCCGTGGTTTGCAAAGAGTGAGTTTGTTGAGTATTTGAACCATGTCAAGCTAGGTCATGTTCCAAGACTGACTCGTGTCGAAAGTGGGGTGTCATACGAGGGTTCGTAATCTTCAACTATTTTGTTAGGTTTAGTTTCATTTGTCTCCTAAGTGTAACGTTTTTGCAGTTCTCTTGGAAAGCCCGTCGATTGTCGAAGCAGTTTTTGCATGAGGAGAGAGAGAAGCTTGCTCAGTATCGTGATTCAGTCAGACAGCATTATACTGAACTTCGATCTGGCATTAGAGAAGGTCTACCGACGGATCTTGCACGACCTCTAGCAGTTGGGCAGCGTGTTATAGCCTGCCATCCTAGAACAAGGGAACTTCATGATGGGAATGTTCTGACTGTCGATCATAATCAGTGTCGGGTTCAGTTTGATCGACCTGAACTGGGTGTTGAGCTTGTGAAGGTAATCAGCTACTGTCTCACTTATGTTTTGACCATTTTATTGGGAGTTTCATTTAATGTCTTTTGACTTAAATGATTTCAGCTTATTTGTGATTACCTTTACTCCAGATATCACCATGACTTGTAATTATAACTCCACTGTCCTATCTGGACATGCTCCATTGCTTGCCTAGAGCCTATAACACTGGGAATGAATAAAAGGCTTCCTAGTCTCATCTCTTTTGGCCATTTTTAGCCTTGGAGCCTCTTTAGCATTTACATCGCCAGTCGGCCTGCTAACGGGGTGGGGTGCAATGGGTTATTTGGGGCGGGTTTTGAGATGGGGTGGCTGTGGATGGGTGGAACGGGTAGCAAAACGTCATGGGTTGGGGGCGGGTTGGGTTTACAACAGATGCGGGTTGTGGTGGGCTGGGAACTGCTATGCTTCTCTAAATCAAGATGCTGCTGCACACCACGCTCCCACCACACGATCAGCCTGCTTATGCGCGTGTGCTGGACGGGTTTCAGTGGGTTTGTGCTAGCAGAGGGGCGGGTGGGAGCGGGTTAACTAATTTATTTTTTTTTGGGCGGGTCGGGTGTGGGGAGTTGCCTCATAAGCAGTGGAGCGGGCTGGGTTTGGGGAGGGTTAAGCCCCATTAACAGGAGTAATCACCAGAGAAGAGCCTCCCTTGGTCCTCTGACCTGTATCCACAAATGCACATGAATGTCATGTTTCTGAACATAGACTCATAGAGTGATTTTATATATGTTTGTTCCTTGTGTTTCCCTTGTTATATCTGCTTCAACCAAGTTACCAAGTGTCCTTGGTTTTACTGTCTTCTTTGGTTGCTGTGCATATTGTGGAATCTGATTTATTAGGATTTTTTCTGCATCGGCTGTAATACATTGTGCATCCAAAATGATGGAAGAAAAGTGCAATGTAATATCCACCACAAATGCTAAACTATGACATTATTTTTTTTTTTGGTTGGGAATAATTTGCCTCAATGGGATCCATGCAGTCCATTATCCTCTAACCTATTGTTTGTGTTCCTTGTACAGCTGTACTCATTTCCTTTATGCCTGTCTTGCAACACAACTAGGGAAATGCTTGTGGAAGATTATTTACTTCTCTATGAATGATGTTTCAGCTCCACTCAAATATAAATTACAAATGTTGATCCAATGATGAAATTTTTGAAAGAGTTGGCGTGTCAAATATGGTTTACTGGAAAGAACTTGTTTTGCAGGATATTGACTGCATGCCCCTACATCCTCTGGAAAATTTTCCTGAATCTCTCAGACAGCAAAGCGTCATCAATGGATATTACAGCCACTTTTCAGAAGCAAAATATGAGGATCAGAAAGAATTGGCTAGCGGAGGTGGAGCAAGGTCCACAAATTTGAATGGTGCAGATGCAACCTTCCATACTCCTTCTGGTCATCCGATGATTACCTTAATGAAGCAGGCCAAGGTAGCATGTCTGATGTGGAAGCTATTTACCTTTCTGTAGTCAATGTAGAATAAGGTAACTACATTCCTTTTGGGATTTGCGCAATAGGGGGACTCTAATTTATTCTATTGCACAGGCCAAAAGTTTACAGTTAATGAGGTTGCAGTTGCAACACAACAGTCAATGTACAATCAACCATGCACACTTACGCAGATACAGGAAAGAGAAGCTGATATAAGAGCTCTTGGTGAGCTATCACGTGCTCTTGATAAAAAGGCAAGTGCAACAAGACATGCATTATTTTCATCCCTCTCTCTCCAGCTTCTGGTTGATATAAGCAAATACTACCATGTTGGCAACCGGCCTCCCTGCACTGTTGAGCAACCAGCTCACCCTCACACAGCACTTGGCTACAGGTAGAAGGAGTTGAGCACAGAACACAGCAGCAGCACACACAAGTGCAGCAACTCCCCTTTCTATTGCATTATATGGGGTATAGGAATTTACTAACTACACCAGGTACCTGGGCTGAGATCAGCCTCCAACTACTCTACATGGCTGAGGTAAGCCATGACTAAGTGGCTGTTGCCATACCTACAGCAGTAAGGTGGGAGAGGGAAAGGATATGAAGGAATTGACCCGATGCCAACTCCCTGCAGCAAAACAAAGGATGCAGCAGATTATCCTACATAGCAAATAGCAAAACAACTCTTTTTAGCACAAAGCACATACTCATACCATGACTAGCACTTAATCTTAACTAGTTGTCATCGTGTGCCCAGTAAGGAGGGAGAGGGAAAGGATAGGAGGGAATTGGCCTAATGCCTACACCCTGCAGCAAAACAATCAATGTATGCAGCAGATTATCTTACATAGGAAGAAGCAAGACTACTCTTTTTAGCACACAGCACAAACTCATATCATGACTGGCACTTAATCTTGATTAGTTGTCATCTAGATGGTCTGATTTTGTGCCCATGCTGTCTAGACACTAGACTTGAGGGCCTTGACTAGTGTCAAGTAGTCTAGACATGAACAATGGATACTTGAAATGGGCTACTGGTCATAGTCTCAGAGAGTATAAAGTATAAAATGGGGATAATCCACTCGTCCTCTATGGAAGATGTATTCCTTTTAGTTCCCAGATCAGGATATGGATAGAGTACTGTAATCGTTGTAGATCATTGCTGGTCTGCTGTTTGTTACCACAAGACATGTTGGCCATTCTTATAATGATTTTTTGAATATATACGTATTTAAATTTCACATTATTCAAGTGATTTACGATGAACTATGAACCTTTTGTAGGAAGCTTTGCTGGTGGAGTTGAGGCACATGAATGAAGAAGTGTCTGGAAAGCAGAGGGATGGGGAAATTATTAGAGACTTGGAGCATTTCAGGAAGCAGTACGCTATGGTGCTTGTGCAGCTAAGAGATTCGAATGATCAAGTAACCTTCCCCAGTTCAAGTATCACTTTAATAACTTTGGTTTTATCTACTTAGGTGAATGATACTACACTTTTTCCTACTCAGGTGGCTGCAGCTTTGCTTTCGCTTCGCCAGCGCAATACATATCATGGGAATCCAGGGCAGTCTAAATCCATGGAAAATGGCATAGCCCTTGCTGGAGCATCAGATCCGTATAACCTTTTCAGTTATGTTAATCCAGAGTCTGATTCTCAAGTGATTGAAGTTATCGAGACTTCAAAGCGCAGGGCAAGAATGATGGTTGATGTTGCTATTCAGGTCTGTTGGTCCGAATTATTTGTATTCTTTTCTGTATCATATCAGGCTATCTGACCTACGTTCTGATTTTGAGCATTGCTTTTCATGTTTCTTTCTGAGGCGAACAATAAAATTTTGACTTTGAGATTTGAATTGACAGGAAATCAATAAACTTAGTAGTGAGTGCTCACTACTCAGTAATTCCTACTTGCTGGAATATAAATTACCTGTCTAATAAATACTAAATGCTTAGTTCATGATAGAAGTAATAGAATCTTGGACCCTTTTTTACCCAGGCACCTCTGTTTGAATTTTCTTAAAGTTAATCATGAACTTGTTATTACTTCAAATTGGACATTTCCTTTTGAGATGCGCTGTCAGCTTGTTGGGGGCAGCTTCCTTGTGTCAAACTCTTGTTTGTTATGTCTATTGTCTGATTAGAGGGCTCATATAGTTTAGAATTTCTCTGTTTGGTTGACGCATTACCTATTTTATTCTATGTATCCATTTTTGGTGTTACATACATCTAAGAATTTTCTTCCTTTCCTCACATTTTAAACTTATTTTGTTTAAATGCACTTATGTTGCAATTTTTCCCTTTTACCAGGCTATGTGCAAAGTGAGTGAAGGAGAGAATGCTTTTGCAAAAATTGGGGAAGCACTAGATCACTTGAATAGCCGCGGTACTGGCTCTGGTTCAAGTATACTTGGCATAAGACGGATACCTCCTGATTCAGGACAGTCAAATGCAAACAGCAGTCCAAAGTTGACGAACGGCTGTGATTCAGAAGCTCAATTTCCCAAAGAATTGATATCATCCTGCGTAGCTGCGGCGCTTATGATAAAGGTTAATCATCCAAGCTCCACATGTTATTTACACTTAGATTCCAACCCCCCTTGATAAAGCTTCTACCTGTTCCATTCACCAGAACTGCACGGAGAAGCAGTATCACCCTGCTGAAGTCGCGCACATCCTCGATTCAGCACTGTCAAGCGTACAGCCACGCAGCTCCCAGAACATCCCGATCTTCAGAGACATCGAAATGTGCATGGGCATCATCAAGAACCAAATGCTGGCGTTGATACCCACTCCAAGTGGCTAAGCTCCACTCCTGCCGCGTGTATCATAGGCTCGGCATTCCTTAGGCTATTAGCTAATGTATGTATGTATCTTGGAAACGAAAAAACAGATACTGTATGTGGTGTGCAATATTCTCTCTCTCTCTCTCTCTCTCTCTCTCTCTCTTCATTTTTTGTTGTAGGAGTATGTATGTACACAGGGCCCCTGTATGTACAAGTTCTGTATTATTGTTATTATTTATTATGCCTGTTATTGAATATTCAATGCTCTCTCTCTCGACCGTTCTGAGTGAGAGTAGGTTAACTGCAGCTCGGTAGTCCTTTTCAACGTGGTTCTTGCTGACAGAGACAAGCAGAGTATCACCGGCAGAGTGCAGAGCCTTGGTACGTACTCCGTGCTCCATACCGAGTGACCCCGACCAACTATGAGATCCCTTTATATTTGTTGGATGAGAGGTCTAACGCAACGATAGAGTACGTCCAAATGAAACCATTTTGGACTCCACCTCAGCTGCACACACCGGACAGTCCGGTAATGATATGATGCATGCATTCGACGCGCGTTGTCAATTTTAACTGCGAACAACTTATATTATATATATATATATAATAACTTCAACTCATAGTTGAGAAGAACAAGTAGAAAATGAGTTGAGAAGAACCAGTAGAAAAGGCGTCCCTTCCCTCCTATGTGCGCGTACGTTCCAATGGAGCCACTGCCACAGGTGGTCTCCTTGGTCGCCGTCGTGCTCGCCACCGCACTCATTCTCACAACCATACTCCGGAATCCCAAGCGCAAGCTGAATCTGCCACCAGGCCCCCGGCCATGGCCGGTGATCGGCAACCTCAACCTGATGGGCGCGCTGCCGCAACGCTCTGTCCACGAGCTCTCCAAGCGGTACGGGCCGCTCATGTCTCTCCGGTTGGGCTCCTTCCGCGTCGTCGTCGGCTCCTCCGTGGACGCCGCGAGGTCCATCCTCAAGACCCACGACCTGGCCTTCATCGACCGCCCGAGGATGGCGTCGGGCAGGCACACCGGCTACAACTACTCCGACGTGCTCTGGGCACCCTACGGCGCCTACTGGCGCCAGGCGCGCAGGCTGTGGAAGACGGAGATCTTGAGCGCGAAGAGGCTCAGGTCGCAGGAGCACGTTCGCGACGAGGAGCTGCGAGCCATGCTGCATGACCTCTATGTCAGGACGTCGGCGGCGCCGGTGGTGGTGCTGATGGACCATCTCATCATGGCGAACCTCAACGCCATCTCACGCATGGTGCTGGGCAAGAAGTATGTCGTCGACGGCGACGACGAGACGGGTCGGCGGCGGCGACGCCTGAGGAGTTCAAGTGGATGGTGGACGAGTTCTTCTTCCTCAGTGGCGCGCTCAACATCGGCGACATGATCCCGTGGCTCAGGTGGCTGGACCCGCGGATCAGGAGGATCAAGCGGCTGGGCAAGATGTTTGATCGGTTCCTGGAGCACGTGGTGGTCGAGCACGTCGATCGGCGTCGTCGTCGGTGGCGGCGAGAAGGTGGTGAGGAGGAGGTTGCTGACATGGACATGCTTGACGTGCTGCTGGAGCTCGCTGACGACCCCGACCTCGAGGTCCCAATCCAACGGGATGGCGTCAAGGGATTTACGCTGGTAAGCACACGGGAGACTGATTGTCTAATTTGCTTCGTTATTAATTACTCCGTCTCAGTTGAGTCTTTTCATCAATTTCACTGTCGCTTATGCCGTCACGGACGACACATGCATGTGTTGCGTGATTGATTCCGATCCCCCGTATCTTTGCACGTGGCCTGTGGCTATTGTTTGTTTGGGCACGTGGAGGGTGCGTAGATTATCATCGAGTAGCAGGACTGGAATCTTGGGAATGCAGAGTTATGACCTCAATGCAAGTCTCACATGACATGAGCCATCCTTGTCCCTCTAGTCTCCTCTAGCTTCGCCACTGGACGTGGCGTGGGGCAGTAGCCTCGCTGACATCAAATGTTTCGGCCTGCTGCGTGGAGTTGTCCGGTGCGATAGACGCAGCCTGCGAGCTGCGAGGAGTTGTCCGGTGCGGTGGCCACTGCGGTGGCCACAGAGAAATGCGCGAACCTCGTTGCGAACAAAAAAGAGTACGGACTATAGTGTGGGATTACTTTAATTCTCTCTCTAATGTGTTTAGTTATGTCCCACGCGTATGTTCATGGTCCGTGCTCGACCCGCTGTCGCGGGTCCGTGTCAAGATCAAACTCAGACAATCAAAACCGAAGCAGAGTCCACAGGACCTCCCTGGCCCCCTTTCGCCCTCCCCCTCTCCCCCCTCCCCCGTCATCTTACTTCTCCCTCGTCACTGCCCCGTTCGGCCTGCTGCTGGCTGGCTTAATTAGGCCGGTTCTGGTAGTGGGCATCCCCTTCGGCGGGCTTCGTTCGGCTCTTGGAGGCGTCCTTCAGTACCCCTTCTCTAGCTCGCCCATGTTGGATTTGCAGGTGAAAACCTTCCCTTGCAGGTTTGCTATGTCGGCGTCTTTGGCATTGTGTCCTGCTTGAAGGCGTCGTGAGGCATTCCAACTCTGCTCGTGCTCGGATCCTGCTAGTTATGGTTGTGCTTCAGGTGGTTTGCGTTGTGGTGTTCAGCTTCTATGCTTTCTTTGTTTGTCTTATTTAGTTGTTTTTGCTAGTGTTTAGTGGTGATGTTGCTAGTTGGGTTGTTTTCTTCGACCAAGTTGAGTTGCCAGTCGGGTTGTGTTGATCAAGTTGGCTCGGTGATGTCCATCGAAGCTTCTAGTGGAGTGAAGTTGATAGCGGTCAGTTGGAGTACCAAGTTGTATAGGATGAGTGAGTGCACTCTGCAGTGATGTGGTTTTGGGTCCGGTTTTCACTCAAAAAAAAACTGGGCTGCCACTTTATTTTTTTCGTCTAATAAAAATAGAGGTAAAACTTTTGCCGTTCTTTCATAAAAGGTTAGTTCATGAGTCTCTAGCTACTATAGAGAGCTAGAAATATGTAATAATTTGTTTTTATTATAAAATATAATTTTCTGATACGCTCTTACAGGATCTCATCGTTGGCGGCACGGACACTTCATCGGTGACCATCGAATGGGCCATGTCGGAGCTCCTGAGGAACCCCGATGCGCTCACCAAGGCCGCCGAGGAGCTGGACAGCGTCATCGGCCGCGAGCGCCTCGTCACCGAGCAGGACATCCCGAACCTCCCCTACATGCAGGCCATCGTCAAGGAGACGATGCGCCTGCACCCGGTGACACCACTGTTGGCTCCGCGGATGTCTCGGGAGGACGCCTCCGTGGACGGCCACGACATCCCGGAGGGCACTCTCGTGTTCGTCAACGTCTGGGCCATCGGCCGCGACCCTGCCGTGTGGGGTGACGCTTCCGACGAGTTCCGGCCGGAGAGGTTCGCCGGGAGCAGCGTGGACGTCAAGGGGCAGGACTTTGAGCTGCTGCCGTTCGGGTCCGGCCGCCGGATGTGCCCCGGCATCGGACTTGGGCTGAAGATGGTGCAGGTGATTCTAGCGAACCTCGTTCACGGCTTTGTGTGGAGGCTCCCCGACGGCGTGGCCAAGGAGGAGTTGAGCATGGAAGAGAAGTTCGGGCTGTCCATGCCGCGCTTGATCCCACTCCAAGCCGTCGCGGAGCCTAGGCTTCCGGCTCACCTATATGCCAGGCCGCCACCATCATGATCAATGCACGCATGTATACTTGTGCGTGCGTTGCCTGCATTTGTCTCTGCGTGTAGGTGGAGCATACAAGCATATATGATGCATTTGCTTCGCCAGCAAATAAGCAAAAACAAAGGTTTCTTATCGACCTTGTGTTCGGATTCTGCCATGGCGTTCGTGTTTGTCTTCCTATCCGCTCTCTTTGTTCTAAATTATAAGTTACTTTAATTTTTTAAAGAGTCAAAGCATATTAAGCATATTAAGTTTGACTAGCTGAAGTTTTTTAGTTTAGAGTGAAGGTTTTTTTTAGATCATGCCGATGCGCTATTTCATTAAGCGGATAGAGTTTTACAGCCATACACAAACAAGATGCTTAGTTTTTTTTAAGATCCGGTTTCCCGACTTTGATTAATAATAAGAAGATGAAGCAAGGGTCAAGTTACATGCGCAAGTGGCGCAAAACAACTTCCCATGCTCGACAGTCTGTCAAGCTGGGCAAGGAGTACTAAACGGACTACTCACATTCTAGAAACAACCTATGTGCACCATCTAGTTCATGGGACCTCCATCATGTCCGTCGCTCCGCTGCAACCGCAGCTAGAGCCTTACCAAGCTCCATGTCATCAAGTCTCGCCGTTTTCCGTAGTGTCTTGACCACATCAACAGGAAGATCCTGTCCACAGCTGTCAATGTACTCTGTGATGCGCCGACGACCCGCCATTGATTAGTAACAACATGGTTACCAAGACAAGCACCTTACTACTACTAGATGAAAGTAATATGTACCGAGAGTGACATGCAATACTTAAAAGGGAATCAGTACATGAGTCAGTATGCAGGCGGGGATCGGATAGCATAGTTTCTTTTTTGAAAGTAAGGATAGCATAGTTTCTGATCCATGGATTTTATTATAGGTTTGAGGATTCGAGCACATATATATACACTTAGTTTTGGAGATACATATACTATAGTTTAATTTATAACACGACCTCAAATTACCAAACGCTGAGGGAAAGAAACACAGATCATCGATCATTGGCACACGGTGACAGATGCCGGGGGGAGCTGATTCAATCCTTGTTGTTCTGGAGCCTGAGCGTGAAGGCCTGAAGGGAGAGGAGCACCTGCTTGAGCCTCTCCCTGGTTTCGGCGTTGATCAGGTTCCCATCGGCGTCGAAAAACTTGGCCGGCTCGAAGTAGGCGAAGACGAACAGTTCCGGCTTGTTGATGAAATGGATGTCCAAGAAGACGCCGATCTGGCGCAGGTGGTAGCTCGACCTGCCGCCACCGAAGTTGCCTCCCGCGCTGATGATGGCGCCTGGCTTGTCCGCCCAGCAGTTCACTCCTCTCGAACCCCAGTCAAGTGCGTTCTTCAGTGGGCCTACAAATATCATTAGTACGTTGCTTGTAAGTTGATTCATTCCAGGGAGCATAAGTAAGGCAATGAAGTACAAAGGGAAATTACTGGTGATGGAGTAGTTGTACTCGGGCGAGGCGAAGAGGAAGCAGTCTGCTTGGACGACCTTGGCGCGGAACGCCTCGACGGCGGGCGGGAAGCCATTGCCGCCGTCGGTCTCGAGGTCGGTGTTGAACAGTGGCAGGTCGGCGACGTCGAGGTAGTCGACGTGCAGCCCCGGATGAACTCCTCGCACACCTCCGCGGCTGGATATCCAATGGTGTTTCAGCAAGAGGTTAGTGAAGTGTACTGCGTGCGTGCTACTACGTACGTACCGGCGCGGATGAGGCCGTGGTGCCAAGAGGCCTTGCGGATGGAGCCGCTGATGGCGGCCACGCGGAGGACACGATTTGCAGCCGGAGCTTCCATGCCTGATTGATGGCTGATGCTTCTGGTGGTCGTCGTCCTATCTGTCTCGAGTACACTCTTGCTCTCCGGAGCTAATAAATAGAGGTAACAAGCAACCACCACCGTACCATTTGAAGTATACAACAACATGCAGGGTGTAAAAGAAACAGAGCAAGTGGGGGCTGCGGGCGCTTGAAGACAGGATGAGATCACCCGTGAGTTCATGAGGGACGTCATGTGGCGGCACTTCGTTGTATTTGTTTTGTGGGCTGGACGATCATATCTGGGTCAACTATAGGCTAAGTACAATGTACATGGCCCAACCACCCAGCCGGATTTGGTCCATTAAAAACTCAACCTACAAAATATATTTTAAAAAAATCTATATAACACCCCACTATAGATTTCCATGCGACCCGACCGTACTCAGAGCCGTACCTAGGATTTTGAGGCCCCCCGAACAAAATACACGATGAGACCCTAAAAATCAAAGGATACTTCACTTAGCTATAAAGCTTCAGAATATATATTGGTCTTAAATTACTAAGGACACATCAAATCGTAATGCCAAAAGAGTAAAAGTGTGGAGTAGCACTGAAGTAACAAATTAGCTCATGTAACAAATCAAGTCTTAGTACTACTTCCTGTAATTTTGAAGGCCCTTCAAATTTGGAGGCCCGAACGGTCGCCCACTTTGCACATATTAATCGCCCCGCCCTGCCCGTCTGGCCTGGCCACGGTATTTTGGCATCGGTCGGAAGCACGCCCGACCCGATGGTTGGCGGGCCGGGATCGGCACCGCAAGACGGGCAGCGGTGCGTGCTTGGGCTGCCCCTCAAGCACGGGGCACGGCACGCACGTGCGGCCCGTAAAATGGACAAAGGCACGGAGAGGCCCGATGAGGAAAGCCCCAACAACACCAAAGCCAACAGCCCACCAGTCCAGTGGCCCACCTTGCTCCTCACTTAACCCTACCCTCCTCTAACCATGCCGCCACACACTCCCCCACCTATGGATAGCGCCCGCCGCCAACACAAAAGCGCCATGGCGGCCTCCCCCCCGGCCCCCCCGCTTCCCTCACCACGAGCCGAGGCCGGGCGCCCACTCCCGCCAACACCGCCGAAGCGGCCGCGGCGGTGGTCCCTCGTGCTCCCATGGTGACATCCCCGCCTCCTCCCGATCTTTGCAGATGCCGGCGGGCGGCTCCAGCGGCGACAAGAAGCGCTGGCGAAGCGGCAAGCCCGGGCGGCGCGGCGGCGAGCGCGAGGGCGAGCCCGGTCTGCAAGCGCGCTTCGACGGCGAGCGCTAGCGTGGGAGCGAGCGCAGCGCGCGCCGAGGGCCGACTTCGGCCTCTCCTCCTTCCCTTCTTCCCCGTCGTTCCTTCGTTGTTTTTTGCCTAAGCAGCCTCGGGCCAGCACGACCCGCTAAAAATGTAACGTGCTTCTTGGCTGGCCCGACATTTTTAGGCCCGTGGGCGTTCTCGGGCTCAATGTCGAGCACGAGGCCCGCCAAATGTACGTGCTTCTTGGTCCGACCCGACACGTTTTTAGGCCCGCGGGGCGTGCACAGGCTCGTTGTCGCACACGAGGCCCGCCAAGGCACGGCAGGCAGGCGGCCGCACGGCCCGGCGATGCGGGTCGTGCGGGCCGGGCCGCTAAAAATGTATCGTGCTTCTTGGGCTGACCCGACACGTTTTAGACCCGTGGGGCGTGCCTAGGCTCGATGTCGGGCACAAGGCCCGCCAAAGATACGATATTGGCAAGACGCACGGCACGACCTGATGCCGTGCCGGGCCGGCCCGTTGGAAATCTATACACCCCACCAATGGAAGGTGGACTACATAACCTACTGACCTATGAAACAGTCTACATCACTCCCTGAACTTTTCAAAACTGACCGAATTATCCCCTAAAGCAGTTTTGAAAACTCATAGTAAATCATAGAAAAATCATAAAATAAAAAATCCAGTTGTGTTGGACTCCAAATGAGTAGATCTACACGATGAACATATAATATGGTATGCTTTAGTTCATTATATATCCATTGTTTAGATCTACTCATATAGAGTCTAACACAACCAGATTTTTCCACTCTTCCTAGCTCTAATCACCGGACCTTACCACGCACGCGCTAGGCCATGGACTTTTTAAAGTTTTTCCCAAAACATGTACGGTTAAGCATTATTTCCAAATGTTCTGATTGTATTAAAGAAAAAGGACTAGGAATAGTGTAAAAAGATATCAGATTACTTGTCAGGGTGGATTTCGTTACAAAACACTGAAGCAGGAACACGTAGTACTGAGAGTCAACGTCGATGTGTGCCGGCCGGGAGCGGGGAGGTGAACTTCCACTGCACCCATCTGGACCACCTTGACGAAGTACTCCGATCGGCTGATGGCCACGACATCCTCCTCGGTGGCCTGAACCTGAACGCGCTTGACGCCACCGACCGCTGGGCTGACATTGTCAAGGTATAGTATGTCATTCGGCAAGATCGATGCTGTCCAACAAAAACCTACAATTTGTAAAAATATCTCGTGATAGAGTCCTTGATATTTTATTTCCCGAACTAAATATGTGGTCTTTTTAGGCGTCCCCAATCAGAAGAGTCCGTGATGTTGTCCTTTATTTTTTTTTTATTCTTATTCTTTTTCTCTATAATATATGCATTATTTTTGTTACAAAACATGAGAAGTTCGTGATGGAGTCCATTGCTATTCCTTTTTATTCCTATTCTTTTTTTTTTTTTTTTTCTATACGCCTTTCCTTCTTTCTACTTTTTCCTACACGTCTGAGTGAAACAGGGGAGTTTGTGATGGAGTCCATAAATATTTCTTTTATATGCCCGTGCGTTGCAACAGAAGAAAAAATATTAACATTCATGCAAAATGATAACCTGAATGGCACATAGTTTGTGATAATTGTGACCTCCATGACCTACGTTAATGTTGACCTCTATGACCTACGTATCTAATTAAAATACTCATTTGTATGCTTGTCATTCTATTGGAAAGTGCATAATTGTGGAGGACCGTCCCCAGATCTGGCTGAGCGTTTTCCCCTGCGTTCCCGGTGTTTTTTCGTTGTTACCCGACAAGCTGCTAGGAGCCCTCGGGCCTACCCGTCAGCCCGCGGCCTTGACGCCGCCGGTGCCGTTAAGGCATTCGTGGTAGCAAAAAACCGATGTGGGTCGGCTGTGAAAAAAAATCAATTTTTAATATTTTCTAATAAGGTGGCCTCGATCCAGGGCTTTTGATTGATCTACTCTATACTCCTTGGGTGCCTTGATTCGATTCTCGATCTAGTCCACTTGTGCCATGATCTATTTGGTTCTCTATATATATACTCTTAGAGGAGCATCTCCAAGAGTTTCTTAAAATTTACTCCTAAAACCTCTATGTTTCCCAACTACTAAAAAAAGTTATATTCTAATTCATATGAGCACGATCATTACATTTTGAATTTGGACTTAGTATCGCGCCAGAGCAGAGCTATATTCTAATTCATATGAGCACGAGTTATATATACAGCTCCAGACTTAAGAAATTCTCATTCTCAAGCAGTTAGAAGGAGACAAACGAAAAAAAAAAAGAATGGATCATTAGAAATTTTGCCTCTTTATTATTAGGTGGTAGAGATAGATTCTCTATTTATATATAATAAACCACTCGCGGCGGACTACACCCATATACGTAGAAGCAACAAAAAGAACACGTCCACCACATTCCTATGGAGCTACCACCAGCATGGAGCTCTGTCCTCGGCGTGGTGCTGTTCTTCCTTGTAGCTGTGCTCCTTCGCCGGCGGTGGTCCAGCTCCAGCAAGTACATGCTGCCGCCGGGCCCTCCGGCATGGCCCGTGATCGGCAATCTGACCATGATCGGGCCTCTCCCGCACCGCTCAATGCACGAGCTCTCCATGCGGTACGGGCCGCTCATGTCGCTCCGCTTCGGCTCCTGCCCCGTCGTCGTCGGCTCATCGGTCGACATCGCGAGATTCTTCCTCAAGACCCACGACCTGGCGTTCCTCGACCGCCCCGCCGGGGCCTCGGCTAAGCACATCCTCTACAACGGCTCCGACGTGCTGTGGGCGCCGTACGGGCCCTACTGGCGCCAGGGGCGCAGGCTGTACCAGAACGAGCTCCTCAGCGCGGGCCGGATCAAAGCCACGGAGCGTATCCGCGGCGAGGAGGTGCGCTGCATGCTGCGGGATGTATCGGCGGCCGCGTCCGGCGACGGTGTGGTGCGGCTCAAGGACCACCTCTCCATGGCGAGCTTCAACGTGGTCTCGCGCATGGCGCTAGGCAAGAAGTACATCTTCGACGGCGCCGGCTCGCTGATGCCGCCGGAGGCGTTCCGGTGGATGATCCTGGAGTTCTTCTTCCTCAACGGCGCGATGAACGTCGGGGACGTGATCCCTTGGCTCAGCTTTCTGGACCTGCAGGGGGTACGTCAAGAGGATGAAGAGGCTGAGCAAAATGATCGACCCGTTGCTGGAGCACGTGGTGGGCGAGCACAGTGAGCGGCGGCGGCGACAGGGCGAGGGCTTTGTGCCGAGGGACATGGTGGACCAGCTGCTACTGCTCGCCGACGATGACAGCCTTGAGGCCCCGATCCAGCGGGATGGCATCAAGGCATTCATTCTGGTAAAGACTGCTTCACTTTCTTCGACTCCATCTCTGCTGGTACATGAATTCGTCACAGAGAGACGATCGACGCGCGTGATCGAATGCCTGCAGGACATCATCGCCGCCGGCGCGGATACCTCAGCGGTTGCCACCGAATGGGCTCTCTCGGAGCTTCTAAGGAACCCCGACGCCATGGCCAGGGCCACGGACGAGCTGGACCGTGTCGTCGGCGGTGGCAGGCTGGTCACGGAGGCGGACATCCCGCGCCTCCCGTACCTGGAGGCTGTGGTGAAGGAGAACCTGCGCTTGCACCCGGTCGCGCCGCTGCTCGCGCCCCGGCTGTCCCGCGAGGACACCTCCGTGGCTGGCTACGATATCCCGGCCGGCACGCGGGTGTTCGTCAACGTCTGGGCCATTGGCCGCGACCCTGCTCTGTGGGGCGACGCGTCGGAGGAGTTCCGGCCGGAGCGGTTCATGGGGAGCAAGGTGGACGTGAAGGGCCACGACTTTGAGTTCCTGCCGTTTGGGTCTGGCCGCCGGATGTGCCCGGGCCTCGGCCTCGGGATGAAGATGGTGCAGCTGATGCTAGCAAACCTTCTTCAGGCATTTTCATGGAGGCTCCTGACGGCGTGGGTGTGGACGACCTGAGCATGGAGGAGAAATTCGGGCTGTCCATGCCGCGAATGGTCCCGCTTGAGGCCGTACCTGAGCCCAAGGTGCCAGGTCACTTGTACGATGGGCCATGACCATGAGGCTATGACTCAGCCACGCACACGCGCGCTTGTCCGCCCGTTGCGATCTACATATGCTGTCAAGAACGCGGAAAATTTACTCTCAGGCCATGTACGCCCATAGACGGAGGGTCGTCTGTAATCACCTCATTCTATTATACTAACAAATAAAAAGACAAGACATACACCCATGATCTATACCATTGATTGTAGGTTGTTTAATATGTTGATGTAGCCAAGATCAATGATAAATATATTTTTTGTATACCACTGTGTTGCCACAGTATCATGAACAAAGAGGGACACCTTTTAAATAAAATATGATGAGAGCACCTCAAGTTATCTTTGAAATTTAAACTTGTTGCTAGCAATGGAAATAGAGTATTTAGCGTGCATGTATTATATATATTGGCAACACTTATGTCTAATTTTTTCTTTGTTTCATGCTTGCATATATACATGCATACACACAAGCACCTGCGGTACTTGCTAGCTTGAAGTACTTACCATTTTCTTTGTTTTTTCTTTTTAATTACTGGACCGGTCGTTGCATTGACTGAATTTTTGTTTTTCTACCAAAGCATTTTTGCTTTGCGCTAACTTCCTACTTTTGTTTGCATGTACAGTCAAGTTTCGTCTTTGATTATAGTTTAAGTTCCTTTATTAACAATCTTCTTGTCTTTGCTAAATACGACTTGACTGGACACTGCGGCACTGGACTGGACGGAAGCGAGTATATGGCCTTCAGCTGCCGTACTCCTCCCCACTGTTGCCGCGCCACACTAGCAGCAGACCACCAAACGCTTAACTGAGCATTTAGTGGTATTATCGTTCTTGTATGATTTGAATGTTTGATAATCTCTACAATATAAAAAGAACAAAACGTGGAAAGTTTTTGGTGCGATAAATAAATAGCTAGCCCTCCATATGATCCCACGCGGGTGGCCATACGAAAATCACGGCAGTTGTTGATTTTCCTTACATGCGGACCCATGAGATGGCTCGTGAGATGATCATGGCAGTTGCTTATTTTTGTTGCATGCAAAAGGACGTATGTTGTGATTTAATTTCCTTGCATGCAAAAGGAAATTATTGTCAATCAATCAAATTAAATAGGAAAAAAAATTCCTTGCATGCAAAAGGAAGTGCTCCCTCATGCCACCGTCACGTGTGTTGTGAATTTTTTTTACATGCAAAAAAAACTATTGTCAATCAATCAAATTAAATAGACATATTTTTCTCAGGAGGTTATGCTTTTTGGTGCCACAATCGTTGGTTTATTTGTCGACTCCCTCTATGTGATCCCCGACCTGCGCCGTCTGCCCATAAAAAGAGGAAAGAAAAAAAATCTCGGTAAATAAAAAGAAAAAAAAAAATCTTGTAATCCCAACCCCATGCACGTGCTCAACACCCCTCCACTCTCCACGCAAGAAAGAAAAGGAAACCATTGTAAAAATAGGTGATTGATTTTTGTTGTCACATTAATTTGTTACCTTATTTGTGAATTACTGCCCAAGTATTTATTGCCTTATTTGTTGATTGCTTACAGTATTAATTCGTGAGTAGCCAAAAATATGGTAACTGAAGGGGTGATTGATTTTTCTTGCTGCATTAATTTATTGACGATGAATTGTGTTTCGGTTTTCAAGCCCTAGTTTTTAGGAGAGATAGTCACGCTTGGGGAAAAAAAGATCACGACATGTAGACTCGGACAATCATAGAAAAACATCGACAGGCCTTGTCTCTCGACGGCCATGAGACATTCAGCGCCAAAGACGGATGGGCGATCATCGATGGCCGCGATGTCCTCCATGCTGCCCTCACCCAGCGTAGCCAGCGCTGCTTCGCGCCAACTATGGCCTCACAATGCACGTTGTCGCGGGTCCATTTCTAGTGCCTCCAACGTTGCCGAGGCGTTTAGTGCTACCGTCAACTCAGGTGCGCCCCAGACCTTCGCCTATGCCGACATCGGCCATTGTTTCGTGTTTTTAGCGAGGTCGAGGTCTATGGAGACACCGTTCTCCATTTCTCATACACGATGATCGCCTAACAATCTCTGGAACCTCCATTTCTCGCCAAGTTTCACCGCGCCGCCAATCTTTGGAATCCTAGACCAACCTCGTCGCGCCCGCGGTTCACAATTAAGGGCATCTTGATACCAACCAGGTACGTGTTTCAATCTTGATCTGAACTATGTCATGTCCAAAAACTAAAGAATTTACACACATATGAAGATGCAAATTATTAGTTAAAGATCGTTCTAATAATATTATCTCTACAAAGTATGAAGTAAGGGTTATTAAAGGAGCATGCAAGTTCTGTACGATTTTGGTTGGCTGTTTGACTCTTGTTTATCTGTTACCTTTATTGTTACATCCATATTTTGTCAAATTAGGGGAAGCAAGGACCTGTGGAATAGATGCACTATGGGATACAATTATCTATGACAGGCATCACATTGAACATGCAGGCTTTATTTGTGCAAAAGCAAATCTTGCCTTCTTTTGTTGGTGGATCAACTAGTGGCTGAACCCTATTGATCCTTGGTTAGTTACGCTTGAGATTTTTTTCTCATTTTTTGCTTAAAGGATATTTTTGTGACTTCTCCTAATACAGGGTATGGGCATAGCTGAAGCACGTTTTGGTGCTTTGAGATCTTCAACAAGCATTCTGCAATTAATCTCCATGAAGGCCGACCACAAGAGGACCTGCCATGAATTGTATGAACAAGAGAGCTGTGACCTCAAACAATATGACCAAGCATCCGTACCATAGTTGACTCTCAGTGAGAATCTATATTGGCATTATATATTCCATATGCATTCATCATGTCTTTCATTTTGCATGTTTCTACAATAATCTCTTATTCATTTGATACAACACCAACACATGACTTACAATATTATTATCTTATCATGTGATTTGTGTGTTTTTAGTATAAAGTTTGGTTATCCCATAGCAACGCACGGGCACAAACCTATATTTCTTAAATATATGAAGTTTTTTTAATTAGGCTCGATCTTTGGTAGTGCATAAAAAAATTATAATATCTCCATTACACTTTGGGTTTAGCGTCAATGAATCTTATTTGTTTGTTCATGTTGCAGTGCACGGAAAGGTCTATACATTAAAGTTGGTGAACTTGCAACGCCACACTTTGGTTGTTAATTTCATGACCGGTGCCTTTTAGATTAAATGACACTTTAACGTTAGTATTTAATTTCACAAAGTATTGCTATCTTGTCGTGCGATTCATGTGTTTTTAGTATAAGAGTTTATTATCCCGTAGCAACGCACGAGCATGCTACCTAGTAAACTAATAATGACTAGGAGTATTCCTATGAGAGAACTTATAATGATAGCCTTATTTAGTTAGGTACATAAATAATATATGTTACATGAATAATAGCTACTTCTATATTTGGATGCTCTTAAATGACTAAGAAAATAAACTAATAATGACTATGAGTATTCCTATGAGAAAACTAATAATGGCAATCTAAATCTAACTACTATAGATTACGGATGCTCTTAAATTTCTGAGAAAATAAGCTAATAATGACTAGAGTACTCCTGTGAGAAAACTATTAATAGCAACCTAATTTAGGAAGGTACATAAATAATAGCTACTCATATAGATGTTAAGTGAATAATGGCTGCTTCTAGACTAGGATGCTCTTAAATGAATACTACACGATAGTTGGCAGTAGACAATTTGTTGCTATTGACGTATGAAATACATTATGGATGGACATATTCAAGCATTTTATACACAATCGCCTTGTCAAGCCATGTTGGACTATAAATTGGTGGACAGGGTGGAAGGATACGATATGCAACCACAGCACTTTTTCTGCCTCTCTCTTGCTCATCACTCAACATACGTATCTTAGTTGTCAATTGAAACATGACAATGAAAATGGGAAGCACCAATACTGAAACAAACTTTCCTCCTCATGCTCATCATCTTACTGATATGCTCTCGTAAGTCATATACGCCCCATGTTCATTAAGATATCTATCAATGCTCAAACTAGAGAATAAAAGGCTAACATGCCTACGATTGCGAGAACGAAATCGGGGACAAATGCTCAAGTCGATTCGTGCGGCGACAAAGAACAAAGCTCAATCGCGTTGTGTCGCAAGGTGCTTATCTCCGGCGAGTGCAATCGTTGTTGCAAGGACCAGGGGGTGTTCCCGTGGGAAGTGTTCAGTCCTAGCATGCTTTTGCTACAACTCTTAGAATATAATGATACAAAAGAAGGCATTGTAAGAGAGACAATATGTAACAATGAGGCCACAAGAATAAATCTCGGTGATTCCTGATTCTCTTCCTTTATTTATTTTCTATTTTTTATCTGATTCCTTGGGTATAGAATCCCTCACATGGCAAGCTTGTTTCATCTTTCAACTACCTCCGATGACCAACCATTGTGATGCAAGTTCAGTTTCTCTTCCATTCGAAGCCTTTGTGAGAAGTCCCAGCTTTCGTAAGTAGGCAACGGACCCAAGCGCACATGTTGTTTGGAGGTCGATTAAACAATTCTTGCCAAGGTCTGCCGAGGGTGATAAAGGATGGGTCATTAATAGCTATTTCGGTTGCTCTCAGTTCGGTTTCAATCTGTATTGAGATGAGTTTCATGATTTCGGTTTCAATGTGTTTTTAGTTATCAATCGAGGAAGTTCGCTCTCAAAGGTGAGACTCTTATTAGACACAAATTTAACATTATTTATTTGAATCTAGAAATAATGCTAAATTGATCCGATGTAATGCCTTTTTGGGCGCGAATCTGTGTATAAATAGTTCATTAATTTGTAGATTGGGTCAGCTGAATTTGTGTGTGTTTTGCCCTTTGTTTTTTGTGTGAGGTGTCCATTTGTGTCACCCGCTCTTTGTTTGGAATCGAGGAATCAAGTGATAGCACCTATTCGTCACTTGAATTTCAATTTTTTGGTTGTCTTTTGTTTGTTTTTGCCATGCCAATTATTTGTGAGGGGGATGTTTTCTTCTCACATGAATTTTGTTTTGGTTGGATTTGGGTGATATGTCCAAATAAATCACACATGTGACCAAAAAGGCCATATCACTCATGTTTGATATAGACGAGAATCTAACTATATGTACATCCAATTATAAAAGTATAGACCATAGTGTATTCATTGCCCTTCTCTCACCCATAC
This sequence comes from Hyparrhenia diplandra, assembly GCA_015847255.1. Taxonomy (NCBI): domain Eukaryota; kingdom Viridiplantae; phylum Streptophyta; class Magnoliopsida; order Poales; family Poaceae; genus Hyparrhenia; species Hyparrhenia diplandra. The sequence goes on along the minus strand of JADLZK010011004.1, from coordinate 95,614 downwards.
CTTACTATACCACTTCATGTGTTAAATATGATAAACGTGATCATCATTCATTTAAGCAAGGTATGCCTCACCTCCCCCACTCCAGGGCTTGGTTGCAAGCCATCCGCCACCGTCTACTCTGGACGCTGCAGCCACTAAACCATGCACACCCCTACACCCACCCGTTGTCACTCGACCCCTCCCACCCATTGTACAATTATTTATTCATAAAGATTTAGAAAGGGGGTTTGTTGATCTCATTAGGTTGAGTTTTGAGATTGGTGATATAAGGGAAAATCTCTTCATCATCTTGAATCATATTTGAAGGTTTCCCAAGGATGAGCTTTTTGTCCTAAAACAAGCACTCTAGGGGGGAATAACATAAACTTTTGTTGTAATACCCATTGTGAAATGAGCATAGAAATATAATTGTGAGAATATTCCTTCGGTATTTTTGTTACTAACCCTTTCAGGTCACACAACAAAAAGAACGAAGGATGACAATGTAAAGGTATGTCTAACCAATTATTGAGCAAATTGAATCACTCTCATGCAAAATTGATTGCAAAATAATTCTTGCCATGTTGCTACCTTTAAGACATGCTCAAATTGCTATCCTTTTTCATCTCCACTTGAGTAGATCTTTGTAATGCTTTTCATGTCACCTTTGTCTACCATAGTATGCTTTGGTTTGGAAATGCTAAATAGTACTTCCAAAGTCTTTTAAATTAAGCTTGGTGCTTAGGTTAAAATGATTTCCTTAATCTGATTAGACATGGTGTCTAGTTTGGTTATTGAATTAAAAACTACTTGTGTAGACAGTGCTATATTTTGTTGGACTAACCCTTGCGAAAAGAAAAAACTCTCAAACTAGCTTGGGAATGTCCCGAGATACACTCACACTAGAGATGAAGCGAGAGAAAGAAGAGGGAGTGCCACAAACAAGATCAATAAGCAAAGTCACTCGCTTAAGGATGAACTCAAGAATGATCAATGCATGGAGGAGAAACAACAATTACACCAAGGATGATCCAGTCATGCTCTTCCTCCTCACATACCCCCATCACTCCACACGCTGGTTTGCACATCTCTGTTCACTATTGCTCTTTTTCCACAAGTTGAATGATTTTGATTATTAAAAATCAAACCTAAGACAGAATAAAATCATTCATTTAGAGAAGCAAGGTGAATACCGAAACATGAGATAAAAGATCTATGCTAAAATTTTCAACCAAACTTTGTTGTAGCATAGAAAGTGACATTTAGCCCCGCGTGACAACACTATCCTTGTACTACTTGTATATTCCTTCAGGTATGTGTTGTCCACTAATGACCAGGAATAAAACCATGAGAGGAGCAAAAAGGTGCTACACAATTCAAAGGATAAGAAAGAAAGAATGATGCAATAAAGGAGACAAGTTAGGAGCAAGATATACAAAAGGCCAAATGAGGAAAGCTTCAAGCGGAAAGGAAAGAACCACCACAAGGTGTTACGGTGTCGACACGCTCCAATAAAAGGTAACATCTTGAGGTAAGTTATCATTAATTAAGCTTTTCCTTAATTTTGACACGTTCATATAGAAGCAAACATGTTAGAGTTATAACCTAACCTCATTTATCTTGCTTAACTCCACATATTATTTCTTTAATTGTTCCTAAACACCACTCTTCGATCCCATAGAACCCAACCATGTGAGCTAAAATGTTGCACATCCCGCTCTGGAAGATAGTTATAATCATTAAATTGTTGATGCTAAATCTCCTGATCTTATCACCCTCATCATAAATGAAGGAAACAAATAAACGTTAACTCTATCTTGTTTAATGTGCCTAAGGTTAGAAAGAATGAATAAAGTTTTGATTATATTGATGTTTTCCCACCAACAGGGCCATGCACTTGATCTCGACCTTATCTTTGCAAACGAGGACACACTTCGAGCAAAATGTAGAGGAGTCTCATCACTCCCACAAAAAAATTCTACAAGTAAATGTCCCGAATCCACAAAGTATGCACACCAAATAAGACGTTGTCTCCGCTCCACTATCGAATTGCACTTCAAACCATAGGACAAGCAAACAACATGGGTGATGCCATCCTCGAGAGATCACTGTCTCGGGAGACGCATCCACCAAGATTAGGTGATGCACTTAAGGAGTGAGTAAGGTAATAAGTCTTGTCCGAGGACTTAAAACATTGAACCCTCGCCGAAGGTAAGATCGGTAGTTATCCATATTTAATGCATACCATATTTACTTCCCTACATTGCATAATCATTTTCCTTTAGCATATTCATTTACACATCGGGATTGCATTAAAAAACAAAATGAAAATCTAAAGCCCTATGTGAATAATTTTATGGCGTGTAACAGTTCCCACTAGGATATTCACCGTGGTGGCATAAAAATAAATATGTATTCATCTAGTTATCTCAGAAATACATGTTTATTAGGAGTAGATACATGTTTATTAGGAGATAGGTGTTCATTATTTTTTTTCTAAAATATATCCATGAGAGATCCTGTTTTGATGAGTTTAGTGTAAGAAACAAGATGATGCAATTGGATTTTAATTATGACACCGTTTGTAGAAGTTATGGTTTTTTACCTAGAAAAAGCATGGGATGTTTACTGATCTCATCAACTTTGAATAGTGTGGGATGCAGAGGTAATAAAAAAGGAAATGGAGTAGGCAGAGGTCACATCACTGAACCCTCTCACGTTTGTGTGGACCCATGGAATATATATGTATACCTCTGTATTCAGGTTTTATTGTCTTGTAGTATTACAGTTGGAGAAAAAGTAGCACACATCTCAAAGTAGTCTGGTCCAATGAGTGCATGCATGAGAGCACATGCCCTGTAGAGCAGAATAAACTTTCTCATGTTGTCAAAGTATATGATTTGCATTCTATGTTTTTTTTACGTACTCTCTCGTTCCAAATTGTAAATCATTTTGACTTTTTCGGTGCATCTATTTTGCTATGTATCCGGATATAATAATACGCTAGATATAGATATATATCAAAATGGATGAACCAAAAAAAATCAAAACGATTTACAATTTAGAACGGAGTGAGTACTAAATAATTAGATGTATACCTATAGAGCAAAGCTAAATCTCACCCGTGTGATATATGCCCTCTGCTCACTCAAATTTTGCACTACAAGATCTGTCATTTTCTTAATCTGAGACGTGGATCCGTGCGTGCGGGCGCCTCCTCTCTCGCATCGCCCGTTTTGTTTTTAGTTCTTTCTATATCTGATCGTTGGGCCCCATGTGGCAGCTATTTTTGGAGAAACGCATGCATTTGTCTATTTTGAACCGTTCATTTCCTCTTCCTCTCTTCTCTCTTCCATTTTCCCCGCACTAGAAGCGATAGCGGTGGCGTATTCTTCGATCCGGTAATGCAAGATACGCATTGACTAAAAATAGGACCAAATACAAAGCATAACAAAATTGATTCGTCAGGTCCCCAATATGCTATGTATTTTTTTTTTTTTTTTTTTAACCATGGCAGTTTTTGTGTGTGTGGATTATGCGTGCGGTCGAGGTCTACTAAGGTCCGAACCGGTGTCATCGAAGTCTCGGTTGTTGGTGAGTTTTTACTCAAATTTCTCGGTGAGTTTGTGTAAATTTTTCCTGGTTAGTGTAGTTTGATTTCATTTTTTTTCTAGAATCCCCGGTGTTTGCTTTGGGTGCAGATTTAAGTTGTAGGTGTACCGATGTCTACCGCTGTTGATTTCATTTTTGGTTAGGGTTTGGAAGGTGGTTTGTGGGTTTGGGAGGTGTTTGGAGGCTTTGGAGGGAGGTTTGGGAGTTTGTATTTAGGAGGGTGTTTGGAGGTTTGGTAGTTTGGGTTTTGTTTTGGTAGGGGTTTGGGTGTTTGGTTTTGGGATTTGGGTGGGGGTTTGGGATTTTGGGTTTTGAGAGTTTGGTATTTGGGAGATTTTTTTTTTGTGGTTTGGGGTTTGGAGTTTGGGAGGTCTTGGGTTTTGGGTTATGGAGGTTTAGGATTTTGTTTTGAGAGTTTTATCGGTTAGGAGTTGTTGTTGTTTTTACTCCAATAATTATAGTGCTTATTGAAATGAGATGACGTTGTCATGCTTGTCTATGAACATATGTCCTTTTTGAGTTCCATTGATTCTCAAAGTATTACTTAAACAAACAACTTTTAAGTATCACTCAAAGTATCAAGTCCATCTAATTCAGTTTTGGTTACAGTTCATAGTCCCTTTCAATTTAGTTTCAGTCCCATTCACAACCCCTTTCAGTTTTGGTTCTGTCATTGTTCGGTTTAGTCTTCCTTTGTTCAATTTTAATGTCATTAATAGCTATTTCAGTTGCTCTCGTTCAGTTTCAATCTGTATTGGGATGAGTTTCATGATTTCGGGTTCAATGTGTTTTTAGTTACCAACTGAGGAAGTTCGCTCTTAGAGGTGGGACTCTTATTAGACACAAATTTAGCCTTATTTATCTGAATCTGAAATAATGCTAAATTGATCCAATGTAATGTCTTTTTGGACCCGAATCTGTATATAAATAGTTCATTAATTTGTAGATTGGGTCGGCTGAATTTGTGTGTTTTTTGCCTTGTTTTTTGTGTGAGGTGTCCATTTGTGTCACCGCTCTTTGTTTGAAATCAGAATCGGGTGATAGCACCTATTCTCGTCACTTGAATTTCAGTTTTTGGTTGTCTTTTGTTTGTTTTTGCCATGCCAATTATTTGTGAGGGGGTGTTTTCTTCTCACATGAATTTTGTTTTGGTTTGGATTTGGGTGATATGGCCAAATAAATCACATACGTGACCTAAAAGGCCATATCACTCATGTTTGATATAGACAGAATCTAACTATAAGTACATCCAATTATTAAAGTATAGACCATAGTGTATTCATTGCCCTTCTCTCACCCATACCTTACTATAACACCTCATGTGTTAAATATGATAAACGTGATCATTATTCATTTAAGCAATGTGCCTCACCTCCCACTCCAGGCCCGGTTGCAAGCCATCCGCCGCCGTCTACTCCGGACGCCGCAGCCCACTAAACCATGCACACCCCTACACCCACCCGTTGTCACTCGACCCGTCCCACCGGATGTCTTGTAACTCAACGTCCCCACATCCCAGCCACCCATGGCGGGACGCGACCAGCCATGTTGCTCTAGCCACTGATGATGTCACTCTATGACGAAGCGATGGCCAGCCTCAACCCTGATGCGGCACCCTTTTTCGGCTCCTCATCCAAGATGATGCCAGAAAGGTTGTCTTTTAGTGACTGGTGGAATCATCTATATGGGGTCCCCTACTCTCTCAAGTCACTGAGGCGAATAGGAAGGTGGTTGTCATAGTATCGGCGGTGGGGGCATGCGGCTAGGAGCGAGGCGAGCGTGCACGATAGAGAGAGATAGGAAACGGAGTTTTCGCTCTTTTATTACTTGATTTGATTTGTTACATCTTCCAAAGTATTTATAGTCCCAATGGAACTTGACTCCTAAGCAACTAGGACATCCTCGTAGAAATCGAATTCTCCTTCGTATCTTAACAAACTCAACTTCCTCCTAAGCACACTAGGAGATCCTTATAGGGATTGGATTCTCCTTCCTATCTTAACAAACTCAACTCCCTACCTTAACCGACTCTTCCCAAAACCAACTAGAACATGACATGGTAACTGAAGATAACGACGGTGGGCCAACGACAGCAGTTCCGGCGCCCTCCTCCCTTCCTCTCATGTGTGGTCCTAGGGCACTACGCGAGGCCCGGTTTGTGCGGTAGCCGCAGCCACGGCGCCCCCTCCTTGGACCCTTGTTGGCCCATTTTTCTCCGCCAGGGGAATACAGCCCACGTTGGGCATGTGACAGCAGGGGCCGTCGACAAAGAGGGAGACGACGAGATCCTTGAGGTCGGCAGCAAAGGTGTAGGCATCTCTGCCGCCAAGGTATATGACCTCCAGCGTCTTGGTCAGGTTCACCACCAGCTGCGCAGCCCGGCAGCAGCGCTATCAAGCTCCATGCACGACCGGTTAATCGTCCTCCATGCGTGCTCCGCCATCCCCGCGATCACGGTCACCGCCTCCTCCCGATGTGCCATACTCCTTGGCGTAGCATTCAACGGAGCTTGCCACGTCCTTCTTGTTCTTGCCCTTCTTGTACGAAGCGATGTCGTTGAGGAAACGAGCAACCTCTCCACTGGCGCTGACCACGTCAGGGACGCCGATCGCCCACTCGAACGCCTCCCTGGTCGCCAAGTCACCTGCACCAATAAGCAGCACCACGGCTAGTGTTGGGAAGCCAGACGACATGACAGACACCTCCACGTGTTCCTTGAAGCTCGGTGCATATTTCTCGCTGCACCATTTGGCTTCGTCCAGATAGTACTTTGATGACAGTTTAAACTGCGTAGAAATTCATTAAACATATTAGTATTCATATATACACTAGTGCTTTGTACCAACGTACATAGATGAACAAAACAAAAGTGATTCAACTGATGTGTTTAATAACATTAGTTGCTTACCGCTTGCTTTGAATAGGAGACGCGGTACTTCTCATTTGGCTCCAAACTATCCTCAAACTTTTGAAAGTTCCTCACAAGATTGATGTAGAACGTTTTCATGTATTCTGGAAGAATGGAAGCTGTGCTTTCATCCCATCTGCAAAAGATGACACATACAAACAACCAAATCAGGCCATGCACAAAAACCTTTAGCTTGAGTTTTGATGTGTTGTACACTACTACGAGAATTGATTTTACAGGGACACTCCGTAATCATTTTCCGTGGCGGACTTTTAAAAAAACCGCCACGGTTAATAGTATGATTAACCGTGGCGGTTATTTTTTATTAGCCGTGTCGGTATAACCGTCATGGTAAATCGATTAACCGTGGCGGTTTTTATAAAAAAAAATTATAAAAAAACCGCCATGGTAAATAAGGCCCATACAAGCAGCAAACCCTAGCAAAGAAAAGCCCACTTTGGCCCGATAACGATGCTGTCATATATAATGAAAATCCCTCACTCCACCAACTCATTTCCTCTCCCTCACTTCACTCCTCGGGAAGCCGGCGCGCGGCAGCCCGTCTTCCTCTCTCCCTCGATCCGCGCGGCGCGGGGCTGGCGGCGTCGCCCCTTCCTCTCTCCCTCGATTCGCGCATGCGGGGCGGCCGCCCCTTCCTCTACCTCCCCTTCCCTCTCCCGTGCATCTCGCGCGAAGCTCAGCGCGACCGGGCGCGCTGGCTGGCGGAGGCGGCGCTGGCGAAGCGCGAAGCGCGACCGGCGGCGGCGGCGGCGGCGGAGCGGAGCGGCGGCCGCGCTGCCCGCGTGGCGGCACAGCTCCAGGCCGGCGGAGAGCGCCCTCGGATCCGGCCCGGCGAGCGGATCTGCCGGGCGGCGTCTGCGGATCCGGCCGGGCGGCGAGCGTGGTCGAGCACGGCACCGCGAGCATGGTGGACCACGGCGCCCCTGGCCAGCTGCGGCGGAGAGACGAAACCCTAACGGGCCCGGCGGCCCAGATCTGGGCCCGTTAGGGTTTCGGATTGATTTTCTTTTATTTTTTTTTTTTCATTAACCGTGGCGGGCATTTTTGTCCGTCACGGAAAATCGCCCATTTTCCGTGACCCTCCGTCCGTGGCGGACAAAATGCCCGCCACGGAAAATGTTTTTTGTCCGCCACGGTTAATCGTTTATGTAGTAGTGGTATGCACGTACCTTTGTATAGCATCATTGAGTATATGGCACTCCTCTACTGTCGCATACACATCGTATGTGTCATCCATCAAGGACAGCAACCCGAATGTCTTGGCAAACAGCACTCGCGCACGAGAGTATTCCTCCTCATGGAACACCCCACACGTCCAGAAGTAGTTCTCCACTAGCCGGTCTCGGGCGTAGCTTAGTTTCACATTGCCATAGAGATCCTTCCACCACCTGCAAAAAGTTGAATCAAAGGTCAATTGACTGATCAACCTAAATAATCAGGCAAAATTATATATATAATAGGAAATTAAACGTATATACTCAACAACACTTACAGTGACAGGTCCTTTAGCTCCCTGAGGTGAAGAAACCTGACCAATTCAAAGTCGAGCCTGGCGAGCTCTAAGACGACGGCGTCGTGCCCCTCTTCTTTCTCGTACTCGACGACGTAGCGCACTGTCTCCAGCCGCTTTGGCAGACGCGGGAGAGGGATGTCGAGGGCACGGGGCACTTGCTCTTCCAGTGGCGACGCGAGCCTGCCGGCTTTCAGGGACTCGATAAGGTGACGCCTGGAGAAGGAGATGGCTTCGTCGAGGGCCTCCTCGCCAGGTGTCGCCATGTGAGCCGCGTTGTATAGGCTCAGTAAACCCCTCGGGTCACTGCTCAGACTTTCACTGAAACTGCCTGTCGTGCCATCCCTGAATCTGTCGAAGACATCTGTCAAGGAAGCGTGTGTTATTATAGTACTAGCAAAAAATGTCTGTGCGTTGCACCAGGATTGTATAATTTTGTGTGCTCTTGTGCTAATCATAAATATGTCCATGCATCAACGTTGCACCAGGACATACAATTTATATGCCGCAACAATACGTTTTTTTTTTTCATGGCCATCTAAAGCTATCTATCTTTGTATGATTCTAACTAAGCCAACCTTATTTCATTAAATATCAAAGCCAATAATTAAATGCATGTGCCATAAAATATTAACCACTACCAAATATGAAAAGCAAACCATACATCCGTGCACGTCAACTCAAAACACGTACGAACTTGGGTTCCGACGATGAGAGGATAATAAACTATATCATGTATTTGCAATGGAAAATATTAATGCAAACCATACATCCATGCACGCCAACTCAAAGCACATATGAAACTTGGGCTCCGCCGATGAGAGGATATTAAACTATATCATGTATATGCAATGTAAAATATTAATGCTGAGCGGCGCAGGTCCAATTATGGCCTACATAGGGGGAAAAGGAGGTGGAAAAAAAATTCTCTCTTTATTAGTAGGTATAGATATATAAGTATGTACATATATACGCTTGCCGCGCGCATATATGGAACGAGAATCTGAATTGTATATACCTGCAGGGACCCAGACGCCATGTCGCCTGAGTAGACGGAAGCGGAGAGCGACGGTATGGAGGCCGTCGTCGTCCTTGGACAAAGTCTCGCAACTCTTGATGCGTTCTAACGCGGCGTCCACCTCATGGCGGAAGTGGTTGTCGATGCCCAGGCGTTGGAGCGTGTCCACTAGCGTCACCGTTTCAGCCACGCTCCTGACAGCCTCGCCGCCGGCGGCCTTGAACATCCGGCGGCGGACTTCGCCCTTGAGCTGATGCGCCCTCTCTCTCATCCGCTCCTCCGTCTCCTGTATACAGCAGAGCAGGCCGTTATACTAAGCATTTAAGCCCAGTGACATATACGTAGAGTACAGATGTATAGCGTGCATATGGCTCTAAAACAAGAAGCAAGATATACTACATACTTGTGAGACGGGTGGTGCGTAGGTGACGAAAAAGTCGCCCCAAGCACAGGGCTCGAAGGCCGTCAGCCCAGCAGCGCCGGTCTCCAGGCTCGCAGGAGGAGCTGCAGCAACAGAGTTGGGAGCCATACCACTGATCTATGCGTGAGTGAAGAAACCGTGTATGTGTCGTGCAGCAAGTTCAATTCGTCGATCCGTAGCTGGCTGACTCGCTGCTTGCACTTTCTAGCATGCACTGCTTGCTGATCTACTCTCTCTACTGCTATCTCTATTTATACAGAGCGATCGAGCGTGTCACGTGAGTGGGGACGACGCTTTCTAATAATAGAGACATATGGCGATGGCTGTGCTCATAACGGCGACTTATAATATAAAATCGACTTGCGTGAATCAGGAATGAATCCAAGCAAATGATAAAATAAGAACCTCGTGGTTCACGTTGGATAACGCGGGGTGTATTTCTCTTTCTCGCTCTTTCTTCTTCCCGACCAATAATCTAGTATTTCCTGAAAGTTTCTTAGACCATTTTGCCCACCACATTGCACAAATTCTTACACCAACCATATCGACACTATACTTCATCTCTCCGTTCAATTCATCTGTCCTCCGAGGCTCCGATCATGTAGAATTCATGTTTATAATCAGCCATTAATATATTCGGATCATCTTTGTGTGTGTGTGCATGTGTTTTCTCTTCTTATTTGGTGCAAAGAGGTCTTTCTTCCCTATTTGGTTTCATACAGCTAGGGACTAGAGACTAATTTTAGTCTTTAAATTAACAAATAAGAAGACTAATGGACTAATTTTTAGTCTGATTTAATCCCTAATCTATCATACTCTCTTCAGGTGCTAGTTAGCCAAATATTCCAGCCTATACCCCCTATCCTCTCGCTCGGCCTAAAGTCACTCGCCAGAACCCGTAGCCTGTCCTCTCGCTCGGTGTAGACAGTCGCTCGCGGACGTGGTGGCGCTGGCCGCTCCTCGCGACGCGGACACATCGCGGCGCCTCCCGAACCCTATCCTCACCATGGATGGTGGCGGCGCATACCCTCCCCACCACCATTTCTCTCACCCGCTCTTTGCCACCTCCCTCTGTTTCTCCCCACATCGCCGCTCCCCCTCGTGCCCGCGGCGCATCCACCTTGGACGACCGCCTCGCATGCCCGCTCATCGCCCGGCGCCTCCGTTCCTCCCCGCGCCAGCGCCACTGCAACTCTCCCACCATGGATCGGTCGATAAGCAAATGTTGAGGCTGCGGCCACGCCGCCCGCCCGGCATGGCGGCGAGCCACCACCGGGAGCATGGCGTGCCCGGCAGCAGCCGCGTTGTTCTTGGCGTCCTTCTGGTCCACGTGGAGCAGCGTTTTCATCAACATTGCGCCGGCGCGCCCGGTGCGTGGCGCCCGGCCAGCGGCGACCTTGTCGACCTTAGGCATGTCTGTGGGGCGCGGGCGGGGACGGGAGCGGGCGTTGGCCCGGCGCGGGCTTGAAAAGCTCCATGGGCTCCACCACGGCGTTGATGGCGTAGATGATGTCAAGCGGGTCCTTGTCCACTTTGCCGTGGACTTGACCCGTGCCGGCCGGCGCAAAACCGGCGTTAGTCCTGATGGTGAAGACGTCGCCCTGGTTCTGCCCCCATGAAGTTGAAGTTCCTGGTGGCACTCTAGATGGCAGCATGTTCACGGGCCCGTCGTTGGACTTGAGGCTCCCCAATGAGTAGTTTACCAGCACGCCGTGGAACAGCATCAGCTCCGTCTTGTCGTCTGCGTTGAGGTTCTTGTACTTGAGTAGGAACGTTCACACAAACGTTGTTAGGGGCAGAACACCGCCATCCGCCCTCCATGGCAAACTGGTATGTCGGCGATGCGTCATGGGGCGCGAAGACCAGCTTCGTAAATGCCTTGCACCCGCCCTTGGCCATCTCCGCCATCACGTTCGGAAGCGTTGGTGGTGGCGGCGCCGCTAGAGCCTTTGCCACGGCTACCGCCGCCGTTGTGGTGGTGGCGGCCACGAGGGCGAGGGTAAGGAGGGGTAGCGCAGCGGCAAGATGGAGGCAACGCATTGTGCAGGGCGAGAGCGTGGCGTAGTACCGTGCGTGCGCGTGGGAGTGAGGGAGTGGGAGATAAGGGCATAATGGTCTTTATGTAATATATTAGTCCCTTGAACCAAACAGCTTCAAACCAAATAAACCGTACCTCCAAACCCTCAACAAACCTCATTAACAAGGGCTTCAAACTACCGTCGTTGTCTTGCCTAGGGGCCTTTCCTTTCTCTCTAGTGAGGCCGCCGGAGGGCAAGGAGCACGCCCATCACCACTCATTTTTTTGGACTGCTCTAAATGACATTTATAAATGTTTGCCATATATACGGGCCATAGCCCACAAGAGTGGACGCATTGCAAGAAAGATAAAAGTATTTGAAAAAAAAACAGCTGCCACGTCAGTATTATCGCACGAGGAAACAGCGTCAGTTTGCTCGAAGCTTAATTTTCACACCTTGCCAGCTCATTTTTAGGCCCGTCGTCCTAGAAAAAACTGGGTGTGCACCGTGCACACGCATGTTTTGGTGTGCACCCACGGTAGATTTGTGCCACGTGTCCTGCGAATCATCATTGTTGTCCGCCATCGCCCGCGTCCTGCAACGTGCTAATCGCGGGGAACGATCTTTAAGATACGGCGAATGATCCGACAGGGATCCGGTGGTTTCCATTTTTAGCACTATTCTCTGTCCTGTTGTTGGTGCTGTGATGAATATCATCTTTGCTGAGGTATGACACCATCACTGACCTTGACAGCAACCTCCCTCTCGGTGGACATTCCTCTCCTTTGAGGATGGTAAGTTAAAGACAAGCTCGGTACTAGTACTAATCAAGCTTTCGGTCAAAATGTACTAGTCAAGCAAGTCGGAGGGGGCCGGCTGCCCCACCTTTTCTTTTTTGACATGCCACCTCACTTGTTTTTTTTAACATACTAGGAACTTTGTTTCAATTAACAAACATTGCCTCCCTAGACACAAGTTTAGATACAACACGGTGTTTATCTCATGAACACATGAGAAGCAGAGATGAAAACACACGCACCTTACATAAGCAGCCATACAAATTAGCTACCTTTTTTGACAGAACAAATCAGCTACCTTGTTACATATCCTAGAGCAAACAGAGAGTGTGGTTCCGACGACTCCAAGAAAATGACCCATACTATTTCGAATAATAAAGCCCCAACCTCTTTTTTTTTTTTTTTTTTCAATCAGCCTGAAAAGATGCATCAATATTGATTTTGCATGTCATTTAGGGGTGGTCTCCAACAAGCCTCCTTGTATGGCTTGTTGCTCTCCCTTCCATCCAAGAAATCTTGATATATGACTCGTTATTCGTGTGCCCCGCACAATTTGACCGTAATTATTATGACTTTTGAAATATAACCCTGGTCATACGAATTGTTTGGAAATTTGGCCATTTCATAATTTTCCCTATTTCTGAAATTCTAGAGGTATTTTTTACTGATTGGAGCATGGAAAAATACTTCTCTACCCTTCTCCTTATTGTCACCTATCCTCAGCGTCGTTATCACTGTGGCTGCCATGGGAGGACTCAGGGACAGGGGCAAATCACAGCTAATCAATTTGCTTTGCCGCGGTGTTTTCCTGCCCCATGCTGATAGTAATAACAACAGAGACGCGTCCCAGTTGGGGAAGGACCCTAGTTGGTTGTGCGTTCGGTATCACTATTGTTGTAAATCTTGAGTCCAGGAAAAGGCACTGTGAATACAAGACTCAGATAGTGGCCAATTAAATGCATAGGAGGAGAAACTCAAGTTTTATACTATTTCTTTCAGGATTTTCTTCTATAAATAGGTGGTCATTTTCTACTGTTGTAACCATCCTAGAAAGTGAAAGTGAAATATACAGACTTTTCCTCCTACACTCTGTTCTTTGTGTGTTGTTAGCCTGTTCTTGAGTGTTCTTAAGTGTTCATCCTGTTCTAAAGAAGCCAAATACAAGAGCTGATTTCTAACACGTTATCAGCACGAAGTTCTACGAGAGCTAATAGGTAGAAGCTGAGGAATCACTTCTTCATGCACTGCTTGTTCATGTATTTTGCTATTCCACTATGAACAAGTACACAAATAAACACAAAGATAGAGCAATGGAAGGCTCTGCCTCCACTCGTCCAAGAAGCAACATCATGACGGCTCTGCTGCCGTTGCTCTCCAACTTGACGGTGCAAGAAAGGCTCTGCCTCTGCCCGCCCGGGGACAACAGCATGGCAGCTCTGCCGCCGTTGTTTTTCAACCAGCGCGGTGCAAGGAAGGCTCTGCCTCCGCCCGCCGGCGATGCAAGAATGGCCCTACCTTCGGCTCACCTAAACGGCCCTGAAGTGTCACCGCTGTCCTGCGGACAATCATGAATCACTTACCTTCGTCCCCGAAGGCGAGTAGATTGAGCATAACCAGCCATGGCCTTGAAGGCCACCTTACCCTGACCACAAGTAGCGCGCAAAGCGTGCTGGAGGCCCCTGGCCCCGCCGCCACCGCGGCTTAGGCACACCGCCGCCATGGTGTTTGGCGCGCGGCCGCCCGTTGGGCCACGGCACGAGCGCTGCCTCCGGCTGGCGGACGACAAGACGGGCAAGCAGCCCTCCCCGGCGAGGCCCCGTGCCCAGGCCTGCGTGCCCCGCCATAGGACACCTAGGCACGGTCTCGGCCCGACGCTGCTGCTGCGCTGGGTGCCCCCCCCCCCCCCCGCCGCCGCTCACGGCTCTCGACGGAGCGGCGCCTTGGGCACCGCCGCTGCCACTCACGGGCTTGGCCTCTTCTCTCTCTCTCTCTCTCTCTCTCTCTCGTTTTGGTCCGAAGAGATAAGGCGGAGAGAGGAAAGAGGGGGGTAGAATGGGAAAAGGGTTAGGGTTAGGGTTTTGACCCTCCCAATATATATGAACACTGGGCAAATCTGGACCATCGATTCGGATGGACGACCGAAATGGTCGCCCCCCTGATGGGCCTATCTAACAAGCCCAACAAATCCATGAATGGGCCTCTTTGTGGCCTGAAGCCACTATGGCAAATTATTTTGCCATTTTATTTTATTTGCGTAATTACTTTGTTTAATTACAGTAATTTAAATTCGGTACTTAAATTCTGCAAATTTATTTACTGCAAGTTACATTCAGTATTTAAATTTACGTGAATTTATTTACTGCAATTTATATTTAAGCACTTAAATCCCGAAGATTTATTTGTCGCAATTTATAATTAAGTCGTTACACTGGGAAACTTTTGCATAAGTCCTGAAGACCATGCATCCGTAATCCCGAGATTACATGTGACCGAACAGATCACTAATCCTACACATTGGATTGTGCGGGCATGTCGACATTGCAAAACGAGAGACTTTTAGAAGCTCGCCGTGGATGACACCAACTACCTCACTTGGGCTAATGATGCCGAGAACAGGCTTGAGGCATGAAACTCGATCATACAATTACCCCGTTTGAGGAGGGTAAAGATGAGCGTGCAAAACATGATAAATAAAATGTGTTATATGTCATATGACACCATCTCGACCCTAGACCTGAAGTCTGAGTATATGACAGAGAAGGATCCGTTGGTGTTATGGCAATCCTTGAAGGATCGCTTTGGCCAACAACAGTCTATCATGCTCGAAAAGCACAATAAGACTGGATCACTCTCCGCTTTCAGGACTTCAAGTCTGTGACGACGTATAACTCTGCTTTACATAAGATTGTGTCCAAATTAAAGCTTTTTGGCCAGAAGATCACAGACACTGATATGATCGAGAAAACCCTGTACACCTTCCACCCGGGAATATTGTTCTGCAACAACAATACATGAACTTAAAGTACACCAAGTACTCTGAGCTCATAGAGGTGTTGATGTCTGCTGAACAACAGAATAAAGTTCTCATTGAAATCAAATTCTCCTTTGTATCTTAGCAAACTCAACTTCCCTCCTAAGCAAACTAGGAGATCCTTATAGGGATTGGATTCTCCTTCCTCTTAATCGACTCTTTCCAAAACCAACTAGAACATGACATGGTAACAGAAGATAATAACGGTGGGCCAACGGCAGCAGTTCCGGCGCCCTCCTCCCTTCCTCATATGCGGTCTACGTGAGGCCCGCATGGTGCGGCAGCCGCAACCATGTACGGCGCCCCCCTCCTTAGACCCTTGTTGGCCCATTTTCTCCGCCGGAGAATACGGCCCACGTTGGGCATGTGACAGCAGGGCTGTCGACAAAGAGGGAGACGACGAGATCCTTGAGGTCGGCAGCAAAGGTGTAGGCATCTCTGCCGCCAAGGTATATGACCTCCAGCGTCTTGGTCAGGTTAACCACCAGCTGCGCAGCTGGCAGCAGCGCGCTATCAATCTCCATGCACGACCGGTTAACCGTCCTCCATGCGTGCTCCGCCATCCCCGCGATCGCGGTCACCGCCTCCTCCCCCGATGTGCCATGCTCTTTGGCGTAGCATTCAACGGAGCTTGCCACGTCCTTCTTGTTCTTGCCCTTCTTGTACGAAGCGATGTCGTTGAGGAAACGAGCAACCTCTCCACTGGCGCTAACCACGTCAGGGACGCCGATCGCCCACTCGAACGCCTCCCCTAGTCGCCAAGAGTCACCTGCACCCATAGGCATCACCACGGCTAGTGTTGGGATGCCTGACGACATGACAGACACCTCCACGTGTTCCTTGAAGCTCGGTTCCCGATGCCACTGGGCATGGTTATCCGCTACCCATATCTGCACCCGTGGCAAACAGGTAGGATACGGGAGTACCCACCTGGAACAGGTAGGGGATGGATATATCCATCCATTCAGCGGATATGGGGAGGATAATTACGTAGTTATCCATCGTACCCTTTACCCAAAGCTTGATCACCGTCGACGACCGATCGCGCGGGCTCCGACGACGTGCGCCGCGCGCGGGCCGCGAGCAGTGCGTGCCCAGGAAGCCGGCGGCGCCGATGACGAGCACGGAGATGCCGGTGACGAGCACGGATATGCGCCCACGAAGCCGGCGGCGCCGGTGACGACGACGACCGCGAGAGGAGGGACGGGTAGTGCAGCGTGAAGAGGAAGACGAGCGTGAGCGTGGCGAGCACGGTGGCGCGGAAGAGCAGGTGAGACGACGCGGACACGAGCTTGGCGCTGGTCGCCCGGCGCAGCAGCAGCGCGCCCCCGCTGGCGTACCGCTCCAGCGCCTTGGCGGCCGCGTCCGCGATGATCCCCGATGACGGCATTATGGCTGTGCTCTGCGCTTCGTTCTCCTCGCGTCGCGTTCCGGCTTCCGGGCATCGATGGAGAGTTGGACGTACAGGTAGCTAGGGATGAACAAAGAGACAACCATCGGTGCCGTCGGGGATGGTCTGGAGCTTGCGGATGCTGACACAGGACTGTGCCGTGCCGCATGCGGCAACTAACGTAGTAATACCCATATCCATTCACTTTATCCAATTAATCTGATGGGTATGGATAATAAAAGATGAAGTGGGTATGGGGAAGGTACGGAGCAGGCAAATAGCTCGTGGGTATGGACATGGGGAAGGGATGGGTTTACCCAAATCTACCCAACGGCATCGGGCTCGGTGCATATTTCTCGCTGCACCATTTGGCTTCGTCCAGATAGTACTTTGATGACAGTTTAACCTGCGTAGAAATTCATTAAACAAATTAATATTCATGTATATCCCTAGTGCGTCGTACCAACGTACATATGAACAAAACAAAAGTGCTTCAACTGATGTGTTTAATAACTTTGGTTGCTTACCGCTTGCTTTGCATAGGAGACGCGGTACTTCTCATTTGGCTCGAAACTATCCTCAAACTCTTGAAAGTTCTTGACAAGATTGATGTAACGTTTTCATGTATTCTGGAAGAATGGAAGCTGTGCTTTCATCCCATCTGCAGACGATGACACAGTACATGATACAAACAAAAAAAATCAGGCCATGCACAAAACCTTTAGCTTATTTAGTTTTGATGTGTTGTGTGTGTATGCACGTACCTTTGTATAGCATCATTGAGTATATGGCACTCCTCTACTGTCGCATACACATCGTATGTGTCATCCATCAAGGACAGCAACCCAAATGTCTTGGCAAACAGCACTCGCGCACGAGAGTATTCCTCCTCATGGAACACCCCACACGTCCAGAAGTAGTTCTCCACTAGCCGGTCTCGAGCGTAGCTCAGTTTCACATTGCCATAGAGATCTTTCCACCACCTGCAAAAAATTGAATCAAAGGTCTCAATTGACTGATCAACATAAATAATCAGGCAAGATCATATACATATAAGTAATAGGAAAACGACGTAGTCAACAGCACTTACAGTGACAGGTCCTTTAGCTCCCTGAGGTGAAGAAACCTGACCAATTCAAAGTCGAGCCTGGCGAGCTCCAAGACGACGGCGTCGTGCCCCTCTTCTTTCTCGTACTCGACGACGTAGCGCACCGTCTCCAGCCGCTTTGGCAGACGCGGGAGAGGGATGTCGAGGGCACGGGACACTTGCTCTTCCAGCGGCGACGAGAGCTTGCCGGCTTTCAGGGACTCGATGAGGTGACGCCTGGAGAAGGAGATGGCTTCGTCGAGGGCCTCCTCGCCAGGTGTCGCCATGTGAGCCGCGTTGTATAGGCTCAGTAAGCCCCTCGGGTCACTGCTCAGACTTTCACTGAAACTGCCCGTCGTGCCATCCCTGAATCTGTCGAAGACATCTGTCAAGGAAGTGTGTGTTATTAGTATATGTACATATATACGCTTGCCGCGCGTATGTATGGAATGAGAATCTGAATTGTATATACCTGCAGGGACCCAGACGCCATGTTGCCTGAGCAGACGGAAGCGGAGAGCGACGGTATGGAGGCCGTCGTCGTCGTCCTTGGACAAAGTCTCGCAACTGTTGATGCGTTCTAACGCGGCGTCCACCTCCTGGCGGAAGTGGTTGTCGATGCCGAGGCGTTGGAGCGTGTCCACTAGCGTCACCGTTTCAGCCACGCTCCTGACAGTCTCGCCGCCGGCGGCCGTGAACATCCGGCGGCGGACTTCGCCCTTGAGCTGATGCGCCCTCTCTCTCATCCGCTCCTCCGTCTCCTGTATAGCAGATCAAGCAGGTTATTAAGCCCAGTGGCATATATATACGTACAGGAAGTCAGGAATTGAACCAAGATATACTACATACTTGTGAGACGGGTGGTGTGTAGGTGACGAAGAAGTCGCCCCAAGCACAGGGCTCGAAGGCCGTCAGCCCAGCAGCGCCGGTCTCGAGGCTCGCAGGAGGAGCTACAGCAACAACAGTGTTGGGAGCCATACCACTGATCTATGCGTGAGTGAAGAAACCGTGTATATATGTGTCGTGCAGCAAGTTCAATTCGTCGATGAGTAGCTGGCTACTCGCTGCTTGCACTTTCTAGCCTGCACTGCTTTGCTGATCTACTCTCTCTACTGCTATCTCTATTTATACAGAGCGATCGAGCGTGTCACATGAGTGGGGACGATGCTTTCTAATAATAGAGACATATGGCGATGGCTGTGCCCATAACGGCGACTTATAATATATAATATAATCAACTTGCGTGAATCAGGAAATGAATCCAAGCAAATGATAAAATAAGAACCTCGTGGTTTACGTGGGATAACGCGGGGTGTATTTCTCTTTCCCTCTCTCTTTCTCCTTCCCGGCCGACCAATAATCTAGTATTTCGTGAGAGTTTCTTTAGACCATTTTCCCACAACGTTGCACAAATTCTTACACCAACCATATCGACACTACACTTCATCACTCTCTTCAATTCATTTGTCATCGATCCGATCATGTAGGATTCATGTTTATAATCAGGCATTAATATATTCGCACTAGTACTGAAAATTTTTTTAGGTGACGGGCGCGCCCGAGATTAACGGGCGGCGGGCGCCGTCACCCTCAAAAGGTCACGGTCAATCAAAAGGATTATCCATGGCGGGATCCTTTTCCGTCACAGTTAATAGATTATCCATGGTGGGCTCCTTTTCCGTCACGGTTAATAGATTAACGTGGGCGCCCGCCGCCACCGGTAAATGATTCCAAAAAAAAAAAAAAAAACCTATAGGCCCGTCGAGCCCATCCCGGGGCTGCCGCCGTCGGGAGCTCCTTGGTGCCGAATCCGCGCCCCCACGCGGTGGATCCACGCCCACGCCGTGTGGAGGTAGGGGCGCGAATCCGCCCGCCGCCGCTTGCTCGACGCCGCTTCCACACCGTGGATCCGCGCCCCGACGCCATCGTTAAATCGCCGCTTGCTCGCCCGTGAAGGTAGGGAGGGGCGACATCCGCCCGCTACCGCTTGCTTTCGGCGCGCTTCCACGTCGTGGATCCGCGCCCCCAACACCATCGTCTTGCGCCGCCGCCGTTTGCTCGCTTTGTGGAGGGAGGCGTGAGATTCATCACCGCCGCTGAGCTCGTCTCCGTTGGTGGTGGTGCCCAGCCAGCGACAGCTTGAAGATCTCTAGATTGGTTCTAAGTAATTAATGACAACCTAGGACTAATCTCTATGCTTAAGTGTGTATCTAGCTTGAGATGGTTCTAGCCAAGTTGTGAAGCATGGTGGTCATAGTGGATGCACGGTGATGATCCAAAAGTTGATCAAGTGCTTAGACTTGGAGAAAAGGAGAAAAAAAGAAAATAAAATGGGCTCAAGGCAAAGGTATATTTGATAGGGCCATTTTATTTTTACACTCAAGACATCTAGCGGATGTGAGTGACTTAGGTTTGATAACCGTACTATAAAGAGGAGAAAATCATAATCGCTTTACACTACTACATATAGGAACTTCCGTGGCGGACAAAAACGATTTTCCGTGGCGGTTTTTCTGTCCGCCACGGACCGAGGGTCACGGAAAATGGCCGATTTTCGTGGCGGACAAAATGCCCGCCATGGTTAATAATATAAAAAAGGAAAAATCCAATCGAAACCTAACGGGCCCGGCGGCGGGCCGCATCTGGCCCCGGGCCCAGATCTCGCCCGCCTAAAGGGCCCGCAGGGCTCTCGCCGTGCTCCGGAGCTCATGCCGCCGTGCTCGAGGCCTCCGCCTCGAGGTGGAGCGCGACGCCGGCGAGAGCTTCGAGGGGGAGAAGGTCCGCCCGACGCCGCCACGCCGCCGGAGCTCCATGCCGCCATGCCGGCGCCTCCTCGCGGCGAAGACCGAGCGCGGTGAAGACCGGCGCCTCCTCGTGCCTCCGCCGTGGCCTGATCTGCCACCTCCGCGACCCGCCGCCCGCGCCCCGCACCTCGACTTGCCGGGCGAAGCGCCCGCCTCCCATGACGAGCGCCGTCGATGGGGGAGGGGGAGGAAGGGGCCGGCGGGGGAGGAAGGGGCCGGCGTCGGAGTTGGGGAGGAAGGGGACCGGCGTCGGGGGGGAGGAAGGGGCCGGCTCGGGGAGGAGGAAGGGACCGGCGGGGGTGTTCGAGAGAGAGAGAGAGGGAGATAGAGGTAGAGAGTGAGGAAGTTGGAGGAGGAGAGCTGCTGAATCTGGATCTGAGAAAGGGTGGGATCCGGTATATATATAAAGTGCTTCGAAATGGGCCGGTTGGGCTAGCGGGTTGGGCCTGATTTTCCGTGGCGGGCTAGTTATAAAAACCGCCACGGTTAATCGATTTACCGTGGCGGACATTATAACCGTCACGGTTAATTAAAAAAACCGCCACGAAAAATGAAGCTATTTATCATGGCGGTTTTCTAAATGCCCGCCACGGAAAATCTTTTCCTAGTGCCTCGTAAAATCAATTCTGTAGTAGTGTTACTCACCTAGTGCCACTAAATTTGAATTTCAAATTGCATGTGCATTTGGGTTAGTGACATGGTGGTTCTATGAGAAACTCCTTTAGAAAAGGCTTGAGAAAATGCTATCATGGTCTTGAGAATTGACATATTTTTAGATATGAGATAGCAAAAATATTTGGAAAAGGAAAAATAAGATTCTTCACATATACATGTATAACACATGCACGTATCTGTATTGATCATGTTTAGCATGCGGGGTCCACACTATTTATAGAAGTGTGCATGCTACTCGTGTGAGAGAAATGAGAAATGGTCGGCTGCATGTTTGCCTCGTTCAAAAATCAAGTGACCATGCACTACTTGCTTGCCTGCTGTACTAGTCCATTCGCTGCTGGTTGTCGAATAGGACACGCTGCTGGTTGCCGAATGGGACACGCTGCTGGTTGCCGCATGCTGCTAGCTTGGGCTGCCGCGAGCTGCTACTGTTGCCAAGAGCCCACTTGTCCGTTTTGCTGCTGCTCCTGGCTGGGCCGCGAGCACGCTGGGCCAAGGCAACGCCGAGTGCACCGTGCGCTGCTGCTGCTTGCTGCTTTGGCTGCCAAGCTAACGAGGAATCGACAAGTCTGGTACTGATTCATTTCACCCGTTTGTTCTCTGCCTGGAAGCTCCGCCGCCGACCGAACAACAGAGACCAAGGGAGCGCCTCGGGCTGCTGCCGACCGTTGAGGGCTTCTGCCCGTTGGAAGCTGAGGGCAGGTGGACAGCGGGGATAAAAGGTGTTGGTTCCCCTCACTTGGTCCCTCTCTTGCAAATTTCAAAATCCTTGAGCTGTTCTTCCCCTCTCTTAAACCATAGAACAGAGAAAAAGAGCCCCTCTCCTCCTCTCTCTCGATCTACTGATTTGAGCTGAAATCTAGTGAGAGAGCTTGTGCTTGAGATCGATTTGAGGGCTCCAAGAAGATTGCTTCCCTCTCCTCTCCACTTCGTTGGTGGATTTGAGTTCTTGAGAGGATTTGAGGGTAACCCTAGTGTGCATTGCATTTATGATTCATTTCGTGGCACTAGGTGATTATTGCAATTGTGGTCATCTCTTTACTCTTGGTGATTGCCGTCACCTAGACGGTTGGAGTTGGATTGATTGGTGAGGGATTTGGTGATTGTGTCCGCCCCAATCAAGGTGACATTGTGAGGGGTTCTTGAGCTTCCCCGGTGGAGCACCGAATTGCTACTTTAGTGGATTGCTCGTGTCATTGAGTTACCTCTCTTGTGAGTGGTGTCTTGGAGAGCCCGAGGGGCCAACTAGCGGCGCACCGTCTAGTCCAAGAACCATTCAAGTGTTGGTCGACATAACGGGGACTAGCTTGCCGGCAAGCAAGTGAACCTCGGGGATAAATCAATTGTGTCATCTCTTGTCTCCCGGTGAACTTGGATTGATTGATATATATATTGTTGGAATCATTTATTTGGTGATTGGCATCTTCATCATATTATTGTTATTCTTATTCCTCATCGGTGATTGGGTCATTGCCTCTACACGTCGGTATACCAAACTTTCCTCCCTTGTATTTACTCCCCTAGTTTACTTTGAGTAGAGAGCTAGCTTTTGCTTGAGTAGGTGTTCTTGCTAGCATAAGGCCTTATCTAGGTTTGCTCACTAGATAGAGTAGTGACATAGCAATTGTGTGCCTTTAGAGATAATAATTACTAGAATTGCAATAGGTGGCTTGCCTAACATTTAGAGCTAGAGCAAACCGCATTTCGCCATTTGTTGTACTAATATCTTTGCTCTAGTGTCTTTGAAGAATTTTATTAGGCTATTCACACCCCCCTCTAGCCATCTAGGACCTTACACCGCTGCTGGTGGAGGGCTGCGTCCGCCGCCGAGGGTGAGAGAGAGAGAGAGAGAGAGAGTGAGTGAGTGAGTGAGTGAGTGAGAGTGAGAGAGAGAGAGTGTAGGGTGGTGTGTGGGGCGCCGTCACGGGACTTGGCCGAGACCGCGGCGTCGGGCCTCGTCTTGATCTTTGGGGTTAAAGAGGAGAAAGTGAGGTGTGGTGGAGCTAGGGTTTTATTTCATTTATATAGTCCGCACTAGGTATTGGGCCCAGAAATAGTAGTGGGTTGGGCCAAATTTTTAGATGGCGGGACACATAATATGCCCGCCATGGAAAATTGATTAACCGTGGCGGGCACCTTAGAAATGCCAGCCACGGTTAATTAATTTTCCGTGGCGGGTAAAAATACTGATCATGGAAAATAAAAAAAATGTCCGCCACGGTTAATCGGACCATTAACCGTGGCGGGGTAAAACTCAACGCCCGCCACGGAAAAGGTTGGGCACTTGTCTTGTAAAATGATTTCGTTACTAGTGTCGGATCATCTCTGTGTTGTGCGTGCACGTGTTTTCTCTTCTTATTTGGTGCAAAGAGGTCTCTCTTCGAGACCTGTTTGGTTCCACAGAATATGGACTAGCGACTAATTTTTATTCTCATTTACCAAACAGGGAGGACTAATGGACTAATTTTTTAGTCTTATTTAGTCCTTAGTCCATTAGACTCTCTTGATGTGCTAGTTGGGACTAGCGGGCAAATATTTGAGCCCATACCCTATCCTCGCGGCTCGGCCGGCCGTCACTTTCGCCTTAACCCGTAGCCTATCCTCTCACTCGGCACGGACATTCGCTCGCGGTCGTGGTGGCGGCCCCGACATTCACGGCACGGACGCCGCGCGGCGCCTCTAAACACTATCCACACCATGGGCGGTGGTGAAGCCTACCATCCACGCCACCGTCTCTCTCACCCGCTCTTTGTCACTACCTCTGTTTCTTCCCACACCGCCTCTCCCCCTCATCCCCACAGCGCATCCGTCTTAGATGACCACCTCACTCGCTAGCTCGTCGTTGGCTCCTTCGTTTCCTCCCCACGCCGGCCACCGCCGTCGCTCCCCCACCATGGGTCAATCGATAAGCAAATGCGAGGGCCGCGGCCACGCCACCGCCAACGTGGCGGCAAGCCACCATCGGGAGCACGGCGCACCCGGCTCCGTTGTTCTTTGCGTCCCTTCAGGTCCATGGGAGCAAAGGTCCCAACCACATTGTGCCTCGGCGGCTGCGCCACGGGCGCAGATGGCGGCCTTGCCCGACCTTGGGCGCGTCGATGGAGTGCGGGCGGGGCGGGCGTGGCCCGTCCACGACCCCGGGCTTGAAGAGCTCCACAGGCTCCACCACGATGTTGATGGCGTAGATGCCCAGCCAGGTCCTTGTCGGCCGTCGTGGGCGACTCCACGCCGGTGGCGTAGAACCGACGCGTCGTCTTGATGGTGACGACGTCGCCCTAGTTCTTAGCTGCGCTCTCAATGGCCGGCGTGTTCACGGCCCACTGTTGGACTTGAGGCTCCCTAACGAGTAGTGCACCGGCATAGCGTGAGGAACAACATCAGCTCCGCGTTGGCGTTTGCATTGAGGTTCTTGTACCTAGGTAGGAACGCCCGTGGCGGCCCTCAACGGCATACGGTGCGTCGACGACCCTCACGGGATGCCAAGATCAGCTCTACGAACACCTTGCATCCGCCCTTGGCCATCTCCGCCATCACGGTCGGGCGTTGGCGGCGGTGCCGCGGAGGAGGCCGCCGCGCCCGCCACCGTTGTAGTGGTGGCGGTTGTGAGGGCGAGGGCGAGGGGGGCAGCGCGGCGGCACGATGGAGGCAGCGCATGGTGTGGGGCGGGCGTGGCACGTGTTGTGCGTGCGTGTGGGGGTGTGGGAAGTGGGAGATAGGGGCACAATGGTCTTTATGCAAGAGATTAGTCCCTTAAGCTAAACATCTTCAGGCTACCTGTTAGTCTCTTGTCGCTCGAACCAAACATACCCTTAGCACCGCCTCGAAACCCTCGACAAATCTCATTAATAAGAGCTTCAAACTACCGTCGTTGTCTTGCCTAGAGGCCTTTCCTGGAGGCCAAGGTCATTTTTGGGACTTCTCTAAATGACATTTATAAAGTTTTGCCACATATACGGCCCACAAGAGCGAATGCACTGTACGGAAAATAAAAGTTTTTGATAAAAAAAAACTAAGCTGCCCTATACCGGCCACAAGAGTGAACGATATATTGGGAAATAAACTTTTAAAAAAAGCAGCTGCTAAGATCCGATGAATGAAATAGCGTCAGTGTTATCGCACGAGGAAACAGCGTCAGTTTGTTACCGTCTGGGCTTTGTGTCTGAAACCGTTTCTGTTGTTACTTTCGTTTAGATTTATTTTCAAATGCTTTTGTGTGCGTGAGTGATAATCCTAGGATTACTCGTTTTGTATAAAAAACTGCTTCTCTGCTTAATGAAATACCTGCTAACGCACGCTCTCAGAAAAAAAAAAAAGCAGCGTCAGTTTTCTCGAAGCATAATTTTCACACCTTGCCAGCTCACATTTGGGCCCGTCTTCCCTGGGTGACGACTCTCGGCAAGCACGACACACGTGTTTTCATGTGGGCATGTTTGGACAGTCGCTCGCTCCATTAACCTCGATCATCCCCACGCTCCATTCCCTACTGCTACTGCAGCGGTGGTCACGGCCATTTCTCCGTGTCTCCTACAGCGTGCGCACTGGCGCCAGCACGGGCCGTGACGCCATCGCCCGCGTCCTGCAACGTGCTAATCGGCGAACGATCTTTAAGATGCAGCGAATATCCTTGCTGATGTGCTCGATCTGATGAATATCCTTGCTGAGGTATGGCTTACCAATCACTGACCTTGACAGGAACCTCCCTCGGTGGACATTCCTCTCCTTTGAGGCTTATCAAATTCAAAGATAAGAAGCGGTACTAGTGCTAGTCAAGCAAGTGGGAGGGGCAGCCCCCCTCACTTTTTTTTTTTTTTTTTTTACATAGGAAGTTTGTTTCCATTAACAAACATCGCCAGGTTTGACTCTAGACACAAGTTTAGATACAAAACACGGTATTTAGCTCATGAACGCATGGCTGGCCAAAGTTAGGATTAACAAAGCCGCTTAGTGGCCACGGAGAGACAACATAGCCGCCGCCTAGGACTCTCGCGAAAAGAAAAGGAGCGCCGAGCGGCGCGCCGCCGCCGCCACCACGTCGCGGCCCCCATTTTCCTCACCTCCGGCCTCGCTGCGGTGGTGACGAAGGAGTCCGGGTCCGCTTCTTCAGATCACACTGTCTTCGTAGGGTTTTGGTCGAGTCCACCTAGTTCTAGGGTTTACTCGCCGTCGATGTTCGGGCGGTGGAGTTAGGTTGTGCCGGAGGAACATGGCTCCTCTGCGGTTTGCTTTTTCTGGCGGCGCCGGGCGATCTGAAACGCGTCGGCGGCGCAACGGAATAAATTCTCTCGGCTTCTTCCGTTCTCCGATGGCGATCTTCTCCCACGCCAACGAGAGGGCGGGAGACCTGTCCCAGGAGTCGAGGGCGGCGCATCGTCGTCTTCTTCGGGTGATGATGTTGTTGATCCTGTTAATCTCGAGGAAGATGATCTTTGGTAAAAATCTAAGCTTTGTTTGTTGCCGGCGGTGGAATCGAAGGACGCTGCGTCGTGGGTACGGGGAGTTGGCCGATGCGTGCGGGGAGGCGGTGTACTACTTCGGCGATTCGCCTAGTAGTAAGCCCTCCTCTGCGGCCTCCACCTTGTGGAGTTTGGCTCAGTGCCCGACGGCGATTGGGATGCGGCCGGTGGCGATGACGAACGGTTCTCTCAAGACTTCGAGGAAGATGAACAAGAGTTTTATACTTTTATGTAATTTTATTTTTCTTAGGAATCTTAGGGATCTGTTTGT
Organism: Hyparrhenia diplandra; assembly: GCA_015847255.1. Lineage (NCBI taxonomy): Eukaryota > Viridiplantae > Streptophyta > Magnoliopsida > Poales > Poaceae > Hyparrhenia > Hyparrhenia diplandra. The sequence goes on along the minus strand of JADLZK010011004.1, from coordinate 68,619 downwards.
AAAAGGGCGGTGTAATGCGTTAAGATCAATACATTTTCCTTTTTTTGAAAAAAAAAAGCTCATGAACGCTGAGAGGCCAAGATGATAACACACGCACCTTACATAAGCAAACCATACAAATCAGCTACCTTGTTACAAATCCTAGACCAAACAGAGAATGTGGTTCGGACGACTCCTTCGAGAAAATGACCCATTATTTCGAATAATAATGCCCCAACCTCCTTTTTCCAAATCACCCTAAAAAGATGCATCAATATTGATTTTGTATGTCATTTAGGGGTGGTATCCAGCATTCCTCCTTGTACGGCTCGTTACTCTCCCTTGCATCCTTCCTCCGTTTTTCTAAATGGCACACTTCAGCTTAGCCATTCTTTTGATCGCCTGCATTTGCTTTTGCCGTATTTGCTTGTCTTGGCTTATCTTTGTTTCAGCTTATTCTCTTTCCCCGAATACTATCCAGGCTTGGTTTTCATAAGTCGGTTGACTTATTAAGTCAGTGACTTAAAATCGAGGACTTAATAAGTCATATCTGTTTGGTAAAATAAGTCACTTATAACTTATAAGTCCTATGACTTAATAAGTTTTAAGTAGGAGTTTACTAACTTAATTTATAAGTCTCATGACTTAATAAGTCATGTATGTTTAGCAAAATAAGTCACTTATTTCACTTTTTGACTTAATATAAGTCACCTGACTTGAAACCAAACAACCCTTCAATCAGCCAAAATCAGCCATGAGCCAAAATCAACCAAACAATTTGTTCCGAGCTGACCACCACCTCCAAAGGAACACCTAAATTTGTAGTTGTTCCTTTTCGTTGAGAGTCCATGTTTTCTCAATCGCTTCTTTGCATGATCTGCAGATTAATTCCAAAAAAAAAATTACCGAAGAAGCCAGCCGAGGCACATACCCACAGGTAATGAGACGGTGGGCCTTGTATTCTTGGAGCGCTCGGCGCGGTCTCACCTGCTGCTACGTCGGAGCACTGGACCGGGCTGCGGTTGGCACTTGGGCTCTGCTGCTACTGCTAGAAGACCGACCGACCGCCTCCCGCTACAGCAGCCTCAGAAAAGTCGGAAGCGGGCTATGTTGTCCGGTCTTGGGCCGCGTGCTCAGGACCCAGGGCCGTGTGTGCGCCAACGCCAGTGAGTCGCCAAGAAACCTTCCGTGCGACGCCACTGCCGCGCGCGGCGCCGTGTGAGCAGCGGGTCAAGAAATCAGGCAGGCTCCACGTCCGCTGTGGACGTGTGTGGGTAAGGAGAGGACAGGTCCGCGCGTCCGTCTGATCGTGGCATACGCCGCTTTGCTATTTGCTTGCACGCCAACGGCGATGCGCTGGCGGACGTAGACCATCGGCTGGCCGGTGGCCGTGGCACCTTTATCCCCACGCATGTTGCATGTATCCATCTTCGTTGTTGTGGACAGGGACGTGTCACTTTCTTTTCTCTCATCCATCCATCCATGCAATCTTCGTTGTTGTGCGGATGTAGTCGCCTGTTGTTGGTTGGTCCGCTGCAGCAGCATTCAGCTTCTGGTCTTGCTTTTGGGAAACCGATAGAAAAAAAAAAAAGGGCTTACCGAGTCGGCCTTGATTTAGCCTCCACAATTTTTTTTTTGCGAAAACACGTTTATACCATTAATACAAAAGGGTTATTGGATTGGTAACGTTATAATTCTCTAAGACTTGTATAGTTACAATTCGCCTATTTTGAGATGTGTCATTATAATTCCATATTTCACTGAGTAGCTTTGGAGAGGGAGTGCTAAGATAGTTACAATTCACCTATTTTGAAATGTGCCATTATAATTCCATATTTCACTAAGTAGCCTGGAGAGGGAGTGCTAAGATAATAATTACAAGAAAAGGAAATTTACATGATAATGCAATGCAGCAATTGTATACAAACAGGAACATTCCAAAACTAGAATAGAATCTACCTTTTCTCGCTGTGCTGGGTCGATTGGTATATCCCATAGGCCATAGCCCACCTTGTAACTGGATTTCCCCTTTTTATATACGTATTTTATATACAATATGGAGGTTGTTGTTGCTCATTAGTCTTTGTTCTCGCCGATGCGTACAATTAGCATACTAATATTTCTTTACACCACCCGCCATGAGACGCAGTATTATTATTAGTTGAATTGAATGATTCCAATCACGTCGCCATTATCTATCCATCCCCACGCCAGGACAGGACACCAAGTCGTCGTCACCAGTCATGAGCCATTTCTTGTCTGCTCCCCATACGCGAGTATTACGTTGACTGTTGGCGCTAAATCCTGCTTGATCCATTCCGCGCCAACGATTCTCTCCTTCGCCAAGTTTCCCATGACGATTTCCAAATCAAGTAGTTCTAGAGAGAAACGCCATACCGCCTCCATCTCCGTTCGCTTCTTCGTCGTGTTCTCGAGCACTCGGATTGCAAAACGATTTCGATTTTCCCCTTTGTTCGACTCGCAGTCGCAGCATTCCCCTTCGTTTCTCCTCCTTTTTCCTCGGGATCAGTGAGCCTAGCTGAGGTGGCGCCACCGCCGCCATGAAGTACAAGAAGAGCCGCGAGGCCACGCGCCTCGAGTCCAACGGCGACGGCGGCTCGCGGAAAGATGTGCCGCCGAGCATCGAAATCGTGGAGCATCGTGCCGCCGCTGCCGGCGGCGGCGGCGGCACCGGCGGTCCCGGCTCGGCGTCCTTCTTCGAGCCGTGGCGCGAGCGGACGCCGGGCAGCGGGAGCGGCCACGGCAGCTCCGGAAGGGACGGCGGCCGGGAGCCGCCCGAGAAGCGGCTCACGCTGTTCGCGCTCCGGCTCGCCGTGCTGGAGAAAGCGGCGAGCGGGCTCGGGAAGCTCGACTTCGTGTGGGCCACCGTCGTGCTCCTGGGCGGGTTCGCCAGCTCCCTCAAGATCACCGACTTCTGGTGCGTCACCGTGATCCTCGTCGGCGAGGGCGCGCGCGTCTTCGGCCGCAGCCACGAGCTGGAGTGGCAGCACCACGCCACGCAGACCTCCACCGCGGGCGGCGCGCTGCGCTCCAGCTCCCGCTTCTTCCGCCACATCATCCACGCCATCGTCGACCCGGCCGCCGCGGCCGCCGGGGTCGGCGGCGGGGGAGGCCGCGACGACGGCGACGCGCGCGACAGGGCCGCGCTGTTCCAGCGCCAGATCGTCGCCTTCATGAGGCAGCGCGCCTGGCACGCGCCGGACGTGTCGCTGCTCCCCTACACCGGCTGGGTCTTCGTCTCCAGGAAGGTCGGCAGGCTGCTCAACTTGCTGCAGGTGCTCTCCGCGCTCGCCTGCGTCGCGCTCACGGTGATGCGCCTCTGGAAGCACGACTTCGGCGGCGCCGCCGACAACCGCAACATGAGGCCGGCGCTCCTGCTCTTCTACACGCTGGCGCTCGTCGAGGCGTTGCTCTTCCTCTTCGAGAAGGCCTACTGGACGTGGAAGGTCGACATCTGCAAGCTCCTCCAGCAGGTGAGCGACGAGTGCGAGCTGGGCCCGTACGGGCTCGTCTCCCTCAGGCGCTTCTTCTACGACGCCTACTCGCGGTGCATCGCCGGGAGCATCTTCGACGGCATCAAGATGGACCTCGTCACCTTCGCCGAGGAGCTCATCCTCTCCGACTTCCTCGACGAGCAGCTCATCGGCGTGCGCATCCTGCAGCAGTGCGCCGACAGCGAGCGCTCCGCGAGCGACACGCTGCGCAAGGTCGGCACCACCGCGAGGTCCATCGAGCGCCTCGTCGAGATGCTCAACTGGAAGCGCCCCGAGGAGGAGGAGGTGCGACGGTGCGCCGCCGAGGTCGTGTCCAAGCTCGCCAGCAAGCGTCAGAACGCGCTCCGGGTGTCCGGCATCCCTGGGGCCATCGAGTCCGTCACGTCCCTGCTCTACACCGGCAGGGGTCCGCCCGTGTCCGGAACGCACCCGCAGCTGCCCGGTGCTCCCGCCGACAACGGGGCCTCGCCGGCGAGCCGCGGCTACGACCACCTGCCGTTCAACCTGCTGGGCCTGCTCATCCTCAAGAGGCTCGCCAGCGACCACGACAACTGCGGCAAGATCGGCAACGCGCGAGGCCTGCCTGCTCGCCAAGGTCATCAACTTCACGCAGGCGTCGCCGGTCCTCCTCCGGAACCCGCACGTGACCGACTCGCAGGTGAAAGCCGTGAAGCGTGCGCTCAAGGTGCTCAAGATGCTCGTGTCCACGACGGGCAACACGGGGAAGGCGCTCCGGCAGGGCGTCGCGGAGAACGTGTTCACGGTGAGCAACCTGCGCGACATCCTGCGGTACGGGCATCAGCACCGGGAGCTGCAGAAGCTGGCCACGGACGTGCTCACCGGGCTGGCCATGGACGACAGCGGCAAGGAGGCCATCGTGGCCACCGGAGGCGTCGTCAAGCTGCTGCTGTCGATATTCTTCAACTCCCAGGACACGGGACTCGGCTGCGAGGCCGGCGAAGCGCTGGCGATGCTGGCGCTGGAGAGCGAGGCCGGCTGCGCGGCGATACTCAAGCGGGCCGACGTGCTGGACCGGCTCGTGTCGGCGTTGCAGGACGGCGACGCGCGGCGCCTGAACGCGTCGAGGGTGCTGCGGAACCTCTGCGCCTACTCGGGGCAGCAGCAGAGGGAGCGGCTGCGCGTGGTGACCAGGGCCCTGCCGGCGGTGCTCAACGCCACCATGGTGGACAGAGATAAAGTGCTCGAGGTGTCCGTCGGCCTGACGACGGAGATATGCAAGTTCATCGACGGCGAGCGGTTTGCCGCCGAGCTGCGCGACGCCGGCGTGGCGGACGAACGGGCATACGTGGAGCGGCTGGCGAGCATCCTGCGGCAGTACAGGTATCCGGAGATCAGGGTCCCGCGAATGCGACGCTTCGTGGTGCTGCAAGTCATCTGGTTGATGACGAATTCGGCCGGCGGCGGGTACGTGGAGCTCCTCCGTGAGGTGGGCATGGGGCGGCTGCTAGAGTCAATCGCCGACACCACGTCGGAGCTGGAGTGCTACCACGTTTTCTCAGGAAGCGTGGGCATCAGCAAGCACCGTGAGAGCTTCTCCGACATCGTGGACTCCGCGCTGGAGCTGATCGCCGGCAGCGGCGATGGAGCCCGAGCTCAAGACTGAAGGTTGCATGGAAATGCATAAAAGGGCAGCTAAGGGCGCACTCATTTTTCCGTTTCTTTTACATCCAAATTCACAGAGTGTAAAAAGAATTTATAAAGAAGTATGAAAATCACCGTAGAAATTAATGTTTTGTACACAGAGAGACTCGCGCGCCATGCCAAACGAGGATTGTTTCATCAAGTAGCGAATAAATGCATTAGTTCCACACAACTCACTGCAATTCTTTCAATTTGTACAACTATGTATAAGGCACGTTTGAATCCTTCGAATTGTATTCATTATCAAGTAAAGTTAAGTTAGAGAAGATGAATTAATTGAATTCATTTCCTATCTCTCACCCTTTAAATTTGAGATAGGCTTATATGTGAACTTTGAAAGTGGGCGTGGAATCTCAATTTCCAAGCCAAATAGCATAATTTTCTTAAGTAGATTCCAATTCTTCCAAAATAAAGAGATCCAAACGGGCCTATTGGAGTTCAGTGTCTAGCTTTCTAGTTCATCTTTTGCCTTCGAATCACAGATCCTTGCTACAGTGTCAAACGGTATTGCTATAGTTGTGGGTGGAGCGGAACCGTCAAGAGACCTGCCAAACAAACAAGCCTTTTTTTAGCCTATGCAAAATATATTCTTAAGCACCTTGACACCTAAGTTCTTCTATAAAATCAATCTAAGAAGTTATAACCTAAGTCCTTAGGAGTGCTTTTAAGTTTTAACACTATTGTATCAAACTCGATGTAATGATCCTTGAAACATAATAAAAGCTTCCTCTACACTTTTTGGCGAGATGCCATCGAGTCTAGTGGCCGCGATATCTTGACACAAATCGCCCGGCTCTAACGGGCGCGCGAGCTATGTTGTACTAAGTCTAGAACTATTTTTCGACTAGATCCCGAAGAGAAATCTACTGAATAGCACTGATTAGCGGAATGAGCACATGGAATCCCGCCACGCACCACTCCTCTGCCTGGCTCCTAATCCTCAGTGCAAGTGTTGTGGGCGTGGCGGAGACGTTGTCGAAGGTGCTCCGGTTGCGTTCCTTCCAAACTTCCCATGTGACAAGTAGCACCAGCGTGTTGAATACTCGTCGGAATGGCTGCGACACCTGAGTGGAAGAGCGGAGCCACCAATCGATGAGACGTCCCCCACCTAAGAGCAGAGACCCTGAAGCCCCGCCAGGCGAAGCAGTCTGAACCACAGCTCCCTAGTGAACACGCAGGAGATGAGGAGGTGATCGTGTGTTTCATCCTCTTGACAGCAAAGCGCGCAGTCTGCCGTGGTCTGCAACCCGTGCCTCCTCCTCTTATCGGCCGTCCAGAGCTGTCCGTGAAGAACGAGCCAGAAGAAGAATTTGACCTTGGGAGGGGCCTTTGTCCGCCAAAGTTCTTTGGCCCCAAGCAGCTCTGAGGTCCCCACGAAGAAAGCGCGGTAAGCCTATGAGCTAGAGTACTCACCGCTCGCCGTCCACTTCCACACGAACCGGTTTGGCGAACCTGGTTGAAGTTCAATCCCAAGGAGCTTGTCGCAGAGCTCCACGCACTCGAGCAACACAGCCGCCGTGGTGGCGCCAGTGATGTCCCCTATCCATCTATCGCCCTCAAGAGAGTCCCGAACACAGTGGCTCCGTCTACGACAACCCACACGGAAGAGGTTGGGCGTGGTGGAGGAGATCGGGCCATCCGAAAGCCAAGAGTCTTTCCAGAACCGTGCACTGGACCCATCGCCGATGATGATAGAGAAGGATGCCCGAAACATCGCATCATTGATCCTCTCCGGAGGCTGAGCAAGAAGGGCGGAGGCGGAGTCCGGTCTGGTACGCGCCAACCACTGCCAACGCAGCCTGAGGGCGTAACCAAGCAGACTGAGGTCAGGGGGGCCAAGCCCCCCCTTTGGGGAGCAAACAATCGCCCAAGCAATATTGCACTTGCCGCCCACCACCTTGTCCGAACTCGTCCAGAGGAACGCGCGTCGATGCTTGTCGATTTCCTCGATCGCCACAGGGAGAGTGCGCAACAGACTGACACGTGCATGGGGATGGCTAAGAGAGTGGACTGGACGAGAGACGCCCTGCCGGCGGCGGTAAGCAAACCTGCCTTCCACGTGGGGAGACGGGCTGCCACCGCATCGACGATCGGCTGCTCCTAAGCCCGGGTGAGATGTGAAAGTGACAGGAGGGCACCCAGGTACCTTGCGGGGAGGCACCCAGGCGGCAAGGGAACGCCGTGAGTGCCGCAACCACCTGCTTCTCTGAGCATCGAATAGGCGTGAGGGAGCACTTGTCGACGTTGGTGGAAAGACCGGAGGCTCCCGCGAAGGCGTCCAGAATGCCCCTGATGCAAAGGAGGTCGGCAGACGATGCGACAAAGAAGATGACTAGGTCGTCCGCGTAGACTGAGGCCCGAAGCGTGGATGTCGTGCCCGGCAACGGCGAGAGCTGGCCGCGCCGGTCGACTTCCTTGATAAGTGCATTGAGCACCTCCATGACGAGGACGAATAGCAGGGGGACAACAGGTCACCCCGGAAGCCCTCGGGCGTGGAGTATCCCGTCCCCCGGGGCGGCCGAGGAGCACCCTCGTGCTTGCCGTAGCTAGCATGTTGGAAATCCAGTCTCTCCATCGAAGAGGGAAGCCCGCATGCTCCATGACCTCCAGCAAGAAAGGCCACGATACCGAATCGATAGCCTTTGCGAGGGTGGAGCCGGAACCACCAAGAGACCTGCCAAACAAACAAGCCTTTATTTAGCCTATGCAAAATATATCCCTTAAGCACCTTGATACCTAAGTTCTTCTACAAAATCAATCTAAGAAGTTCTAACCTAAGTCCTTAGGAGTGCTTTTAAGTTTTAAGACTATTGAAACATAATAAAAGCTTCCTCTATCGAAAAGTCTTCAGCTCCAACTCAAAAAATTCAACCTAACAACACGGTAGCACTCAAGGCTAGCTCCCAACTCTCATTTTTGGCTTGGATCGATATCTCTTCGAAGGTTTCAGTATCCTCCCTATAAATGCTGCAACAATGGGGACGGAAGAGCAGACCTCCATCTCTGGAAAGATCTTTCATCAGATATTCAGAAGAACCTTCCGTTCCACAATTTTTTTTTTTTTTTTTTTTTTCTAGACTGCCAAATTAATTGGTACTGTCCACTAGTTCTTACAACTGGGTTCAATCCTGAATAGTTGGAGCCACGCAATCTTGAATTGTTGGAAATTTCCAATCACGTCGCCACCATCTTCACACGCCAAGACACAAGACGTCACCATTCACCCTCTCCCCGAACGAATTGACTGTTCACGCTAAATCCTTGTTGAATTCCGCTCCAAAAACTGTCGAATTCTCGCGGAACTTTCCATGCGCCGACCTACAAACAATCTCCATATACAGCCGCGTCTCCATTCCTTTCGAATTCATGCGCTCCATTTGACGCGCGCGCCATGAAGTACAGGAAGGGCCGCGACTCCAACGGCGACAAGTCACAGAAAGGCGGCGGCGACGTGGCGCCGAGCATCAAGCTTGACATCATGGATCGTCCCGGCGGCGGCATCGGGTCATCGTCCTTCTCCGACCCGTGGACGCCGACGCCTGGAAGCGGGAGTGTCCGCAGTGGCAGCGGCGCTAGTTATGGTAGGATCGACCCGCCGGAGAAGCGGCTCACGCTGTTGGCGCTCCGTGTGGCCATCCTCGAGAAGGCGGCGAGCGGGCTCGGGAAGCTCGACTTCATGTGGGCCACCGTCGTGCTTCTCGGCGGCTTCGTGGGCACCCTCAAGATCACCGACTTCTGGTGCATCACCGTGATCCTCGTCGGCGAGGCCGCGCGCGTCTTCAGCCGCAGCCACGAGCTGGAGTGGCAGCACCACGCCACGGAAACCTCCACCGCCGGCGGCGCGCTCCGCTCCAGCTCCCGGTTCTTTCGCCGCATCCTGCACGCCCTCGTCGACCATACCGGCGTCGGCGGCCGCGACGAACAGGAGCCGCATCAGCACGCCACGCAGACCACCGACGCGCGCGGCGCGCTGCGCTCTAGCTCGCGGTTCTTCCGCCGCGTCGTGCACGCCGTGGCCCGACCGCCAGCGGACGGTGCAGATGTCAGCGGCGGCGACGCGAGCACGCCGTCGGCGAGGTTTCAGAGACAGATCACGACCGCCGTGAAGAAGCGCACTGGGCACGCGCCGAATGGTGTCTCGCTGCTCCCCTACACCGGCCAGGTGTTCACCTCCAGGAACATCGGCCGGTTCCTCAACTGGCTGCAGGTGCTCTCGGCGTTGTCCTGCGTCGCGCTCTCGGTGATGCGCCTCTGGAAGCACGACGACTTCGGCGGCAGCGGCAACATGAGGCCGGCGCTTCTGCTCTTCTACACCCTGGCGCTGCTGGAGGCGCTGCTCTTTCTTCTGGAGAAGGCCTACTGGGAATGGAAGTTCACCTTCTGCAAGCTGCTCCGTCAGGTGAGCAAGGACTGCGAGCTGGGCGCGTACGGCCACGTGTCCCTCACGCGCTTCTTCTACGACGCCTACTCGCGGTGCCTCACTGGCAGCGTCTTCGACGGCATCAAGATGGACCTCGTCACCTTCGCCGAGGAGCTCATCCTGTCCGATTTCCTGGACGAGCAGCTCATCGGCGTGCGCATCCTAGAGCAGTTCGCCGAGAAGGTGGACTCGGCGGGCGATACCCTGCGCAAGGTCGGCACCAGCCACCGGTCCGTCGAGCGGCTCGTCGAGATGCTCAGCTGGAAGCGGCCTGACGAGGAGGAGGTGCGCCGGTCAGCGGCGGCGGTCGTGTGCAAGCTCGCCGGCAAGCGCCAGAACGCGCTCCGCATGTGCATCCCCGGCGCCATCGAGTCCGTCATGTCCCTGCTCTACACAGGCCGGAGCGCCGCCGTGTCCGGCATGCACCCGCAACCCAACGGCGGTGCTGCCGGTGAGAGTGAGCCCCGCGGCTACGACTACCTGCCGTTCAACCTGCTGGGCCTACGCATCCTCAAGAATCTCGCCAGGGACCAGGACAACTGCGGCAAGATCAGCAGCGCGCGCGGTCTGCTGGCCAAGATCATCGATTTCACGCAGGCGTCCAAGGATCTCCTCGGCAACCAGCACGTAGCCGACTCACAGTTGCGCGCCGTGAAGCGCGCGCTCCAGGTGGTGAAGATGCTGGTGTCCACGACGGGCAACACGGGCAAGGCGCTCCGGCAGGGCGTGGCGGAGAACGTGTTCGCGGTGAGCAACCTGCGCGGGATCCTGCTGTACGGGCAGCCGCACTGGAAGCTGCAGAGGCTGGCCATCGACGTCCTCACCGGGCTGGCCATGGACGACAGCGGAAAGGAAGCGATCATGGGCACCGGAGGGCTGGTCAAGCTTCTGCTCTCGATATTCATCGGTGCCGAGGAGACAGGGCTCGGCCATAGGGCCGGCGAGGCGCTGGCGATGCTAGCGCTGGAGAGCGAGACGGGTTGCGCGGCGATACTTAAGCGAGCCGACGTGCTCCAGCTCGTCTCGGCGTTGCAGGACGGCGGTGACGGCGCCCGCCGCCTGAACGCGGCGAGGGTGCTGCGGAGCCTGTGCGCGTACTCGGGCCCAGAATACAGGGAGCGGCTGCGCGTGGTGACCAAGGCGCTGCCGGTGGTGCTGGGTGTCACCATGACCAAGAGCGACAAGGTCCTGGAGGTGTGCGTCGGCCTGACGGCACAGATCTGCAGGTTCGTCGACGGCGAGCGGTTCGCTGCCGAGCTGCGCGGCGCTGGCGTGGAGGAGCGGGCGTACGTGCAACGGCTGGCGACGATCCTGCAGGAGAACACGTACCCGGTGGTCAAGGTTCCCCGGATGCGGCGGTTCGTGGTGCAGCAGGTCATCTGGCTGATGACGTGCTCGGGCGGTGGCGGATACATGGAGCTCCTGAGGGGAGTGGGGATGGAGGCCCTGCTTCAGTCCATCGCCGATACCACGTCGGAGCTGGAGAACTACCATGTCTTCTCCGGCAGTGTGTCGGTATTGGCAGGCACCGTGAGAGCTTCCCAGGCATTGTGGACTACGCGCTTGAGCTGATGAAAGGCGTTGGTGGCGGAGCTCCAGCTGAAGATTGAGAGGATTCATCAAATGTAATATACTATAGTCTTCCGAATTATATTAGAAATTAACAGTACAGATGAGGCAAATGGTAAAAAGTAGACTGTATGTATATATATATATAGCAGTGCCATTGCAGCATGCTATAGTTGCTGAATTCTATTAATTTATTTATACTGTATTATTTATGTATACATGAGTGATACATTTGTGTACTTCTTGGTACATGTCAATTAAACTGAATTAACAGATTGCAATAAATCTTCATCTTATTATATTTGGAGAATTTGTTCATATTTAACACAACGCATCTTATTTTCTTGGTACAAGTTGAATTCAACAACTATAGCTTATCAAAACTGATTATATATCTTTTTCCATATTTAACATAGTACCCATATAAGTACTTTTTTTTGAGAAAACAGCGGCAACCACAAGGGATGCCTGAACTTTATTAATTATAAGACACACATTTACAAAGTTAAGCCAAACGGCTGGAGAGACATCAGGGAGGAGGCAGTGAGAATAACAAAGCATCAGAATAAAGCTGAACAAACCAACACTAACTATACAAGGAGAAACGATTCGACCACTGACAAATCCTAACTCTATCCGACTCTTTTGGAGCAACGGCTAGCCCAGAGGAGAAGGTCGTCACGGCAGCGGAGAGTAATCTGAACGTTGGTCATGTCTTCATTACGGAAAACCTTAGCGTTTCGGCATTTCCAAATGTTCCAGAGGACGCAGATAAGAACCGAACCACGCACACGCGCGTCACGCTCCTGCAAGGGATTAAGGGTCCAAAGAGACTCAACATCGCTGCCACCATTGAGACGAGAGAGATCACACCGAATTAAGGGTCCATATAAGTACTCTATATTATTTATCTGATTGTAGTAAACTTCATTACGAATTACTCTGTATGATTGTGCATCCATATTCATATTTTTGCGCTTTGCGTTGCACTTTGTTATGTATTTAGTTAAAACCTTAACTTCAATTACGTCAAGGCCCATGACCTTATTAGTTTTAGCTTTATTTGTTAAGTTAGAACTCTATCTTTGATACAAATTTTTTTGTGTGTGTTTTATTAAAATATGGATTGAGATCTTAGATTATACTCTCAGTTACTACAACAACATAAGCATACATTTCAGCTTGTACCACAATTCCAAAGTCCATTAAAACGTAAGTCAGTTCTGGCTTTTGTCAATTAACAACTTTTTTGCTATACAATTTGAAACGGATAAAGTACTTTCTTTTGTAACAGTGCACTCTGTCTTAAAATGCGAGGTTCGTAGCGGTAGCAATAGCGGCGGTGACGGCGCTAGGTTTTTGGTCTGGACTGAGTGGAGGGAGAGGAGTGGCTGAGGGTGGAGAGTGGCTGGAGTGAGGGGCTTTTTATAGCCTTCAAGCGTTAGGGTTTTGTGGACCCCCTCCGTCATCGTCTTCTGCAGCTACGGCGACGCTCCCCCGCCCCGACCTAGCCCAACCACCCTACACCGCCAGGGCACCCTAAGCTGCCCATCCACCAATCCCACCGCCAGTTCTACCTACCTTTCCCGACCGACTGGACAATCTAAAGTAGAACAGGATGGGGGAGAAGGGGAGAAGCTCCTTAGATATTAGAATTACCTATTTTATAAGTTTCAGTAAAAAGAAAGCCACATGGCTCAATATTTAACTACAACAACAGTGCATATTATCAAAAGAGTTCTTACAACTAAACTATCAATGTTAATTTGTTATAACGTTTGCTTCGAATCAAAACATATATACATTTCTAAAAAAGACAGAAACTTAATTATATAATTTACTACATAGAGTATACTAATATAATTCAAGTTGCAACGACAATGCCATTGTTGTGTGACTATAAAAAAGAATTATATTCTTCTTCGATCTATCTGAAGACCAAGTGATACCCCCAAATATCTACCATTCATTTCTGATTTCTAATTTCTAAATCGATTACAATTGTTCCTGCAATCTTATCCATTCCTCGTGGGCCTGTTCAACCTGTCGTCACTTTCGATTTATTTATTGCCGGATGGAAGCTTGCGAGGAAAAGGCCTCTGGTTGTTGGTTTCTGGAGTTGATAACCCAACTTATATTGATTTGTTGTGAGAGCCATACCTCAAGCGAGCGAGGATCGATGAGCGAGGATCGATTTCTTTCTCATTCTCATAAACGCTTCAGGAAGGACGGTAGCATTATGAATCAGACTGAATGCTAATGTGTTTGAGATCACCGTTTAATGCAAGCATTGCTATTCACTGAATGCTAACACGTCTCGACGTTCATGCAACTTTCTATGTTCAGAATCTACGTTTATTATATGGAAGATTATTTTTTAGCAAAATAGATGGAATGGAAAGTATATAAATATTTTTTTGAGGGGAAAGTATATAATGAATAATGAATAAATAAAAGAGAAGAAAAATCGGCCCGCATCAAACCCTTAATAAGGCTAGAAACGGAAACACGGCCCATAAGGCAAGAAAGGGAAAGACGGCCCACCCGGAAAGAAGAGGCATTCCTGTCCGAGGCCGACCACACCCTAGACAAGCTGCGACGGCGGTTGCGGCGGCGGCGGCTAGAACTCCGGGACTCATTCCGTGCCGCGCGTGCTACGGCAGATGGAGGCTACGCCCGACGAATCCGGTGAACCCGTTGCCACTAGCGGCGACACGGCCTGCCTGGAACCTTCCAAGACGCTGGTGGACTGGGCGCTGGAGATCCTCTCCACGGCCGACCCGGACGAGAAGGCCCGGCTCGGGGCCCTCGCCGCGTCGCGGTGGCTGCGCGGCGACATCCCGCTCCCCTACGACCCGTCCGCCCCGCGCGCCCGCCGCCCGACCGCCCCGCCCGGAGCGCCGACGTGCGGCTGCTCCCCGCCGTCGCGGATGCCCAAGCTGGGCAAGGGCGGCAGCGCGCAGAGCCGCCTGGCGATGCTCCACTCGCTGGCGCACACCGAGAGCTGGGCCGTCGACCTCTCCTGGGACATCGTCGCCCGCTTCGGCGCCGCGATGCGGATGCCCCGCGACTTCTTCGACGACTTCGCGCGCGTCGCGTGGGACGAGGGGAGGCACTACACGGTGCTCTCGGCGCGGCTCAGGGAGCTCGGCTCGCACTACGGCGCCCTCCCGGCGCACGATGGCCTATGGGACTCGGCGATGAGCACCTCGCATAGCCTCCTCGCGCGCCTCGCCGTCGAGCACTGTGTCCACGAGGTGAGGAGCAATGCCCTCCGCACTACATTTATTCAATTCATCAGGCACTATTGGTCCCAACACATTAATCTGCATTTCTTTGCCAGATTAGTCCTGATAAGACAGGTCGATGTTCGTCTTTTCCAATTTTGTTTTTGACGAAACATGAGGGGATCCTCTATTGAGATTTCATTGTATATATCTGAAACCTGTACAGACCTTTGAAAAAGAAAACAAAAAAAAAAATCTATACAAAAGAGAAAGGAAAAACACAAAAGAACAAAATGAACCTATAAGAAGATATTCCTAGAAGTCTTTGGGCTCTTGGCCTAAAAACAAATTCATCGTTGAAGGATTTCTTCCACCTGGTCTCTGTTGAAACTGACACCACTGTGTGTCCAGATTGTCCATGTTGCCACTATGAAGATCTCCTTAAAATAGGCCACCATGAGTTTTGATTTGGAAGGCAATGTTCTCTCAAACTAGAAAGGTTGAAGAACAGTCAGGAAAACTTACTGGACTAATTCGTTTTTCTATCCATTCAAACATTTCCTGAAGTTAGCAGGAGCAATTGGGGGTGGAATTATCAGTAGACTCTCTTGCTGCTATGGTTTTCATGGAAGATCCCCTGCCGCAGTCCATGGGATCTCTTAGTGATTGGTCATCAACTCAGCATTGTAGTATTAGTAAGCAATCAAAGGTTTGGTGTGGCCACTGGCCACAAGCTATTGAGGTTTTGACAACACAAATGCAACTTGTTTATTGATACTGACAGACAATTAATTATACAAGAGGATGCAATTTGATAATTGATATGTTAATTGGACATAGGGTTGATATGAAAACAGATATCCTTCAGGGGAATAAGTAATCCTTTTCCTTCAGTGCAGTTTCTTCTCTAAACTTACAAAGAAAAAGTTCCAGAATTTTAACTGTTTTTCTTGCACTTAGAAAGGTTTTCTTAAGCTTATTGCCCATCAGATGATGCACGCGACTATGCGAGTCTCACTGTGATCACTTAAAAGTGGTCTGTAATATTATAGGGCTATAGTTATCTGAGTTACATGAATGATATCATTTAGCTGCACTGCCCATGAGATGATAATCTCATATTAATCACATGTACACATGAATAACTATTAAGTTTTTTTTTTGAACCAGGCTTTCTCCATTTCCGTTGAACATCAGGAATCAACAGTTTTCAGACAAATAAACAACTAATAAATGTTATTTTGGAATTCAGGCTAGGGGATTAGATGTCCTTCCAACAACGATATCAAGATTCCGAGCAGGTGGCGATGAACAAACGGCGAAACTACTTGAAGATATTATTTATCCTGAAGAGGTAACACATTGTGCGGCTGGTGTTAGATGGTTCAGATACCTGTGCCTTAGGTCCCAAGGTAATTGCCCATCCTCATATTCAATTCGTCAACTGGAACCCAGTTTCTCTGTGCTGCCTGGGGAAGGTACTGCTGATGGTAAGACAGCTAGGAAGCCTGAAGATGGACCTACATCCATGCTGGCAAAAGACGTTAGCAGCGATGACAAGATGGTCCAGCAGGTGGAAGATGAACTGCCATCCAGGATTGCAGAAGATGCTAATGGTCAAGTTAAGGCAATCGAACATGTCGAGGATGGATTGGCCAAGTGCAAACTTGATGACAGTATTGACAAAGACGAAGAGGCAGTCATTAGGATTTTCCACGGGGTTGTAAGAGAATATTTCCGGGGACCCCTGAAGCCTCCCTTCAACACGGAGGCGAGGAAAGCTGCTGGTTTTGAGCCTGCCTGGTATGAACCCCCTGGCAGTGAAGGAACCATGTATAGAGGGAGAGACAATCGAGTGATGAATTGCCCTGTTGTTGTACTGGTATCTGTGCTATGTAGCCGGCTAGAAGGCATATTTGAATGTTTGATGAGGCTAGTGTTCCACTTCCATTTGTTTAGCAGATAGGCAGTGCTGAGCCTTTTTTATCATATTTGTTCGCCATAGAGAAGCATGGACCTATCTGAGCATTGTTTATTCTGCAAACTTTATTTGGTTCATGGAACTTTCTGTCCAGTTCTTTCGGTCTGACTCCGCATCAGGCAAATTTTCTTATAACTTTTTGGTGGTCAGTCTCTTTCCTTCAAATTTCACTGAGATGTTTTGAACTAAATCTATTTTTAGTGGAACTCCCCTACCTTTGCACACATAAAATTCTTTACGATATTTAGATGTGATTTAGTTTTTTTTTTTCTATATGTTGCTAGCTCAACCGCACAAAACAGTGCGCCGTAGATGTCTGATCCTATCAATTGTTTTTTTTTTTTTTTTTTTTGAGAATATCAATTGGTTTTTTTAGTGACGAAGTATTTGAACTCCTTTTCTTTTGTAATTGCCCTTTGATTATTTTTACTTTTAGCTCCCCAATGATTGAGAAATTATGAATTAACTATTCACCACTTGCCCACCCAGACACCGCTGCTTTTAATGAAAGGTTTGATTTTTGAACCTAAAAAGACTTGGGATAAAATGAACTACTAATAATCTTTGGTATATTTGCAAACAAAATTTCAGTGCTGGCCATTCTATTACGGGCCTCTAATAGCATCCTCACATTTGGGCCTACAATGTTTGTCTTGGGCTGAATTGGGATGCTGCGAGCCCTGTTTGAGGCGTCATCGGGCTTTGCCCTTGCGCGGAAGCAGAGCGGGGGATAAGCGAGGGAGGAGGGCGAAACCGAAGATGCTCCTGCTGCGCGGCGCCAGGGCGGCGTCGGCGTGGGCGGCATCCACCGCGGTGGCCGCAGGCGCCAGCGGCGGCAGGTCCATATCCATTCGGCTGACCCCCGTCGCCGCATTGTCCTCGGGCGGAAGGAAGAAGAAAGGCCAGCGGCGGGGCGAGGCCAAGCCCCGAGCCCGCCGCCGCCGCCGCCCCCCCGACCCCGAGCAGCAAGAAGAAGTCCGGCGCGAGGCCGTCAGGCGAGGCCAAGAAGAGCCGCCCGGTGGAGCTGAAAGAAGCGCGCGGCCTGCGGAGGCCGGAGGGCGGCGAGGCGAGGAAGGGGAATACGCAGCAGCAGCAGCAGGACAAGGCGAAGGTGAAGAGGCTGGTGCGGTGGAAGTGCGCGAGTGGGTGCGGCGCGTGTTGCAAGCTTGACAAGGGCCCCGACTTCCCCACTCCCGACGAGATCTTCGGCGACCATCCCGATGACCTCCAGGTAGCACCGTTCACAACCTGCAGCGTTTTGCAGTACGAACAAAAAAACATTTCGGTTAATTAGAGTGTAGAATTCGTTGTTGTGCCTTAACCAACCAACATATGCTAATATCTTGATCATACGTGCAGCTGTACAGGAGTATGATCGGCTCTGATGGATGGTGCATCAACTATGACAAGGCCACCCGCACCTGCAACATCTACCAAGGTACTAGCTGCTTGTTAGTTAGCGGCTTGATAATGCTGCTTGTGGCACAAACTTTGTGCAATGCAAATTTCAGCGGATGCCATTATGACCGATGTCTTGCGATTGTAGACCGACCTTCCTTCTGCAGGGTGGAACCAAAGGTTTTCGATGAGTTCTTTGGCGTGCCACGCAGCAGATTTGACCGGGAAGCTTGCAGGTCTGTTACTATGTCCTGGTTTACATATCTTTATGTCTTCCTTCATATTCAAAAGGGATGGTGATTCGGTTTATCTGAGAATGTTTTGTCTTCAGTGCTTGTGTGGATAACATCAAGATGGTGTATGGTGATGACTCTGCTGAGCTCAGTAATTTTAAGCGTGTGATAAGGGAGGAAAGTAACAAGCTGGAACTGGAAAGGAAGAACCAAGATAAATTGTTGGATACATAAATCACATCACATTACATTTGTAGGTCAGATTCTGCTTTATCATCTAACATTTGTCATTTTCAATATTTTCTAGAGTCCCTATGATTGCCAACTTCACCAGTGATGTAATTTCGTTATCTTGTTGAATGACTTGAAATCCTTTCCTGAGAAATGAACGGCCAAAAGTTTTTATCATGTCTATTAGCATGAGTTGAACTTTTACCCCAGTTATCCTTTTCCTTCTAGTTCTAGTAATAATCAGTAATTTATATGATCTGCTGGTTAGTCAATATTGGATTAGTTTTCACATTTCCTGCACTGTACTATTCCATCATGGAATACATACATATCCATAATGTTTCACCTTGCATTTTTTCCCCAACAGTGTGTGCTAGTCAACGGGGACAGGGATTGCTGTACTAGCAACGTGATACCGCTTTTACTGCCGCGTAGCAAAATTTCCCAAAATGCATACAGTATATATAGAATAAAAAGAGGGTGAGAACTGAAAATGGCCACTCAGATTACTACCCAACACAAACATATATAGGGTATAATTAAACTGGGACAGAGAGTGAAACATGAGTACACTGTCTATTCTAACACTTCTGGCTGCAGCTTGTACGCGACACTGTGCTAATCTTCAATTGGCGTTTAGGGTTTTTTCTTCATCAGGAAATCCTCCATCCATCCAGCATGGTGTGTATATGAAAGAAGTCTCAATTTCTGGAAAAAGGCCAGCGATCTCATCGTATTCTTTTGGAAATATGTTGCCCAAGTCCTGAAATTTTGAGGTATTCCAGTGATATGCTACCGCTCTCCTCAATCGTGCATTCAGGAAGACAATCTCCTTGTAAGGATGAAACCCTAGAAAGGACATATATCCTCTGTAGTGCCCATCAACCGTATCTTCAGTGCTGAGAACATTATCATCGTCGGAGTCCCATTCAAACTTGTCTTCCATTACTTTATGCATATCATCATTGTCATAACGGTAGTTGTTTTCCTGTAACATCCAGGGTCCATTTTGTTGGTCACTGTGGCCGTCAAGTGCACCCAGCTTACGTGAAAAGGTTGTGAAATCAACACTATGCTTCACTTCCCACTCTACTTGTTGATCACATGATTCGTTGAGGAAGAAAATTTGAAACCCACGCCAGTCATACTGAGATGCACAATACACCCCGTTCTCTGATCTTCCCAACTTAAAGCATACATAATTCTTGAATTCAGCGCGTGCTGGCATTGGAATTAGCCTGTAATTTGCATTCGAGATGGATATCCTGCAGCATGGAAAATAAAAAGGGAGTTAGTGACAATAAAATGCCAGCATAAGTGGACAATAAGATGCCAACATTGGAATAAAATCCATTTAGACCTTTAGGGGCTGTTGGTTTAGGGACTTTTTAGTTCTTGAGCACGTACCTCAGAAGAAAACCATTTTGGCAGGGAAGGTAGAGTGCTCCTCGCCAGTAGACTTTCTTGTCAGCAAACAGCCTGGACCTGTCAGCAATGGCCTCCTCTACCACACGGTCGCCTTCCCCTTGGGCTTGGGGAAGAAACAACCTCTCCTCGTCCCAGCGCCCGGTCACTGACGAATATAAAACGCTAGGCCATTTCCGGCGGGTACCATGATGATATCGTCTGGGACCTCTGGGACGCGGAGGGGCCGGAGATGAAGGGTCGTCTCCGTCGTGCGGTGACCAAGGTCCGGGATCGTAGAGCGAGGCATTTGCATTTGCCGCCCACGGTCTTGGTTGGTCGACTGCAGCAGCCCGTTGGTCTTCCCCATCTGCGACGCCATCCCCGGCAGATCTTGGTCGCCGGGGCAGCCGTGCCCACCGCCGCATCGCAGGGTTAGCGACGACGTAGCCACGGAAGTCGTCCCAGTTTTCGTTCCCGTCCGTGCAAAGTCAGGAGGCCATTGCAGTGGTCCAAGACCAGTTCACCATCGTCCTGGGTTCCTCTGGGACGAAATCCAGGTATACCGGAGAATGGAAATCGGTCGTCTGCACGTAGAAGTGGGGCGAGCCAAGAACTCCGGGAAGTAGAGCAAGCAGTAGTGCATGAAGATGCCGCCCACGGAAAGCGGGAGCAGGTCCGCGCGCAGCAGCCCGTGGGTGTCGACAAGGTCGCGCCATCCCCGGCAGACGCACTGGGAGACGGCCAGGCTGCGCGGCGGGAAAAAGGCGCAGGATGTCGGCGGTGACGTCGTCGGGCAGCTCCAGTCCGAATGTCATCTCCTGGCTCACCAGTTCACCACCTTCCTGGATTCCTGCTCGACGGTAGGTATATATACACAGAATTTTGAAATCGAAACCTGCAACGGAAGTATTATACTAGAGGACATATATATGGACAAAAGTTGGGGAACTGAGCATAGTTGAGCACTCCCGGTTGGGAGGCCACCGGTCATGGGTTCGAGTCCTTTCGACGCATGATTTCCCACAAAAAATCCCTCGCCGTCCCCAGTGTCCAAAGCATGGTGTGAAGCCCGACCCATCTCACGGGTCTGGGGGGCTCCCATGTCGGGCGACCGGGTTCGGGGGGTTTCCGGATCAGAAGATCTTTTCTTAATAAAATACGGTGGGGAACATCGCCCCCCAGGTCCTAGTTTTTTTTTATATATATATATATGGACAAAAGTTGCAGAGTCAAGATAGATTTGGATACGGAGTCGAATCGTAATCGCTCCAACGGTTGGAGGTTGGACGCCATCAGGATTCAGGAGATTGCTAAGAAAAAAAAATCATCTTCGATTTGTGTGCTCTTTCTTTTAAATGGTTGTTTCTATGCTTTTACAGAAAAAAAAACAAGATTAGTAGAATGCGATGTTTTAGAATGTGTATCATTCATCTCGACATTGGCAAGAAAATTCTAAAACCCCTGCCACCTATACGCAGTACTCCCATATTCAATGTTGAAAGACACTAAAAATTCGCTCCCACAGGGAGCAAGAGACCTTAAACCCCTCAAGCTACCTAGTAACTCAACAACTAACCAATCAACTCACCTTCATTTTCTAGAACACATGAGCCGTGCTTAGGCCTGACCAAATGTGTACCCGTGTGATCCGGCATGCCGCAATCGGGAAGGTTTTCAACAAGCTGGTTGAACTTTTCACAGCAAAGGGACTAAGAGCTAAGTATTTTTGTGGGAAAAAAAAGTCGTCCCTGTAACGATATCTGGACTAGAGAGGTTCCTCGTGTCATGACCCAAATGGGCCACGCCGGTGCAAGCCCAAAGGGGGTGGGCGCCGGCCGCCGCCGCGCCACCGCCACCCATCCTTCGCTTCGTCGTTAAGTAATAATTATTTAGGAAAATAGATAAATTACCTTGTCAAGAGATATTCCGATCTATAAGGAAATCTCCTAGATATTTCTTAGCATGCAAGTCTCCCTCGGACTATAAATACAAGGGGCCCATGTCGGTTGAATCTTAAGCGA
This sequence comes from Hyparrhenia diplandra, assembly GCA_015847255.1. Taxonomy (NCBI): domain Eukaryota; kingdom Viridiplantae; phylum Streptophyta; class Magnoliopsida; order Poales; family Poaceae; genus Hyparrhenia; species Hyparrhenia diplandra. The sequence goes on along the minus strand of JADLZK010011004.1, from coordinate 46,976 downwards.
GAAAAATTAAAAGGGTAGCACCCTCAACAACTTCTATTTTCAACTCTCCAAACCCTAAGCCTACGCGGCGCTAAGCGCCGCCGCCGCCGCCGCCGCCGCGCCGCCGCCGCCGCCCCGCCCTCCCTCGCGCCGACGCCGCCGCCGCCGCCGCCGCCCCACGCCGCCGCCCACCTCCATCGCCGTCTTCCACCACCCGACGATCAACAATCGGTGTCAATTCCGCCCAGTCTAGCCGAATCGACGGTGGGTATCCGAGACCAGACGATCCAATGGCCTTCGAATCGGGCGGGAGCATCGCGCGGAGGAGGTCAACAAAGATCATCGACAACTACATCGCAGCCATGGAAGCCAAAGCCATGGAGGCAAATTCAGCCTCATCATCAGATAAGTACACCAACCTGCCCGACGTACGCGCCTCCGACGTCATCCCTGCCATCGCCGCCGCTCCTGCCATGGGCGCCACCGACGGCGACGTCGCTCTCACAGGCGCCGCCTACGTCACCCCCTCCAAGATCATCGACGCTGCAAGCAACGAAAGCACGCCTACCCCAAGGATGCCCCAGCCGCTGCGACCCGGATCGATCGATCGAGGCTACCACAGACGTCCACCACCGCCGACGAAAAAGCCTACCCAACTAGGCCAACGTCTCGCGGCTACTACAATGGCACGTATAAGTTTCCGGTCACTACCAACACCCTCTTTGACATTGGGAACATCCGGAGTGCCAACATGGACGACAAGACGACGTCACCGACGTCAACATCGACGCCGCTAATCGACGTCGACATCGACGCCGCCGAGATCGACATCCCGGGCGACACCGGCACCAAGGACTCCAACGGCAACGACGCCCCTCCCAAGGGCGCCACCATCGACGACGACGACGCTACCATAGGCGCCATGCTCGTCAACGACGTCCTCAAGAACGCCAGCGCAGATGATGACCCTCCCATTGGCGCCAACGACGTCACCCCCGACGTCCTCGTCATCACCATGCCGACCACCGACAACGCCTCCAAGGGCACCGCCAACAACATCAGCAACGACGACGACATCGCCAACAACGACGACGCCATCAGGGGCGCCACGCACGGCACCGACGCTCTCAGGGGCGCCAACGCCGATGACGACCCACCTGACGTCGACGCACTCGCCTACTCGCCGACCTTCAACAGCGACAACAATCCGCTACACCTACTGGACGTCCCTCGGACTTCCACCATGGCGGAGAACGTCAACACGCGAACTGTGGATCTCCTCGCGGCTTCGACACCGGCAAGTGCTTCAGCAACAACTACACTCCCAACGACTTCTTCGCTGACACCAGGCCCGGAAGCGGCGCGCCCCATCGCTGGCACGTCAACGGAACATCAGCCAGAACAAAGACATGAGGTATGCCGCTATCCACCTGATAATAGCGGTACTTCTTTGGTTCATCAGCATACCAAACCAGACGCCACTGGAGGATTGGGACACCTCCACCCGATGTCTACCTTGTGGTTTCAAGCTGCCCGTCTACGGCGACCTCTTCAGCAACATAGCGCCAACAGGAGTACATGGGAACCAGTACGACTACGTCTATGCTTCCAAGTTCGCCAACGGCCTCTACAACCTACCAGGGGAGGCCCTACAGCGGCAGGCGCCCTGCACGACGGACACAGCGATCCGCCTCGCTCGTACCCTCAACGTCGCCCCGCATAGTTCATCACACAACTCAGCATCGGGCAAAGGACATGATGACATCGACAACAACATCACCAGCGGCAACTCGTCTATGGTAGACGGGAGGACTCGAGGACCAAATCAGCCACCTCCGTCGACCGTGGACGACTTGGCTATGGCAGCCAGGGCGCCCCGAGAGTCGATCCAGCCGTCTCCCTCGTTCCTCGATGACAGCAACGCCCAGTACGACTACACCAACGAGCTCTACAACAAGCTTTAGGCTACGATGCACCAGGAGGCGCCCTACATGTTGGTAAAGGCGCTCCAACTCGCCCACCAGTTCGACGCTCCTGTCTCTACTATGAGGTCTTCAGCAAGCCTTACCCCGTGAGCTCCATCGACGACGACATGAGGTACATGTCACCCACCGCAATCCCCTACCTCGTCGGCTTCGTCGCTACTTCGGCATCTCTCATCCACCCTCAACTTGCTACACCGACCGACGACAACCTTCATGGCACCGCCGGAACAATCCTGTTCCAACCAGGATCAACAGCTTGGGCGCCACCCATTGGCGTTCACCTTCCGACGACTTCGCCAACCATGCCAGGCATCACGACAAGCACCTGGCTGATGGAGGAGTGCCAGAACTTCTTGCCATCAGTGCCAACCTTGTTCCTCGACAACCCCCGCTACTACGCCTCAAAATTATCCAAGGTGCTACGGGAAGTTCTCCAACCAGGTGGGATCCTGTTGCACACACTTGAGGTTGGCTTTCACCCCTCGACGTACTTGGCACCGATGAAACCATCTCCAGAGAGCAATGAAATTCCATCCATTGAACCGACATCAGCAAAGGTCAGCATCTTCATCTCCACCCAGCTCATTCCCTCGACACAAGTGGATGCAACAACCTTCCGGCCAAGCTACTTCGATCAACCCGTCAACAACGACGGCCGTGCAGAACCACAGCGCGAGGACGCGCTGTCAGAAAAAGGGGGGAGTAATGTCATGACCCAAATGGGCCACGCCGGTGCAAGCCCAAAGGGGGGCGGGCGCGCTCTGGCTGGCCGGCCGCCGCCGCCACCGCCGTCGTCATCCTTAAACCGTCATTAAGTAATAATTATTTAGGGAATAAATATTTAGGGAAATAAATAAATTACCTTGTCAAGAGGTATTCCGATCTATAAGGAAACCTCCTAGATATTTCTTAGCATGCAAGTCTCCCTCGGACTATAAATACAAGGGCCTCATGTCGGTTGAATCTTAAGCGAGAAAAATTAAAAGGGTAGCTCCCTCAACAGCTTCTATCTTCAGCTCTCCAAACCCTAAGCCTACACGCGCTAAGCGCTGCCGCCCGCCGCCTCCGCCGCGCGCCGCCGCGCGCCGCCCCCCCCCCTACGCCGACGCGCCCGCCGCCGGGCGCATGGCCACGCTGCCGCCCACCTCCATCGCCGTCTTCCACCACCCGACGATCAGCAATTAGGTGTCAATTCCGCCCAATCTAGCCGAATCGACACACGGGACTTAGAGAAAATGAGATAATCAAATATGAGCATATGTACTGTTGCAGACCATATCTATGTCCTAAACAGCGTACCAAATAAAGCGAAACACAGGATAATTTACAAGAGATGAAATAATTGATCTGCCATGCACAAGAATGTTCAAGAGGTGAATATTTACACCAATTTTTTAATGGATTTTTAACTACTGAACGAATTCTAGCCACTCATGTGGCTTTGAGCAACGTTTGGATCTCTTCTAGTGTTCTTCCTTTAGTTTCTGGTACTAGCTTTGCCACGAACAGCACAGTGACCAAGCTCGCTACAGAGAACAGAAAAAATGTACCTGCATACAGAAGAAGATACCGTCGAATCAGATACTTCTGAGGTTAAATTATCAGCTATACTAAAAAGATTTCCTTTCGAAACGTCTGGTCCTTGAACAGCCTAACAACTGTCCTATTTCTCACCTCGATCACTCTCCAATTCTAATAACATCCATCTCAACCCTGCAAACATCACCGCCTTTGCAAATATGCCAACACCACCAAGTGTACATCATTTCTCGGGAAGCGCAAACGACACTTATTTAGGGATAGAGGGAGTATCCATGATGTTTCACCTTGAGCTTTTCTTTAAAAAAAAAACAGATGTTACATACACTGTATATTCTAACACTTCTGCCTGCAGCTTGTACGCAGACAGTTTTGTGCTAATTAATCCTCAATTGGCGCTTATGGATTTTTTTTTGTTCTTCAGGAAATCCTCCGTCCATCCAGCATGGCGTGTATATGAAAGAAGTCTCAATTTCACCATCAGCAAACAAATCGTAACCTTTTGGACATATGTTGCCCAAGTCCTGAAATTTTGAGGTATTCCAATGATATGCTACCGCTCTCCTCAATTCTGCATCCAAGTAGACAATCTCATGAAATCCAATTACGAACATATATCGTGTGTACTGCCCGTAAGCCGTATCTTCAGTGCTGACAACATCATCATCGTCGGAGTCCACTACCTCGTGTGGCTTATCATTGCCATGGTGATATCTGTGGTAGTTGATATCCTGTAACACCCAGGGCTCGTTTTGTTGATCACTGTGGGCGCCGTTAAGCAGCGCACCCAACGTAGGTGAGAAGGTCCTGAAATCAACATTATGCTTCAGCTCCCACTCTGCCTGTTCACCACATGATTCGTTGAGCAAGAAGATTCGAAGCCCGTGCCAGTCATACCCAGATGCACAATACACGCCCTTCTCTGATCTTGCCAACCTAAGGTATTCATAAGACCTGAATTCACCGCGTGCAGGCATTGGAATCAGCCTGTAATTTGCATTTGGGATGGATATCCTGCAACATGGAAAAATATAGAGGGAATCATCAGTGACAATATATGAAAATGGCAGCATAATTGGAAGAGCTAACGCAACATCTGGCACCTCAGAAAGTAACCAGCTAACAACGCAACGTACCTAAGGAAAAAACCATTTTGGTAGGGAAGGTAGAGTGCTCCACGCCAGTAGACTTTCTTGTCAGCAAACAGCCTGGTGTCAGCAATGGCCTCCTCTTCCACACGGCCGGCTTCCCCTTGGGCTTGGGGAAGAAACAACCTCTCCTCCCAGCGCCCGGTCACTGACGAATATACAAACGCTAGCATTTCCGGCCGGTACGATGATGATAGTGATAGCGCCGACGACGACTTGCGCCGATGCTGATCTTCGCGGAGGGGATGGATGCAGAACACCTCGTAATGCGGCGACACAGTGGGATCGTACACGAGGCATTTGATTTGATTTTGGCCCTGGTGAAAGGCCTTGTTCCTCATCCGCGACGGCAGCACCAGGGTTGGTCTTGGTCGCCGGGGCAGCCGTGCCCACCGCCGCGTCGCAGGGTTAGCGACGTAGTCATGTCATCGGGGGTTCCCACCGCCGCCGCGTCGCAGGGTTAGCGACGTTGTCACGGAGGTCGGAGGCATCCGTGCAGAGGCAGCAGCAGAGCAGGAGGCCGTCGCAGTGGTCCAAGACCTTAGAGATGCCATCTGGCACGAAATCCAGGTCGCCGGAGATGGGGGGGCCGTCGTGCCGTCGTGGGACGAGCCAAGAACTTCGGGGAGTAGAGAAAGCAGTAGTGCATGAAGATGCCGCCCACGGAAAGCGGGAGCAGGTCCGCGCGCAGCAGCCCGTGGGCGTCGACAAGGTCGCGCCATCCCCGGCAGACGCACCGGGAGACGGCCAGGCTGCGTGGCGGGAGGCGGCGCAGGATGTCGGCGGTGACGTCGTCGGGCAGCTCCAGTCCGAATGTCATCTCCTGGCTCACCAGTTCACCACCTTCCTGGATTCCTGCTCGACGGTAGGTCGTTGGCTACTCCACGAAAAAAATTGAAATCGAAGCCTGCACGTAGAAGTATATATATACTAGTGGACTATAGTCAAAAGTTGCAGAGTCGAGATAGATTTGGATACGGAGTCGAATCGTAATCGCTCCAGAGATTTCAACGGTTGGACTGAGTTTGTCAAAAAAAAAAAACGTTTGGACTGCTAGGACGTGATCAGGATTCAGGAGATTGCTTTGTTTCTATGTTTTTACCGAAAAAAGAACAGGATTAGTAGAATGTATGGCGATGTTTTAGAGAAGGATAATGCTAATTATTCATCTCGACATTGATGAAAAATCCTAAAACCCCCTGCCCCACCTATACGCAGTAGCACCATATTCAATGTTGAACGACACTAAAATTTGCTCCCAGAAAGAGTGAGACCTTAGACCTCTCAAGTTACCTAGCAACTCAACAACTAACCAACTCGTGATATACATATATAAAGAAAGCGAAATACAGGAGAATTTACAAGAGATGAAATCATTCGTCTGCCATGCACAAGAATTTACAAGAGGTGAATATTTACGGCAATTTTTTTGAATGGAATTTTACCAACTGAGCGAATGCTAGCCATTCATGTGGCTTTGAGCAACGTTTGGATCTCTTCTAGTGTTCTTCCTTTAGTTTCTGGTACTAGCTTTGCCACGAACAGCACAGTAACCAAGCTCGCTGCAGAGAACAGAAAAAATGTACCTGCATACAGAAGAAGATACCTTCGAATCAGATACTTCTGAGGCTAAATTATCAGATATACTAAAAAGGTTTCCTTTCGAAACGTCTGGTCCTTGAACAGACAATAACTGTCCTATTTCTCGCATCACTCTCCAGTTCTAATAATGGTAAAGAACTTTACCTGCAGGGTTCCAATCCATGAGGAAGTTGAATGAGTATGATATCGCAAAGGAACCGATCCAACTAGCCAGGGTTACGAACCCTCCAGCTATTGCTTTCATGTCGATCGAGAATATCTTTGGCAGTAAGTCAGGAGATATCATGAGCCCTTTTTACAGACCCCTAAACAAATTATCATAATTGAAGTAACTTCACAGGATAGTTTCTTACCTCAGACATGATAACCCAAGGAACTGGGCCCATTCCAACTGAGTACGCCGCATAGTATACCTGTTTTAGGAAGCAGGATTACAATGTAATAAAATCTCCAAAAAATCAGTGATGTCATTGTCGGAAAGCATCCATTTCAAAATGCACTGGGTTGATCTCAATAGCTTTCAAGAGACTAATAACAAATTTAGCTTATATATAGTCATGGCATATGTAAACACATTTACATTTTAAATTACACGATTGTAAGAATTCAATTATTTCAATTTCTATACCAGTATGCCACAAAGAGCCAAAGTAGGAACCAGCTGTGTGCACAGTCCTTGTGCCTGTAAGATCATGGAACAGAGAGAAAAACAAAAGAGGAGGAACAGTAAATACTCATTTTACTACATTATTTTCAGACAGAGATACATTGATATGCTATAGAATTCAACAAAAATATATATACTTCAGATTTTTAATTATTTGGTTATGTTGAATCGGTCAGTTCCATTTTGTCGATTTTTCCATATTTCCATCCAGTTATTCAGTGGAACCTCACGTGTGTTGTCCTTGTACCATCTATCTCATCATCATCAGATATAAGATGCATAAAATCTGAGGCTCCAGTTGGATTTCAGAAAAAAAAAAAAAAAAGTTATCTAATCCCTGAGGAAACCACTCCCTAGGAAATTAGGAATTCCTCTTTTTATTAACAGGGCTTCAGCAATTCGAAATGTCCAGCATTCACAACTGCAGCTACTTTGTAATTTGCGAGCAGACAATAGTACTCTCAGATAACTAAAATTGACAAAAGGAATCAAAATCAATTTAGTTGAATGAAACAATAGGCAGAGCCAAACTAGATCTTTTTTAAAAAAAGTTCAGTAGTTAATCATATTTTTTCATAAAAATTTATACCATTTAATTGTTAAGCTCAGGCATTAAACTATACTGTAAATTCACGCGCTAAAATGTTCATGTTACCTTAAAATAAAATGATAGTCCAGTCAGAAAGCAGCCAAGAAATGTTCCAGATGAAGAGACCTGAAAACCAAAGACACATAGAACACTGCTTTTCTTTTCTGTACATCAACTCAGATTTAGAGTATTCATACCAAAAGAAGGGCTCTTCTTCCACTCCTATCCATCAGAAGGGCCCCAAAGAACGTGATTGGAATCTGAAAAAAAAAAAACAATTATAGAGAAAACCAATGACTAGTAACTTTTATTGAAAAAATGGTTAAACCTGAACCTGAATAATGCCAATCAAGGTGGTCCCAAGTTTTCCAGAAAACCCTGAAGTTTTTAGAAAGAGTTGTAGATCCCTCGTTTTTTAACAGGACAAAATTTATGTAGCTTGTATACCTGCTGAGGAAAAAATATAGCTTGTATAGAAACCTAAGGCATTTATTCCTCCCAGTTGCTGAAAAATCATCAGGCCAACACCCACCTGAATAACAAAGTTACAGAATTAGTTTTGAACTTCTTTCATACATTTCCAGAAAACAATAACTGGCAGACTGGCACCATTAATTTCTGGATTTTTGTTATCTTATACAAGAAAAAAAAAATTTTAAGAAAATAAATTAAGTGGATAAATTCTTACCGTGACTGCATACATATTTTTGCTCTGAAATAAATCTTGAATCCTGGCCTTAGGCAATCGGCAAATTGATTGTATATAATCCTGGACAGAATGTTTAGTTTGAATATCTTATGATCTATATTGTTTCATAAATGGAAGCTATGTTCGAATAAATAACTTTGATCTCAGTAGCCTCTTCAGAAATGTCAGAATCTTCCCCTAAACTCCTGTAATGAAGCATGGAATTCTCTCTCTTTCCCTGTGTTGGCCTGCCATATTATCAAACTGAGTTTTTGAAGGAAGTGTAGAGTTAGAAGTTACAATTTGTCAAGGTATTCTGTGCAGAAAAGAGGTTATATTTCATTTTCATCACTATTATTTCGATATAGATAACCGTGTGTACAATTAAAGATAAGTCATGAATGTAATATACTGTTGTTGTTGTAAGGTAAAATCAGGGATGCAGAATGTATTCATATATCCTATGAAACAAAAAAGTTTAGAATAATAATCCATCACAACAATATACAAAAATATTTTGCTATGATGACAAATCAAATGGAAAAAATATTTCCTAACAATATATGAAAAATGATGGGCAACAGAAAATTGTGTTATTTTCCTCTAACAATATATGAAACTATTAAAAAATACTTCACAACAAAACCATGTTACACGCAGAGTCAGTTACCATCTCACCAGCCACCTTGGAGATTCTGGAATGAAGAAAAGCCCCACAAGTAGGACAACACAAGGTACTAATCCTGCATGAAATGCTACATTAGTTTCTTTTGATGCTCGATCTGTCAACATACATGTAAATATAGTAGTGATTACCTACTAGAACCAAAGAGCGCCATGAAACAAGTGCTCCAATAATGTAAGCAGCCGAACACCCTGAACAGATGAATAGCTGCATATTAAAAAGAGACCATATTAATTATTAAGATTCACTACATAAAAATAATAAGAGGCACTTCAGCTTCAATTTCTCTGACCTGGTTTGAGGTTGCAAGGCCTCCTCGGATACCCTTTTGTGCTATTTCAGATATAAACACAGGCACCTGTATTATTATATAAGCCCAGGAGTTGTTAGTGCATAGAGTTTGGTGTTGATAAATAAAAAAAATTAAGAATGTTTGAGGCTTGGACATGTTTCCATTGCCTAAACAAAAGGTTTAGAAACATAAGAATGAAGATTTTAGGTACATATTGAGAAATATAGATGTTCACCACATAGGAAAGAACTCCAGTACAATATCCCAGCAAAACTCTTCCAGCATAGAGCACCATAGCATCCTTCATCTCATTAGAGGAAGGTCACTATTACAGCTACAGAATGACTGTCGGCAGATGAAGCAAGAAAATAGCTGATGGAGGAGTATACCTTGGCAAAATATACAGTAAGCCAGCCAAAAATGCCTACAACTGCTGCAAATCGCATGGTCTGTGATAGATGCAAATGGAAGAAATGTTGTGAAGATGAAGAAGGGCAACCATTTTACTTATTAATTGTTGCAGTTGAATTACTTAACCATTTTGCGTCCAAGAATGTCTGCCAGGCGGCCACTAGTCACAGCACCAATCATTGCTCCAATTGTCAAGACAGATCCAAAGACACCATACTACAAGGACATGAATCAAAAAGATTTCTTGTCGAAACCAACAGGGGCCTTTGTACAACTTTAAATGTTGTAAACGAAGAATTGAATTGAGAGAGAGAGAGAGAACAAGATCAGAGGGTGAAATTAGTAGCTTGGATACATTTTAGATCATGGTATCTAGTTATCTACTTGACCAACTAAACCTTTGTGAAACGGTCACAGTTTATTCATATTCTGCTTTGATCAAATAAAATACTTTTTTCGCTGCTCTGCATCTAGCCAGCTACCACCAACCATTAGTTGGCACAAAGTTAATTTGATCCACAGCCAAAAGAGATAAGATAATTAGTATCCATACACTAGAAGAATAATTTGTATATAGGTATACTCCAATGTCAAGTGCCAACCAACCTCGGAATTGGACAAACCAATGTCGCTCACAATTCCAGCTTGAGCCGGCGCAGAATACCCCACCTGCATAGCAGAGCTCTATATCTATATTTGAATCGAATCAAGAGCATGCTTCCTGGATTTTCTTTAAGACCGAAGGATTTTTTTTCCAGGATTGTTTATAAAGAAACTGAAGTATTTCTTATATAAAAAACATAATCCTCTCTCACACAGGTGCCGAACTCGAAGGAGCCGCACACGGCCACCGCGGTGGCGAGGAAGACCCTCCACAGCGACCCTTGCCCCTCGCTGCCCCTGTACGGGGCCTTCCCAACCGCCGCCCCTGCCCCCGACGACGCAGTGGCTCCGCACGCGGCATTGGTTCCCGGAGGCGTTGCTGCCGGCACCCACCGCGCGACTGGCAGCGACAGCTGCGGCGCGCCGCGGCCATCGTGCCGTGTGGCAGTCGGCCGCTGCCAACGCCTGCGGTGGCGGAAAGAGACGGTAGGGGCGGCGTTGCAGTGGAGCAGCAGCGGCGATGCTGCGGCGGATGAAGGGAGCGTTGCAGCCATACCTGGCGGAACAGAAAGGGTGTGTGATGGCGCCTCATTATTTTCCATTCATTTCTTAAAATCCCTTTTTTTTTTGGCTTAAAATCCTATTCTGACACATCATTTGCGATTCTTTTTCAAATGTCCAATAACAGTCAAGTGCACAACAGTGTATGATAGGCTTTATGGACAATTTCGAATTTTAACAGGACAATGATATGAAGTTTCCATCTTTCAAAAATGATATTTAGTTGCCATGGTAACACATACAACTATAAAACCAAAATTATATATGCTGATCATGATTATATAAAAAAAAACATTACTTGTCGTCAATAAAATTTTGCCGTCGGCTAATTTTGATTTTCAACAGCATGATGAAATATAGTTGTTATGGTAATACAACAAAAACTATAAAACCACAGCCGTATCTGCTGATCATGAATATAAAAATGCATTGCTGATTGATCTGGAAGGGCTTTATCCTGGTGCATAAACCGCTCTGTAACCGAGCCTATTTTTTATCATGAATATAAAAATGCATTGCTGATTGATCTGGAGGGACATGATACATAAATGTTGATCATGGATACAAAAATGTACTGCTGATTGATCTAGAGGGACATGGTACATAATGGTTCAAACAATCTGGATGGGCATTGTACATACTACTACATAATCTCAATCTGCATTCCTTAACCTACACTGAGTACACTACATATTACACTTCACGGAGGTGGGCAGGAGAGAAGGGGAGGGCAGCGGAGGGAGGTGAAAATTGTATTCTTTCTTCTATATATCTCCATCAATGAGCAGAAGTCTGACGGTTGAGCACACACGTGAAGGTGGGAAAGGTAAACGTGTGTATCATTTTCCATCTTGGAATTATTCTGTTGTGTCCTGTAAATTCCCATCTTCCATCTTGGAATTCTTCTGTAGTGTGCAGTAAATTCATTATTATCTTCTGGTGTTTAGAGAGTCTTGGATCTCCTCTAGTGTCCTTCCTTTGGTTTCAGGCACTAGCTTCGCCACAAAGAGTAGAGTGACCAAGCTAGCTGCAGAGAACATGAAAAAGGTACCTATACACAATATGCAATGGAAGTAAGCATGGTACATTATAATTCCATTCCTTTTCTGCTAAAACTGAAAGTTTACTTTTGATTACGCAGATTCCATAAGACATGTACTGTTTTTTGCCAAAGAGGAAAAATAAGTCTAAAATTTACCTGCAGAGCTCCAGTCCATAAGGAAGCTAAATGAGTAAGAAATCGCAAAGGAACCCAGCCAACTAACAAGGGTCACCAAGCTTCCACCGATTGCTTTCATGTTAATTGAGAATATCTGCAGGCAGTCAATTTAAGCAACAATAAATCTCCAGCGAATTTTAATATTTGTCCATCTGTCATAAATGCATCCAGCAATCCCATTTCCATTTTACCCTCAGACATGACAACCCAAGGGACAGGACCCATTCCAATTGAGAATGCCCCAATGTAAACCTATTTCACGAAACAGCATCATAAGACAACTTCAGACTACAACAAAAAAAAATGCATAACTTGTATATATGGGAATATAAATCTTGACAATTTGCCATGGTACTGAGTATAATGATTGTCGAGACACTTAACATATATTATAGCTTATGGAAGTTTCATACTCAGAAACAAAGCAAAAGCACAGGGGCATTGTATCTCTTACCAGTATGCCAGAAAGAGCCAATGTGGGAACCCAATCTGAGAAAAGTCCTTGTGCCTAACAGATGATGAAGCATTCACCGTTATGTACAGAAACATAGATAAATGTCCTATATATGATGCCAATCCTATAAGCTGAAACTTTTACCAGCTGGTGCCAAGTGATTGCCATCATGCTAATTTATGATGCTATCATATATTATGTCAGTTTCAAGTAATTTCTGTACCAGGTTTGAAAAATTATAGTTACCTTTAGATAGAATGATACTCCAGTGAGGAAGCAGCCCAAAAATGTTCCAGATGCAGAGACCTATAGGATAAAAGGATCTCACAAAACATTCTACCTAGCAATCTTTCTTAGTGTACATCAGCTCAGCTTTGTAGTGTTTATACCATCAGGAGAACCCTTCTTCCACTCCTATCCATGAGGATGGCCCCAAACAATGTAATTGGAATCTGAAATGATCATGGTTATAAACAAAAGTGTTCTAATTAGTAACTTTTACCATCTGAAAGCAGCTTATCTCAAACCTGAATAATGCCAATCAAGATGGTTCCAAGTTTTCCAGAAAACCCTGAAGTTATGATAAAAGCAACGTATTCATAAAGACTGTTACAAAAGGACAACATAATATTAGAGGCATTTACATACCAGCAGAACTGAAGATATAGCTTGCATAGAATCCAACACCATTTATCCCTCCGAGTTGCTGAAAAACCATCAAGCCAACACCCACCTGTGCATATGAGATCAGCAGTTATATGCCTCACAAATATTTCTGAAATGTTCCATATGGTCAAATTTTAAATTCAATGAACAAAAGAGATGCATATTCTAAAAGTAGGAAGTTAAATAAATGATTCCTTACAATGACTGCATATATATTTTTGCTTAGAAATAAGTCTTGAAGCCTGGCCTTTGGAAAGCTACGGAGTGATTCAATGTTCTCCTGAAAAAAATGAGCTGTCAAGCATAGTACAATATAAGTTCCAGTATATATAGCCTGTTAAGATAGAAACCAACTTTAATCTCAATTGCCTCTTCTGATACATCAGCATCCTCTCCACGCAGCTTTTTGCAATGAGGTGTGGAATTCCTTTTCCCCTTCCGACATTGGCCTGTAGTTTAAATGCATTGTAAAGCTCACAGCAAAAGATTCATCACAACATAGATGAACCAATATTCTTTAGTTTAGTTGACAAGAAGCATTGGGTGATTGTTTGAAGCAGTGAAAAGGCTGGGTTCTTTTTTCCACCACAAACACATCCAAAAAGTCACATTTCATAGAACATCCAGCTATGGCAGAAGTGCCTTACCAGCCATCTAGGCGACTCTGGAATGAAGAAAAGCCCGACTAGCAGGAGGACACAAGGCAATAAACCTGGATCAAAACTTTCACTCATTTCCATCCAGAATGAATTAAAAAATAATCGTGTACCTAATGTTGATGTGAACACACAACATACCAACAAGCACCAAATTGCGCCATGCAACCAGGGCTCCTACGATGTATGTAGCTGAGCTTCCGGAACAGATCAATAGCTGCACATGTAGTCAGTGGACCATATTAGTAGTTAAAACAATCATGTGGGTCAAGGCGTTACAGGACTCTTGAACTCCAGTTTTCAAACCTGGTTTGATGTTGCGAGCCCCCCACGGAGATTCTTTGGTGCTATTTCAGCTATGAATACAGGAACCTGCAGATCCAACACATGGTCAGAACACTAAACATGTTAGTTTTCAGGTTTAAATCATGAATCCTGGAAATAATTTAGACGCACACAAAAATGTTGTACATATGAATTAGGACTATAGCATGCTTACCACATAAGACAGAACTCCAGTACTGAAACCCAGTAGGATTCTCCCAAAGTAGAGCATGATAGCACTCTGTACATTCAGGATAAATCATGGTTATCATAACAGGCAGTGAGCTTGAATGGATAATTAATGACTCAGAACATAAGAACGAGAATTATCAAGAATGAACAAACCTTGGCCAGATGTATAGAAAGCCAACCAAAGATACAAATAATAGCTGATATCCGCATGGTCTATCACAAATCAAAACAGAGGATATAGTGAGACAATAATCTTCCGTAGAAGTAAGAACATTGGACTTATATATAATTGACAGTGTAGTGATTTTACCATTTTTCTTCCAAGAAAATCAGCCAAGCGCCCACTAGTAACAGCACCAACCATTGCTCCGATTGTCAATATAGATCCAAAAATGGCAAACTGCAGGTTTAATATGTACAGTAAGACGACCTAAACTTTGGCTGTCTGAGATTGAACATTTCAGCGTGATAGAGGTAGATCCAACAGTCGTTCTAATATTATTAATTTATTATACCAATCATATGGTTTGCACTATATTATAACAGATTTTAGTGACAAAGTAGCATTTTGAAGAAAAAGAAACTTTGAGTGCACAGAAAGGACAGAGTTTATTTTCGAAGATGATGATATGGTGTCACGAACCTCAGAGATTGATAGCCCAACTTCATCTACTATCCCTGACTGCGTGGGTGCAGAATAGCCGACCTGCAAACAAGCATGGCCGATCGAGGAAATTAACCACATGTTAATAGACATATAAAAAAACAGCGCATCATATCATCAGCGTTTCAGCAGATGTAGTATTATATAAGTACATATACATGTGCCAAGGACATGATAGGAAAATGAAATGCTGTCCTCTAGTCTAGCTATTAAAAAAAAGCTAGAGGGTTCTTTTTTGGCAATAACAAGAAGACACGTCCAAATCTTGAACTGTTCATATTCACAATGATTGGGACCTGGGCGCAGCTTTGATATGTCTCTCGCTCTCTTTTTTTCCCCGTGTTTTTGAGACATGCGTGCATTACAGATTTACAGTAGTAAAACAAATGTTAACAACTAGCAAAAGCAAGGTACAGTTGTATAATAACTAAGAAAAGACCGTAATTAGCTGTATATCTATGTCATCAGTAATAATCAGGTCCAACATGTATAGTTAATATTCCACAGAGTCTCACAAATAATGTGCATATCAGAAAGACAGAAATTCAGAACATGGAACGCAAATGTGAATGGCATTCCAAGGTCAAAGGAGACATGGAAGGAAGGAGGTGGTAGCGGCGGCGGGTGGTTCTTACGCAGGTGCCGAACTCGAAGGAGCCGCAGACGGCGACGGCGGTGGAGAGAAGGACCATCCGCAGCGAGCCTGCTGCTGCGTTCCCGCAGTCGTCGGACGCCGCCTCCTCCTCCTGGTTGGCCCGGATCTTAGACTCCTCCTTGCCGCCTTGGCAGTGGTGGAGGAGAAGCGGCTCCGTCGTCGTGCCGCCGCTGCCTCCACCTCCACCACCGGCCCCGACCACCCCGGCCTCCACATCGTCCGCGGCCCGCACTATACCCATTGCTATCGTTCGCTCCTACCAACGACGTGAGATGAGATGAGATGAGGAGCCTAGCGCGGCCTGGCAATGGAGACGGACGGAGATGGATGGATCGGGAGTCCGTCCGGGACAGACGCAGTGGTCTCCGACCAACCTGGGCTCTGCCGATGAGTGGGCGAGACGGACAGAGCGGTTACGTATTTATACAGGAAGGGTCGAAGGAAGGGGTGGCCCAGTGTCAGTGGGACAGAGGACCGAAATATCTCCGGCCCTTTTGTCATCAGATGAGAAATATCAAGAGCGGGCGTTTTGTTTTTGTCTCGTCTCATCACGCGATAAGTTTAACAAATTTGGGAGATCAATCATCAAAAGGTTAGGAATCCTGCTAGCTGTTTTTTTATATAATGCACAGCGTAGTAACTAAATCAATCTGCATGGTTGGTGACAGCTAAGCTAGGCCGACGACACCAGATTTTTGCGAACCCATGGCGACGATATAAAAAATCTCGTGTTCTCACATCTCATCTGTATCGAATATAATCTTCCAGCTAGCTACCGGCTACCGCGTGACGAAAATACACGTATTTTGTCTTTGTACGTTCCCCAGAATATTCAAGCTTTACTTTCAATCCCATCTCTGATCGAAGGACCGAAACTATGACCAGAATGGGAGCCCGTAAATATTTCTTTCTAACATATCTAGGTCACTGTCCCAATTTCACCTTCAAACGCACAAACCAAAGACCGAGATGTTCTACAACCCTATGGCCCAAAACGCAAATGAATGATTTGGTGAATGTTCCCTCGTCAATGGACACAACCAAAGCGGGCACTCAAAAACAATCACACCTTCCCTACTGATGGGTGAGAACTAATATCGAACCGAAGAGTGAAAATGAGATACTCAACTCCTATAAAGAAAAGTGAGTTTCCCGAATCTAAAGCCAACTTGTGACGAGGGTAGCTTGATAAAATCCTTAGAAAGGTACAGGCCCATCACAAAAAATCAGATTAAAACATCAGAGCACAAATGAGCGAGAGATAACAATACAACAGCACAACTGCTGAAATCACACGTAACAATGACTAGCTAAACGAGGAAGCAATTAAAAGCCTCCTGTAGCTTGACAAGACAACTCATAAATAATTAGATTAAAAATCGGAGCACAAAAAGAGCGAGAGACAAATACAGCAATATGGATGCACAGCAAAAAATTTTCGAGATTTTCATTTTCTTTTTTCAAACAGTTAGAAAACCGCAAAACAAATATAGTGCCGGCATTTAGGAAATTTCGGAAGGATATAGGCTAAATCACTTTCATTTTATTTTAATTGTATTTTTCAAAAACAATAAAATGATAGTCATGAGAATAGCCATATAAATACTACATCTCATGAAAATTCACACCTATTACAATGAAAAAATAAACGATAACGGCAAAGGGTAGCTCGAAATCTATAATAACGGTATCCTAAAAAACAATAAACAAATCAAACTTTGATTTTAAATGAGAATAGTCATATAAATTGCAACATCACCACAATTCTTTTTTGATGACAGACAACAAAAACGGAAAAACGATCAAGTTCTAAGGTGACTTGACATAGCATAGTTCTAAGTTTTGAAATCGATGATAACAAAATCCTTGCCATATAGTTAATTGTGTTAGACTCGCCTTTACACAATGATTCGGTAATATTACCTTATTTTTATTTTTTTAGCTTTTAAATTTCTGTTTTTTCTCATAGCTGTAAAAAAAATGTATTAAAGAGGGTTCATTGTTTTTACTCATTTTTAAGTTAATATGTTCATTTTGATTTTTACCATTTTATGATTTTTATTTTTATGATTTTTCAAACCACTTTAGGGTAATTTGACCAAATTGAGGGAAAGTTTTAGACAACAAAATAAAAGAATTTGAAAATGACTTCAAAAATAAATAAAAACTCGAAAAAACTAAAAAATCAAAAACTATTTTTCGTTTTCATCCCTAAACACAGCTCCTGAAATCACACGTAACAATGACTAGCCAAACAAGGAAGTAATTAATAGCCTCCTGTAGCTTGACAAGACAACTCATAAATAGTAATTCATTGATTTAAGCTTGCGCAAGTACTTTGATGGATGAAGTCGACCTGCAAAAACAAATATCCAAGTGCTGGAAGAGTGCTCATCAGAACTTGGTGCACCACGAGTTGCAAAACAAACGTGATGTCGGACACGTTCGCTCGATCTGGGGCTGCTCCCCGCTGGCCGCTGCTTGCTGGATTTGGCAAAAATAATCCTACCAAAGAATAACTGAATCAACAAGAATCGACACAGTTAATGATTGCTAAATGAAAATTCACCAACCTATGAACCAACCCATGGACCGAACATAGAACAAGCTTTGCTGCATTTAATGTGATGTGATGAAAAGCACCGGAAAAACTGGGATACAAATTTTTTGGCGCTCGGCGCTGCAGCTGGGCTGCTTTGTTCTCCCACCCATGACTGCAGAACAAAGAACAGGAAACCTGACACCCTAAGGCAAATTACCCGCCGGGTATTAAAAGAACCCAAATTCAAAATGTAAAATTATAGATACCCGAAAATCAAATTCAGAAAATTGTCATCACCCGAAATAGTTCGGGTGATTTATAGAAGCCAATGGTATAAAAATCCGTCCAATTGGAAACCTAACATTATAAAAATTTCAAATCTAAGTCTCCTAAAAATCATTATGGGTCAAATACCCCACCTAAAGCCTAAGCCAAACAACCAAATGCATCCCGGTCCTAAAACATACTAAACACACTTTCAATTCTCATGACTCCATTTTGACATCATTTGGATTCTACAAATCATCGCGACCGCGACCCGCGCCTCCCTTTTTTTGGCATCTCAAAAAAAATTGGCACTCTCACGAGACCTAAAAACCCGTTCACCGAATTCGATCTAGGGCGTCGTCGGCATGGCCGCGCATGGGTCGTGTCTCAATCAAGCCGGTTTACGGAGGAGGCGGCCGTTACCTGCTAAGTTTTAATATCAGTTTGGTGGGTATTTCAAACCCAAACGATAATTTCGGGTAATGAATTTTCGGGCTAATTTACAGGGTTGATTCTATTACCCTAACTTTTTCAAAACCCGAACCACCCGACCCGAACTTGGCGGGTAACACAGGCGTGGCCCTGACACGTTACAAGCGGGGGGGCTTTGAGAGCAAGGAGTCGGCAAAATGCAAGCAAAAATCGAAAATCAAAAACTCTATGAATCAAACCCAAATTTCATCATGGCATGAAATTCACCCCCAAATAATCGCTTTTATGAAATCAACCCAAACTCTAGCAAAATCAAATCATATCTATGAAATCCAGAAAGGGAAAAACGAAGAATGGCCTTACGAGACAAATTAGACAAAAGCCCCCCGGAGGGCATGAGTGGGGGGTGGGGCCACTCTTCCTACCCCACAAGAATCATAGGTTCACAAAATACCGATCACATATATAAACACCTACGAAAACGCTCTCCCGATGGTTTTGAGGCACAAAACCACCAAACCAGGGCTGCGAGTGGCGTACCCACGTCGGCTCCCCCCGCGTTCAACACGCGTCACTACCGTCGGCGAATCGCCCGACCGCCGGTATTTTGAGTCGTCCACTGACTTTACACGTCCGCCCCGTCTTGACTCGACGGCGGACCGCGGTCACCCACGTGTCCTCGCGCGACTTGTCCCGCGGCTAGCCACCCAGCGATCCGATCCCTCGATCCAAGCCTCCTGCGTCCGCCCTTCTCCACTCTAGGTCCATCGGCCGCGGCACATCCTCCTTGTTCTTCACCTCGCCATCGACCACGCTTGCTGCGAGCTCCACACCCCACAACACAAGCCGAGATAATATCAACCGACACACCACGCGTGTGTTCGAAGGTAGAGGATAACCGAAGTAAAAAAGAGAAAAGAAAATAGAAGAAAAAAATAAGAGTTGATAACAAATCATCATAAAAGCTAAACACAAATGGTTATAATCAACCATGTGTTCGCTTGACAAATCACAGGATCGACGGTGCGCTCATGCATGCAGGAGGTAGCTCGACGCTGGAACGAACAAAGAGAGAGGTGAAGAACAGTGAAAAAAAAATAGGAAAGTATGGAGACGCCCGAAGAATATTATCATCCAGTACACTTTAGCTTTTATTCATCGCCGCAAAAAACAAAAAAGGAAAATACAGAGAGGCTCGAAAGAATTATACTAGAAAAACTATTGAAAAAAAGTCTATTTTCAACTATGGATGGTAGACTACGTAACCCGTTGCCTATGAAGCGGTCTATATCACCCCCTGAACTTTCGTCGTTGTTCAAAGTTACCCCTAAAAGCAGTTTTGAAAAATCATAGTAAATCATAGAAAAATCGTTAAATGAAAAATCAAACTGTGTTGGACTCTACATGAGTAAATCTACACAATGAACATATAATATGGTATGCTTTTAGTACATTTTTTTTCCGGTGCTATGAAAAAAACAGAAATTTAAAAGTTGCAGCAAAAAAATGAACTAAAGCATATCATATTATATGTTCATTGTGTAGATCTACTGTTTCGAGTCTAACACAATTTTTATGGATTTTACCATTTTTCTATGATTTACTATGATTTCAAAACTGGTTACCAGGTGGATGCTTTTTCAAAGTTCGGTTGATATTCCGGCAGATGCTTTCAAAGGCGGGTGTATCATCTACGGCTCCAATCATCCATACTTGCCACCTAGGCGTTGATGTAGACTTTTTGCCAATAACTATTTGAGATAATCCCCGTCACCGGAAGCGGCATCTCTATTTGTCTGTTAGCCTCGATCAGTCAGAGGATCGATCATCACATGGCAAATTGGCCGCCAAGAAACAGTGCAGCGACCAAAGACCTCCACATAAGCCAAGATAGAGAGAGACTGCACGGCCTGGCTAGACCTAGGCGAGTATTATGTATGTATAATGATCCAGCATGTTCGTGCTCAAAAGAATGCATGTTACCTGCCACGGCAGACCGACGTGGGTGGGATCTATCTATATATTCTAGTTTACAGTATATACGACATATGTCCCCAATAATTAGGATTGACCGAATTCACCATCATCCAACTTTCCACAGTTCCACGAGCTGCTATTCTTCTTCCACCTGCCGACATCCCATTCTCACGCGGCCGGGGATGACAGAACAACAAAAAGGCCACTGAACCAAAGGTGGAGAAGGATGCACAAATGGCGTTGCACTTGCGCCGCGCGCTCCAATGAAGATGAGATTAGAGAGGAGAGATGGGCTGGCCCATCAGGACACCCATAACACTTTGCTATAGCCGCATTTAATTTTATTGTTCTTCTGCATATATATAATCTTCCTCAGTTGTCAGCTAATGGTAACTAAGAAGCCAATTTTCATGATGATTTTGTTTTTTTGAATTAGGAACTGAGATCACCCTATTAAGTGGAAAACCACTAGAAACTGGTGAGGCAAGTGTCCCTTGCACCGGTTCTGACAATATGAAATGTCTCTCAAAGTAACATTGCTCATATATCATATATTGCAGTATAAAATGAATCTCTGAACCTTGAGCATTATTCTCATTCTGAATGATAGTACAAGTTGACAACTATTTTGATCCTCCACGAAAATTCTACACTGGGACTGGCCTACAGGAACCACAGCTCTTTGACAAGCTCTACAATAAGTGCACAATGCTAGAGTAAAGAGTTGATTTCAAACCGGTGATGACATTAAAATTTTCTGATCTCTCTTTCAAAAAGAAAAATGTTCTGATCTCCAGAATCTTCTGCCGAAGGCATTTGAGTGCTCCAAGTCAGCACCAGAAAAACGGTGTCTTGCTGGGAAGGCCAAGGAAACTTATACCATTCAAAACTCAAAAGGCAATTGATTGCTACTAGTGTTTTTGTACTGGTTGCTAACCAAAATGTTATCCAGTTGGTGGGAGTAAGACGCATTGCCTGCACACAGCTTATCAACAAGTATGGTGCAAGCAAATCTGCTTAGTTCAAATCCAACCTTGAACATTATACTTAAGACCAGCAGCGCATCGTCCAATCGCCCAGAGGTGCTCAATGACTCCACCAAACAATCAAATGTCTGTTTTTCGGTTTTATGTTGTCCTTCAACATACCTGCCAACCATGCCATGCCCTCATCAGATCGGTTGATCTTACAAAAGCCCTTAATGATGCTATCATTGCTCCACACCAGTGGCTCCAAGCCCTTAGCCCGCGCATCGACTCGATCAGGTCTACTGCAGCATGCACCTGTCGCTCTCACACATGGTGCATATAAGAGGACTGAAGGTTGACACTGTTGGCTCCAAACCAGATGATAGCAACAACTCATACATCCGTATCGCCGAGTCCAACTTCCCGGCCTTGCATAAGCCCCCGGATCAATGTGTCATAAGTGATCACATCATGCTTAATTCCCTTAACTGACATTTCCTCAAACACCTCAAGTGCGTCATACACCCTCCCATGAACACAGAATCCTTTGATGAGAATGTTATAGGTAACAGTAGTCTGCTTGAACCCCTTGGCAAGCATTTCATCATATACCTGGCGGGCCTTCTCAAGATCACCAACTCTGCAGTAGTAAGTGACAAGGGGAGCAGTAGGCATACTCATTGGGCTCGATGCCCCTGTCTACCATCTCATCCCACATCTGTTGTGCATCTCCAATGAGCCGCATTTCGCATAATCCATGGATCACCGTGCTATATGTAACTCTGTCAATCTGATAGCCCCGCTGCTTGATCTCTCTGAACACACGCAGAGCCTCTCCACCCATCCCCGCCTGAAGAGCCCGTGTATGACCCGCTGGTAGATCACCTCGTCCGGGGTGCATCCAGTGGAAATCATGAGGTGCAGCGTGTCGGAGACCTTGCCGAAGTTGCCGTCGGCTGCGAAGGCACCAATGAGGTCAGCAGCGGCTTGGACCGGCGGAGGGACCCACGGCGCGCGGCGTCGCGGAGGAGGCCGAGGCCGTCGAGAGGGCGGCCCGCGGCGGCGTAGGCCCGGGCGAGGCAGCCGACGGTAGTGGCATCGCCGGGGAATTCTGGCGAGGAGGAGAAGGCGGAGAAGAGGCGGAAGACGAGGTCCGGGCGGGCGGCGCGGAGTGCGGACTGGGACGCGACATTGAAGGTGTGGAGGGAAAGGTTAATGCCGAGGTGGGAGGTGAGGACCTCGGCAACGTCTGCGGCGAAGTGCGGTGGGAGGCGGCGGAGGAACTTGTTGACTTCGGGCAGCGGAGGGGGAACGTTCGCCGGGGCGGTGTCAGGGGCAGGGGGCAGGGGCAGGGGTGGTGTCAGGGGCAGGGGCGGTGGCGGGGGCAGGGGCGGGGAGGTGTGGAGACAGAGCGCGTAGGAAGCGGAGAGATGGAGCCACGGCCGGAAGAAGGCGGGAGAGCGTGAGTCGAGCGAAGTCTGGGTGGAGAAGGACGGCGCGGGGGACCAAGGAGAGGAGGTAGGATTCGAACTGCTGGCGCGGCGGGCGGAGGGCGGCGGCCGCGGCGAGGTCAGCCGCCTTGGAGATCGTGGATGGAGTCAGAGCGCCGGCGGGATCGGATGCGGTGGCGGAGCACAGGCGCCTGACGAAAAGGAGCCAAGGCGGTGGCATGGCGGCGGCGGCGGCGACGGCGACGGCGACGGAAACACAAGAGGCGGGTCAGTCAGCAGCGGTGCGCGCACAGATTGTTGTGGCCTCCTGGGCCGTATGGAAAATGGCCCATTGGGCTTTCAGGTTGGTGGGTCCTCCCATCTTAAGAGCCAGCGCCTTTTGCGAGGGCGACTTCACAGAACACCCGAGCCAAAAACCCCGGAGAAACCCTAGCGAGACCGGTTGTCCTCTCAGGCGCGGTGCGGCATCCCCGACGAACGATGGCCGGATATCGCAGCCGGAGTCCGAGCCGGAGCTACAGCCCGCGGCGGCGGTACAGCCGGAGCCCTCCTAGGCGCAAGCGCTACGACGACCCCGGGACCGCTACCGTTGGGGCGGGGCCCGCGGAGGCGGGGACCGACATGGTTACGGTCGGCCGTCGGCGCAGTCCGGTTCCGGTTCCGGTCTCCTCATCCGCAACATCTCCCTCAGAGCCAGGTGAATTATCGTTGTACGCCATATATGTGACTTCAATGTCTGAAGCCGGTTAATTCTGTGAGATTTTCTGGCTGCTGCATGCAAATACATCTTGTTGATTCTATTGTATGCTCAATCCTAGTTTTAGGATTAATTATTAATTATTGACTGACATTGCTTATCAGCCTCTAATGTGTTATATTTGATGGTCGTTAACTGCTATGCACAAAACAAAAGCAAATATCGTAGTTTGTTTTTGATTTTTTAAAACAAATTTGTTTTTTAACATTTGATATTTGCATGTGTAACTGCGTTTCAATTTTTCACATGGTGATGAATTAATTGGTGGTTTGCTTGCTAACAAATGCGTCGCAACTGGCTGTTTAACAATTGATGTTTGCTGGAAGATGTGTGCATGAATAACTGATGGGACTGTTTATCAGAATTTCCTAGGAAAAAGATAAGTCCATTTGTCATCGCAAACACATTGGGTTTCGGAAGCCATTAACTAAATGGGCTGATGCTGTGCATCCTTAGTCTTCTCAGAGCAGCTTTGTATATCAATGTCATATCCTTCATAGACTGGATCAATCATGTTTAAGCCATTGTCTAGTCTTTGACAAGCCTAGAGTCCGTTTGGGTTTCTATTTAATGTGTTGGCATGAGATTTTGCCAACCACTATAGATCATTAAGAAAATATATGACTTGTTTGTTTAGGAAGTTGGTGCTCATGATTTTTTTTCTCAAGAAGCATTGGCTCTTTCATGTCACATAATCCGATCCTCTCATGTCAGATAAAATTTTGAATGTTTCTGCAATTATGCATCTTATTGTCACTGTATGACCAGGATATTTCAGCGTGGTGAACTTTTTTTAACCTTGCAAATGGTTCCATTTGGAACTGCCAATAAAATGTTATAGCAAGTTGCTGCAAAGTAATCACTATGGAGTACCTACGTTCTGTATTTTTGTGATGCAGTCTGTCTTTGTGCCCTTTGGTGGCTTTACAATGTTGTAAATGATTTTGCTGTTATTGGATTTTCGTCTGCTGCAGGCCAGAAGATATTCGTGTTCAATTTGAGCAATTCGGCCCTATAAAGGACGTTTACCTACCGAGGAATTTCCACACTAGGTAATAATTGCCTTTTAAGTTTCTGCGCTTTCTTATGTTAAACTTGAATTCAACCTCATGCCAGCCTGTCCATTAAGGCTTATACTCCCTCCAGGCAAATGCAAGTGTCGTTTTGGATTATGTGCAAGTCAACAATTTCAACTTCTGATTAGATATTACGTTATATGAATTGCCTTATATTTATTGGGTTTGAATATTATTAAATGATATGGGTAAATTTGTCTTGAAAAGTAATTCCATAAAGGTATACTTGTAATTTACAAGCATTGAAATGTGTTTTGTTGATTATGTTGTTATCCAAAGTGACACTTATTTGTGGCTGGAGGGAGTATGTGCAACAATGAAAAAGTACCTAGATGAATTAAGTTGCACACCAATAATTAGGAGACTGATGCACTGTCGCTTGAGTGGTCATTTCCGGTGTTCGTTCCAAGACATTATATTAGTTTGATCCATTTGGACGTATTTGATGATTAATAGTCTAATAGAAATGTCAAATGGCCTGAAATTCTCTCATTAAAAATTCTGGTTCTTCTGGCAATAAAAAGAATCCCGTTTGATATCATTGCAAGTTTTTGTTGTATATGTTCCCTGTATTTGATAAATAGTTCTTTCAGCTGTTGGAACAGCAGATTATATTTGTTGAATGACAATTACTTTTTTTTTTTGGATTTGTCAAATTCCCTTCTGGATCCTTGGTTGAATTGGTCAATTTGACAGGGAACTTCGTGGTTTTGGATTTGTCAAATTCCGCTACCCTGAGGATGCTGCAGTTGCCAAAAGCAAGAGTTGAATCATCATGTCATTGATGGTCGAGAAATTTCAATAGTTTATGCTGCGGAGAATCGAAAAACGCCACAAGAAATGCGCATGAGAACAAGAACGAGGTTCATTATTTGTTCCATTATCCTTTGCTATGTGCTCTCGGTTGTCCTTAGCAACACCATAGTAAACTTATAACTTGTAATGAAAAGAAATAAATTCGTGCTTTCGTTGATGTAGTGGTCGGTATATGGACGGAAGATACACAAGACGATCACTATCAAGATCTCCAAGGTCTCGTTCCCACTGTTGGACTATTACAAAGCGATTTATTAAAATAAATAAATGTTACATTCTTTCGTTTCGTTTTACTTAAACACTATCACTTTCCTGGCAGCTTATTCGCCGTTGCCTTCTCCAGTTAGGCGTGACTTCAGGTTTGAACTCAATTTGCATACTGGTGATTGTGCCGATGTTCAAAATATTATATATGTCAATCAAGGCTCAAGGGTGAATATTATTATAATATATCCACAGTATATCAATTGCTTGTTTGTACCCCTTTTATGATTTAAATATAGTACTCCCTCCATCCCTATATAAATCAACCTCTAGAGTTGTCTCCAATCAAACTTTTGTAAACTTGACCAGCTTATAATAGAAAGAATATCAACATCTATGGCACCAAATAAGTCAACTATGAAAGTATACATGGTATATCTAAAAAGTTATCTAATTTTGTGTCATAATGTTAGTGTTCTTTTCTATAACGGTCAAACTTACAGAAAGTTGGCCTAAGGACAACTGGACAGCTCTAGAATTTGATTTATTTTGAGGACAGAGGTAGTAGGTAACTAGATGTCGAATGGATTTGTTTGTCCCATTCCTTTCATCAATATAATGGAGGATTAAGCTTCTATTCTCATCAAGTAAACTGGAACTTCAGTTCCTCGTTATGTTTTGTTGAGTCCTCCAAATATATATCATAGTTTATTTACTAAAATGTTAATCTCCCTGTTGTGTGGTTATTGTCAATATTATATCCTTACACTTGCTTACAAAGAAGTGATTATCAAGACTGAGAATGATTGTGCTGCTCGTCCAGATTGGTTATTCCATATTAGCAACTAATAAGTACATGTTTGCAATTTTAATGTGCATGACAGCAATATGGTTTTGTTAGATTATTGGATAACTGTTGATATCATATGTTCTTTGAATTTTGCTCTGAATTGTGTTGCTTTGGTATGTCTACTATCCAGTCAACAAAGAATATAGAGTATCTAAAAGACCAAAAAGACAACCATGATGTTTGGAGAATAAAGGCCAAAGTGAAAGTAACCTCCAGGGTTGGAGCATGTGAAAGACATTACTGTTAAAGATAAAGCGGTACTGTCAGCCAGAGTTTAATGATAATCTTGGCTAAGAAACGTGAGGGAAAGAGTATTTTGAAGTTGAGCCAGCACCTTATTGCATTGCGCAATTGCATGTTTGGATCAAAGTGGGTAGCTTTTATTGATATGGGGGCAGGTAAAAATGATACCTTGCTTTATATTTCAAATTGTGCTTGGGATAAAGTGGTACTGCTAGGTGCTGTAAATAAGTGTTCAGTTATATAAATGTAGTTTGTTAATGTTATACTTTTTTTTCCAATACTTGCCAGCTATATTGTGTTGCTCCTTGTCTTTTGCATACTCAGGAATCAGAACTCTTACTTTTTGCAGGGGCAGGGGACGCCGGGATAGTTATTCTCCTGAGTACTCGCACTCACCACGTCCTCAGGACAACAGGCACAGGTCAGATAGTCGCTCTCAAGCCTAGATGACCACAAACCTCAGGCGACAGCAGTCAATAATGAACATGGTCCAGTAGTTGTATCCAGGTCTATATCTCAGTCCTAAAGGTTACCTTTTTTTTTATTTGTTGTGTACATTCTATGCTACGATTCCATATTTACTAGATAATGTTTCAGCCCCAGATAATTTCATGCCATTATGGATGCCTTGAGTGGAATTTGGAGGCTGGAGACTGCAGCTATCTTTTCGTCAATCTTCTGTAAGAGATGAGTAGTTTGTACTAAACAGATGCTTGTAATTGTATTAGAGGTGATGGTTTCGGTTGAGGAACACTTTTGTGACACTGCTTTAATGCTTTACCAATCGATGGCACCATTGTGGAATTTTGCGTGTTTGTTTTTGGCTTGAATATTACCAGTATATCGTCTTTTGAGCAAGCACATCATTACACACGAAAATGCCCTACGGTTGAGTTCAAGATAATGTCATTGGCTCATTGCGGTGTTATGAAGTCATCTTGATGACATCTATGGCTGAGAAGATTTCGAATGGACCTATTAACATTCAGTGTTACTTATAGACTATAGATAGAAAAATTAATTGAGAATATGTGCAAGGTGAGAAATGCGCTGGCGGAACTCGTTCGATGAACGCTTGACTGCATATGTCCTCATGACACAAGGGTACTAGTAAACATGTCCGTATGTTGTAATGGAAAATACACCACAATACCGTTGTTATCTCAATGACTTGTGGACTGGAAATGATTTAAGTAAGGTGTCAAATGTTTCAGTACGTCTTAGAATTTGACTTCGCACCCCCGTGCGTTGTAACAGGACTGTTACCTACAATTGACATTGCAATCATGATGTTAATGGTATGCCAAAGTTGCATGTGTTTGTTCAACCGGTATAGATAATCTAGCATAAGCAAGCATTATTCTGTATATATTTGTTTTTATATCGGATTAGATAATGAATCTAACTTAGAAATTAAAAAAATCTATATACATTTCTTTCTTCTATTTTGTTTGTGTATGTTCTATTTTTTATTGAATCTGCTCGGAAAAGAAAATTCCATTAAACATTGGCTCTAGACATATCACTGGAGACCAAATGAGTTACAAAATCTAGTGCATGATCAGTATACAATTATACATATCTTCAACACCCTCCATAAATGCACCTTAGGCAGCTAGACAGTGTGCCAACTGATTGCAGGTTCTATTGCAAATAGAGATTACACAAGTGTTAAATTCATACAACATCAAATCTCTAGTTTGCCTAAATAAGCAACCATATGGACTCATATCCCAAGTTATTGTTCCGAGAGCATCACCCGAATGGCTGCACCCATCTCTAAGATAATACGGTTTATACCATGTTAAATAACCCTCTCAATACTCCGAAGAGTTGCTAAAGTTTCAGCATCTCTCTCAATACTCGAAGAGTTGCTAAAGTTTCAAGCATGTAGAGGACTGGAAATTCTAGAGGATTGAAAATTCTTCTAAGAGCTGTGCCTGCCTGCAATACAATTCCTTCATGGTTACGAATAATAAAACCATAGCTACCACGCCCATCATTAACATGGAAAGAGGCATCAACATTAATTTTATAGAATTTTGGGTGGTGGTATCCCTTAGATGTTGTCTTGGTGGGTTTTGTTGGTTTTTGTTGGTCCTGAAGCTTCTCATAGGCTTCCAAATGGTACACCACATAGCTGCAAATCTTTGATTAAAGCCATTTTATCCCCTTTATTTAGCTTTATTTCTCATTGACCACCAAATTCATAAGAGATATTTTAACGAACACTTGGCTCCATCTTTAGGATCGTATCAATAGCCACACAAAAGATGACTCGGCGCCCCTAAATGCAGCGGCGTTAACGGCGCAGGACACCGGCGGCGGCGAGAACGTCGAGGCGCGGGCAGGTTAATGCCCCTCTCCCCAGTGGCGGAGCCACCAGTGTGGCGAGCCATGGCGGCCGCCACACCTAAACCATTTGAAAAAAATCGATTATATGGAGTATACACGGGACACTAGTCTATATATACGTATGCGTGACGAAAGTTTGCTTTGGCAGTTGATGTGAACGTGAGTCCCACGACCGGGGAGCTAGCTGGGATAGACAGATGACACTTTCTATCGTATTCGTTTGCATTTCTGCCTGCTCCGCGTCGTCCGCCGTCTCTTCCTATTCCTATTCTTCTGAATTTTTATACAGATTTGAAGACTATTTTTGCCAAAGTATTTAGCACTAGCAGCTCGAACCCATCTCTGGTGCATCTTTGCATAGTTGATAATTATATGGAAAATTGCTAGACCGCCCTTGTTTGAAAGTCTAATTGCTCGTTTGCTCTTTTTTTTAACTTTGAATGATTGTCCCTGTTTTTAGTGTTCTAATTGCATGGTTGCCCCTGTTTTCCCTGTTTTGAGCTCAAATTGCTCGTTTTTAGGGGTAACTATGCAATTAAAAGACTAAAAACAGGGACAAACATGCAAAGTTAAAAAAAATAAGAGCAAACGAGCAATTAGACCTCAAAACAAGGACGATCTTAAAATGGCCTATTATTATATTGTACATGTTTAACCAATTAACCTTTATAAATCCGCCATACCTAAAAATTATTTGTGCCTCCGCCACTTCCTCTCCCCAAGTTAGAGTCGCCGTAGTTTCAAATAAATAAATAAATAAAGGTTAAGTCGCCGTCATGGCCGTCGACGTCCCTTCGTGCATCCAGCTCCTCCGCTCATGCAGCCCGGCAGCCGGCCGGCAGCTCCACCAGCTCCTCCTCAAATCTGGCCACGTCCCTCCTCTCTCCCACCCACTAACTCCGTCCTCCTCATGTACATGCGCGGATCTCCGCTCTACTCCCGCGACGCCCACCGCCTGTTCGACGAAATGCCCACGAAGAACTGCTTCTCCTATAATTCCCTCATCACCGCCCTCTTCAAATCCGGAGACCACCTTGCGGCACTCCGCGTGTTTCGCTCCATGCCTGACAGGAACACCTTCTCCTGGAATGCGG
Source organism: Hyparrhenia diplandra (assembly GCA_015847255.1). Lineage (NCBI taxonomy): Eukaryota > Viridiplantae > Streptophyta > Magnoliopsida > Poales > Poaceae > Hyparrhenia > Hyparrhenia diplandra. The sequence goes on along the minus strand of JADLZK010011004.1, from coordinate 16,365 downwards.
TGATAACTGGCCTGGCTGGTGCTGGGGATCTTGACACTGCGAGCGAGTTGCTGGAAGAAATGCCCATGAAGGATGCTGTGGCTTGCCACGCTGTCTTGCATAGATATGTCCGTTGTGGCCAAGTGGATGAGGCATTTGCTCTGCTCAAGAGGATAGGTTCGCAGTGCAATCCAGATGTTATCTCGCCAGCATGGAATGACCCATTCGTGCTTACCACGGTGGTTGGCGCCTGTGCTGATCGGATGAAATATGAGACTGGGAGGCAAGTTCATGCCCGGTTGGTGGTTGCCAAGACTGAAATCGATTCGGTATTGGCTTGCACATTGATTGACATGTATAGTGTGGGGATTTGGACTCTGCTCACCAGGTTTTTGACAGGTTAAAACATGTCGATGAAATTTCACTGTCTGCTCTGGTCTATGGCTACACATCTTGTGGACAGTTGCACAAGGCGTTATGCCTTTTCGACAAGGTGCAGAACCCCAGCATTGCTCTATGGAATTCTCTTATTAGTGGCTGTGTCCTTGCCTATTATGGAGATATTGCTTTTGTTCTTTTTGTCAGGATGTTGCAGTCAGACATGTTGCCTAATTCTTCAATTTATGCCATTGTTCTGAATACATGTGGTTTTTTAGGCATGCTGAAGCCTGGGCAGCAGACACATGCTTGTGGTTTAAAGAGTGGGGCTGTCAATGGCTTGATAGCAGCAAGTGCTCTTATTGACTTCTACTCGAAATGCAGCCTCTGGGCAGATGCCTGCCAAGCTTTCAGTGAACTTAGGCATCATGATACCATTGTGCTCAACTCAATGATCACTGTATACTCAAACTGTGGCCAAATAGACGAGGCTAGAAGAGTTTTTGATATGATCCCTAGCAAGAGTGTCATCTCATGGAATTCTATGATTGTTGGGTTCAGCCAAAACGGGCATGCTCTTGATGCAATGGAGCTGTTCTTTGAGATGCATCGGCTTGGTTTGCAGCTTGACAGTGTAGCTATATCCAGTGTTCTGAGTGCATCAGGAAGCATCTGCTCTATAAGTTTTGGGGAGCAGATCTTTAGTCTTGCTATTGTACTTGGCCTGCAGTCTGACCATATTGTAGCCTCCTCGCTCATTGACCTGTACTGCAAATGTGGCAACTTAGCCAATGGATGCAGGATCTTCAGTGGTATTGATAATCCAGACGAAGTCTTATGGAACTCAATGCTTATAGGCTATGCTTCTAACGGCTATGGACTTGAGGCACTGAAACTTCTAAATTTAATGCAAAGTAGGGGTCTCAAGCCAAGTGAACAGACATTTGTTGGTGTCCTTTCTGCATGCTGTCATTCTGGTCTTGTGGAAGAGGGACTGAGATGGTTTTACCGATGAAGGAAGATTTTGGGCGTGAGTCCGTCAGCTGAGCATTATGCGTGTGTGACTGACCTGTTGGTCCGAGCAGGTCGACTGGATGAAGCAGTTGAGTTCATAGAGAACATGCCTTTCAAAGCTGATGCAATTAGTTGGACTTCTATTATTGGAGGATGCAAAGCCCAGGGCAATGAGGCTCTGTTACACAAGGTTGCAAACAAACTAATGGAAACAGAATTGTCACCGCATTCTAGTTTGTATGTGCAGCTGTCGAGCACGCTCGCAGCTCATGGGGATTGGGACAAATCAGCAGAGATTAGGAGTATGATGCATGACAGAAAAATTTCAAAGAACGCTGGCTGCAGTTGGATTGACACGGCATAGAGGAAATTGCCGATGTCACCTCCCACAGGCATCCCCGTCCCTTTCCTCTGAGCCCTTCCCTGTTGGCTTTGGTTTCTTCAATGTTTTTCCGCTAGTCAGGAAGTGGTAACAAACAACAATCCCGCTAAATATGTGCTTTTGATCAGTGCTTAGTTGGACTATATGAGGCGGTTTCTTGGATGATTTCCTGAAGCATGCACAGGTTAATATAAGCAGAATCATGCACATATTGATATCTGTAAATATTGTAATTTAGTGTAATAATAGTGTTAAAGCTTCTCTTTGTCTGTGCTGCACAGATTGTGCAGGCCAATGATTTGCTCCATGACATATTGATATCTTCGATATCAAAATTGACTGTACTGAAATTGTGTCAACCACTGAAAAGGTAAGCTTTTCACAGCATGCACGACCTTGCCTTCTGCATATAATTGTCTAATGTTATTCAGAGGTTAGTTTGGTATGGCCGCGTTATCCACACCTTGAAGTATTGAACCAAAAGATCAGTATTACTGTCACTTCGATAATCATCTTTCAGTAATGATCATCAATAATGATTGCTTATGACATTGAGTGATCTTGAATTTTCTGTTCAGTACATTTTATACTGAACATATTTATTGAAGAATTACTAGGACCGAGCAGTGTTGGATTTGATATTATTTTCCTTATTTTTTAACAAGTTGTGCTGCCATGAAGAACCAATCACCAGCTTTGTACATTTTATACTGTTTTATTCCTACAAGTTGACTGAAAATCAATCACCAGTAAGCTGGCCATTTTGTTTAGATAACCTTTTAGATATGTCAGAACTCTAAAAGAATTATTTGTTTGCATTCAGAAAATCTTTAGATCTGAAGAAGAGAAAGGAGGAGATCTGAAGGTGAATAAAGAACGTGGCCTAGCCCAGGTAAGCTGTACTACTTTGAAGAGAACCCTTTACATTTCAGACATTTAGGTCAACGTGGATCCATGTTTTTTTTTCTTCTTCCAGCAACCCTTGAGGGGCTAGAGTGCTGGACCGCTGGACTACCTACAGCCGCCAAAGCGTTGCATCTCTGGCATGGGCACAGCCGCACAGGAAGGAGACTCCGGCATCAAGCAAACAGCCCAGGATGCGAGGTTCCCTTCTCTATATGAGAGACGCCGGACTATATTTAACATTAAAATTTGACGTCAAATCAAATGGCATACGCAAGACACGAGGCGTTCCAGCAGTTCTATGTGAGCGCTTGATGTCTTGACATGAATGCATGGAGCATACTCCATACCAACATATTGGACCACTCCTGCTGTAAATCTGCTACACCACGGCTGCTCGGCATGCTGCACACTGCATGACCATCAAGACCGAATAACGGCTGCACTACTCACCGCAGACGACTTTGCAGGGGCTGCAGTCGGCGTAGCCGGCGGGGCAGTCGTGTGCAGTAATTGTTAATATATTTTTTTTTTTGAAAAAGTAATTATTAATATATGCAGGAGAAATATGTTGATTCTTGTACCAAAATTCATGAAATAAACTTGTGATTGCGTCATCCATGAAGCAATGGCACGCTGGTACTGACAAACGCCCAGGAAAAAGGTCGGCCCAGTCCGACCATTGCAGTCTCCTCTCTCCAACACCTTTACTCGTACTCCCCAATCGGCGCCGCGCAGCTACGCCCAAGTGCCCAACGTTTTCGCCGCTCGCCGCCGCCGCCGCCGCGCACGTCCCCATCTTCCACTGCTCCAGGTTCCAGTCCTCCTTCGCCGGCACGCCTTCTCCTTCCCGCTAACCCTAGCACTAGCAGTCAGTCAAGCGGCGTCGTCGTCGTCAAGGGGCGGGCCGGCGGCGAGGCGGTGTCTAGCGAGGCAAGCCACGTGCCGGAGGGACCCACCCGCAGCGGTGGCGTCAACCGCGTGTCGCCTACACCTACTCATCAGAGGTGGCCTAAACAGAGGAGCCTCCTTGTTTCCTCCGTCCGGCTGCGGTTTCCTTTGACTTGATCAGCCAGATTTGCCGGCGGCGGCGACGGCGATTCCCACTTCCCAGGCAACAAGGGCGTGGGGATCCCCGGCGAGGCGGGATGGAGGTGCCGTGGCTGCTGGTGGTGCACGGCTCAGTGACGGCGCTGGTGGTGGTGTCGTTCCTCTGCGGCCAATGGCCCATCTTCGAGGGCACCTTCATCCAGCGCATCAACCACTTCCTCACCTTTGGGGCCTACCACTACCTCCTGTACGTTCTCGCGCCTCCCTTCCCTCCCTTCATTCCTGCTCCCTGCTTAGCGAGTGAGGGAATTGTTCCCGCAGGCGGTTTGTGCATGCTGTGTGCGGCACTGGGGCTAGGGATCTCGTCCTAGGCGTTGAAGGATACTGCTGCGACCGACCCAACCCGATATTGCAGGTACATGCCACTCATCAGTATTTGAATTCCCAATGATGGGGTAACGTGTCTTGAATTACCATAATACCATTGTTGGGCATAATTGTTTATGTTGAAAGGGGATGCAGTTGTAAGGCAAAGTTAAGTTTCCTGTTTTGAGTCTTGGAAGATTGATACCGTTTTATGCTAAATGGATGTTAATTGTTTCTTGGGGTAGTGGCATTGATCAATAGCTAGGGGATTTACGTTGGGTTCTTAGTTGGTAGCTCCAATGCTCGGTTGACTCTGCAAATGAGAAGCGTTTTCAAGGACTAGAATTTGGATGATCAAGTATGTTAGGGCTTAGATTTCTTATTTTTTTGCCCTTGCCCACGATTTTAGTTATCCTACATTGGGTAAACCTGCTGCATTTGTTTCCAAACAGTAAACATGCAACCAAAAGATGTTGATTAAAGGAGGGATTTATGTTCTTCGGATTCTATATAGCTGAAGACTTTTTTGCTTGTGCTAAGTGAAATTGTGTACGTGAAAGGAAGGAGGGAAGAAAACTGGGAAGGAGGAAGGACGAACTGGGTATATGGACCTGTGTCTCTCTGGTGTGACTGGATGCATGATTATATCAATGCTTGGGGATCTGTGTTTGAACTCTCTGCATTTAATAGCGCATAACACACTTTGCCATTGTGAACTAGTGATAATGCACACATGTAATTTACACAAACTTCAGGTCGTTTTACTACCCTTGGCTTCAGTGAACAAGTTTTTTCCTTAGTGATTATTCTTCTAATTCCCTTGGGACACATGAGCTAGCATAAATTATCTAGCATGTCAAATCATTACCAAATTTACTTAACTATCAATTACTAAGAGACGAGGGTTTCTGTTGTTATTTGAAACATGAGATGATCAGCTCCTGCTCCTAACCAGTCACCTCTGACTTGTTTTCTTCCATCAACTGCAGGTATTTTATGTTGCCATAATTGGGGTGACATATTTTATAATAGTGCAGACATCTTTCGAGTACATCCCTGGGTATTATGTGAGTGGCTTCCACAGGTACCTTGTAGCTGCACTAAACAATTTGGATAGATTTCATTGTCCGTTTCTAACAGTGATAGATCTAATTATGCAGATATCTGAGTGTTGTGGCTGTGGCTGTTGGTGCTATACTCTTTGTGCTTACTAGCTTTTCTGATCCTGGGACTGTTACTGCTGAGAACGTTTCTCAATATGTATCTTCCTACCCATATGACAATGTTATTTTTGTGGAGAAAGAATGTTCAACTTGCAAGATTACTAGGTATATCTATTTATTCAATAATCTCTCCAGTTCCCTAAAGGAAGTCATTTTGAAGTTGTCTAAATTCAAATATTTTGAGCTTTGACTGCAAATTATTTTTTATGTGTTGAGTTTGGAATGTGGGATTGGTATGGATAGATTCGTCTCAAAATGTAGTTTCATAAAATCATACATTAACTACATTTAATAACAAAAAGTAGTAGTCAAAGTTGTACTTTGGAGACCGTGGCAATGTCCAAAACAACTTGCTTCAGGGACCAGAGGAATTACTCCTAGCTGCCAGTTGTTGCATGTAGAAGTAGAATCCTATATTAAGATAGTTTATTTGCTGTTTTCTTTAGTACCCAGTATGTGTGCAACAACAAAACTGATGCTTTAGTTCTTGTGATTTTGTTAACACTCAAGGGAAAATACATCTAGCATAAGGGTTCCCCTCCCTCTGCTACTTCATGCAGTTACATTTGTTTCTTATTTTAGCAACTCATTGGTCATTTGTGTGCAGACCAGCCAGGGCAAAGCACTGTAGAATATGTGACAAGTGTGTTGCTCGATTTGATCACCATTGTGGATGGATGGTACTTGTACTTACTAATTGATGGTATTGCTTTTGCTTCATTTATGTTCTGAGTTTGTCTGTGTTGATACAGAATAATTGCATTGGGGAGAAAAATACTCGCTATTTTGTGGCCTTCTTAGTTTGGTGAGTTCTGCTTGGCTTACCTTATAGCCTAGATGGGAAATCTTAAGGCCCATGCACTTCTCTCTGATTATTCTTTTTATGTTTTCTATTTATCATCTATCTTCCTTTTTATAGACTAATATAAAGTCCCAAGAGTCAACATAATCTCCTGAATTGTCATTTTTCTGAGTGGCTAAATTTTAGTCCAACTACAAATACTAATTATAGGACATAAATCAGCTGGATAAACCAAGTATGCATCTTGAAATTATATGTTTATCCTACCGAACTTCAAGATTAGCTTTGTTACAAGAAGGTGGATCACTAGCTCCCTTTTTCTCTCTCTTTTTTTTTTCTTATATATGAAAAGCTTTGCCTTTTAGACTATCACAGCATAGTTTTCCAATGTGTGTGCAATGTGCAGTTGTTTAGATGCAGTATTAACTAGCTTATGATCCATTTGTGCTGTAGTTTTATGGATTTGGTTGTAACTTATAGTATCTTACCTTTATATTACCAAATTGATATGGGAGATCTTCTCAGCTACTTGGTTGTTCTTTTCTTTTTCCATAATGGGTGAGCCCGAAATTCATTACTGAAGCGTAATGAAATTACAAACATCCACCAGTTTAGAATTTCGCCACTGATACTGTTTAGCAAAAGAACTGCTCTTAAACGACTGCAAAAGCACACAGGCTCTGTGAAAGGATTCCACCACCACAATTCCATACACTGTACTTGATTATTTTTTTCTCAAATAATCCTATTTATTGTCCAACCTTGACAAACACTAGAGCCTTTTTGTTTATGGCATAATTGTTTCAGTTGCTGTAAGTAGCAACCTAATTAATCATCAAGATTATTCACTGACCTGAAATATTAAGTAAAGGTTTTTTGGCAAATATATTAATATTTTTTTGTATTTTCTTTGTCTTTCATTCGATAACAGGCATTTCCTTATATGTCTGTACGGGGCACTAATTATTGGCTTCATCCTTGCTGGCGAATTAAAAGAGCGGAAAATTATATACATTCTGACAGGTAAATTTTATGCCTTGTCTGAGAATTTACTGCCTTGTTCAATGGGAGTAACTTAACATATCTGCAATTTAAACCTAAAAATTGACATAGGATAACTGAGTAGTGGGTAGTCTAAATTTGTTGAGTTATTCATGGAGTTTTGAACTCTCCTGATAGCACCTTATGGGAAGTTGTTTACCATCATACATAGTCTCGGATTTTTATTTCGATTGCATACAATTTTTGGATTAATCACATAAAACTATGAGGTATAACTTACCTTATTTATTCAACATTTTAACCTCTATTCCCATTTGTAACGAGGTATCTTTTGGATGTGACAGTTTATTATGGTATCGATAACTCATTCTCGGGCTTGTTTCCACATGTTGCACAGGTATATGCTAGAGGAACACATTGATACCAAATTCCCTTTACTGCTCTACTAAACTTGTGTTTTCATTCATGGTCAAATTTGCAGTGGTTGCTTGCTGTGCATAACACTCAGATACTTTTGAGTGTGTTTTTTGGCTATATTAGCTCTGCTCCTTGGTGGCTTCTGTGCTTACCATTTACACCTTTGTTTGATAAATACAACAACCAACGAGGTAAGACATAGTGAACTTGAACCTTCGAAATTTAGCCAAATTTTCTTCCCCAAACACGTAAACTGTCCCTTGTCGTGGACATGAGGGATATATTTTGTTTATGTGAAAATGAAAATTTTATCTTTGCTGTGAAATATTTGAATCAAAAGACAACTTCTCATACTAGGATTTTATTCTAGTAGAGAAAAAAAAGAGCTTTCTAGATGAATTTTATTAATTGATGTAAGCAGATTTTATATTTAATTGAAGTTGTTTCTCATGAGAAGAAAAGGTGCTAGACTAATAAATTTGACTATTAAAAAGGAATAGTTTGAAGCATGTTTCTTGTGCAAAAAGTACTTGCGGTGATTCTCACACACAATCTTCTTTAGACATTCAAATGGCAAGACTATATCATGTGGATGAAAAAGGAAAATGAAGCGAAGACTGCTGCTGCTGCACTCAAGTCCAGCATAGGCTCAGCCAATAGTGATGCACAGAAAGCTCCTCCAAGCAAATGGAGGGCGTTCTTCATGAGATCCCGAACACCAAGCGTGGAACCAGTTGTGACAAACAACATATATGACAGAGGCATGATTAAAAACTTGTGCGAGGTGGTTGTTCCTTTATCAGAACGGAAGGCATTTTCACGCAGGAAATCGGATTGAGTCTATTGTTGCAGTTGTATCACCAAACTGTTGTATATCTGTGTAGAATTTACGAAACATTTTTTGTTGTTGTCATACCATAGGGGCATAGAGAAAATTTTTGAGGTAATTTTGTTCATACTTACGACTTATAGAATCAAAATATAGGTGAAAGGTTTTGAGGTTGCATTTGCTTTTGCCCTTCCTGATATAGTATGTTCTGACTTGAGGCTTCGTACCAGTTTTGAGTCCCAGTATTTTGCTTGCGTGCATTTGTGCTACTGCTACAGTTGAGACGAACGTAATATCTCAAGGTTTGAGGCTTCCCCAAAATTCTAACATTTTCAAACTCTAGGATTACACTCCCAGACAAACTTTAATATGTTTAACAACTGAATCAGGAAAAAAAAAACTGAATCGGGAAAAAAGTTTGATTTCAAATTTGTTCGCCGGCGCAGAAGGTCTATGGAGCATTCCAGCACACGCTGTACTTGATCTTCAGTTCGATTGCAAAAATTATCGACGCAATTAGATCTGTTTTTTTTTCCTTTGAATCGAAACAAGCATTCCGATCTGTTGATTGTGACTCCAGAGATGGAGAGCTCAATTGCGAGCCAGCACCCCCAAAACCAGTAACCTATACAGGATCTAAAAGGCGAGAAATAAAATTCTCTATACCTTTTGTGAAAATAAAAAAGTTTGGGTAGACCTGACTGATGCATTTTGCCCTGACCATCAATCACTTGACATAGTCTGCATCATCAAGGAATCGGCCATACTGTGTCCCATTCAGCACCTGGCTCACCTGCTCCCAGTTGTCGACCAGGTCCGGGAGGGGCCTGGTGTGGATCTTCACATGCTTGCTCGACAGCTTCCTCACCGGAACCCCCAGGAATTCCTGCACCCGGGACAATGCCTGCACACAGGGCATCATCAGAAAAGGCTAGGCTTATCATTGGGTGGTAACCTTGTTTGGAACTCTAAAGCCATCAGAGGCTGCTGGGACCGACCGTACATTTCTGTCGCGGATCACGTCCTCGTAGTAGAGGATCATGTGGCGTGTGTTGCTGAAGCGGCCCAGGCAGCTTTTAATGGCGCGCTGGGCATTCCTGATGCTTGGAATCAGAGCCGATACGTCCAGCTCTGGCTTGAATCTTGCGAGGATCTCAGCCTGCCAGGACAAAAGGAGGATTAGTTCCTCTTGGCTTTTTATTACTCTTATTACATAGAATCAGGTAAGGTCGCTTTCAGTAAGAGCAAAAGGAGCATCTGCTACTCTGACAGTTATGAGCTGTGGTTAGTTTCTAATCAGTAGCTAGGCCTCTCCATAATTTATTCATAGTCTGATGAATAATTGATATTCAGAAGAATTGTAACTGATTGCATTCCATAGGGAGAGGGAGGGATACCTCTTCTTTTGAGTGAACATGTGATTTGTGGATGCCATTCAGTTGCTTTGTTCTCCTGTCATAGTCGTTGGCCAACACAGAGATAAGCCTCCGTAGTGTGTTCCTCCTGAAGAGGAATATCACCATTGCACCCCTCCTGTTTAAATACCTAGCAATGTCTCGATGGTTTTCCATCAGCCCCTGCAGAACCGGAAGCAATCCAGTTTAGGTCCTGTTTGGAACGTGGGAAAAACTAATGTGATGTGATTCCTGTGAAATTCCTACTCTTGCGTTCCAAAGTACTTACCTGGTTTAGCATCCACTTCAATCCAAATGCAGCTGTGCATTCATTCTTCGCCGCACTAGTGACCCAGTCCATATCATACAATCTATCAAGAGTTTCATAAATTGACGAAATATTTTGTCTCCTATCCCTCACTGAGAAGATCTCGCCATTGGAGCTGACATTTGGGTGGCTGTTGAGCAACGTCTCGAACCACCCGCTCCCTGATCTTTGCATAGATATGATCACAAAGAAGCGAACCGGGTTACATGCACATTCGCCCCTGTGAATATGAATAACCAACCGGCCGGGAAAGCAAGAAACATGAATCAGACTGCACACAGCAAACACATCATCAGATAAATAAACTGTGAAGTTAATTACCTACCTGTCGTAAGTGAGAGGCCTCGGAAAGTGCACATATCGCATCTGCTCATGTGGAATTTCAGGCCTTGTGCAATGGATCTCTGTCGTCTGTTCATCAGCTCCGCCTCTGCTGGTCATTTTTGCTTCATTTTCCAAAGTGATCTGATGGAAGGAGAAGTAGCAGACGTAGAAGCTGAACATTGCGATGAAGAAGACAAGAACGGATCGCAGAGGAAACACTGGGCCCTTTGGACTTTTTAATGAGTAGTAAATAGTCTGTAAATAATATGAAGAAAAAGGTAATGATCAGTACGTAAGTGTTTTTGATGAAAAAACAAATGAGATGAAGAAACAAAATATTCTACTACTACATCGTTACCATTCTCGATCTCTTGTGGTAGCATTTGCTACACCAACTGACTGCTCATTGTCCTTGCTGCTGCGTAGCATATGAGCGAGAAACTGATGTCTTGGTCTTCACCCCAGTTTTTGTACTGTTTTGCAATGCGTTTACAGAATTCCAAAGTTAACGACAGGTCTAGGTGGAAGCTCAATCTAATTTGGACATCCATGGATTTTTGTGAAATGACTTAGAAATTTAAATTTTGGTGGGGGACCACCTCTTTGTAGTTTATTTTTTTGAACTAGAGGGTATCTATTGGACATCATGCACATCCAACTCCCACCCATAACGACAGACAAAGAAAAAAAAATCAAAGTTAAGATTTAACCCCTGGAAACACACACACACAGAGAGAGAGAGAGAGAGAGAGAGAGAGAGATTTTTGGGATGTGAAAATAAGGGTGCAAAGGTAACTTTTAGGTGCTCCTCCGAGCCTTTTTAGTTTAAATATTTGTACTACTTTTTTTAAAATTTGAAGAACTAGTACAAATACTTGAACTAAAGATGTTTTGAGGTGCACCTAATTGCCTCCAATTTGCACCCCTATGTGGAAATGCCTGGACACTTTATTAGACCTGAAAAGTGTGGGGTCAGGAAGAAAATTGATCCAGAATTTTGTTCCCCGACAGAATCGATGCAATATTTAGCAGCTCGAGAAAGATTAATTCATAATAGTTTCTGGACTAGGCGATGCAGAGTACTACAGCAACGGTGATGTGCTACCAATTTACTGTAAATCAAAAAAAAAAATACTGTAACAGGATTTGGTTGAAACAGGACAAACGCGTGAGGCTTGAACTGAAGGCACAAAGGCTTGTGAATAAAGAGGAGAGGGCCCCGGCCTTCCCTTGTTGTGCGGCAACAGAAATCGTTGCATACAGCAGGGATTAGCTACCATAAAGTGCGAAAACAACGTGGAAACTGTCAACGAGGAAAACGCAGCTGAGCCAGAGGGTGCAGCGAAATGGCTAGCCTTTTTCGCTGATTGCGAGGCCCCACCTAGCTAGATCACCTAGAGCATTGTTGGCAAGAAGCAAGGGTTGCTTGTTGCAAAGTTTTTCCAACTACACAAGCAAAAAGTTAAGGCCTGGACAGGCGCTGATAGCAACATGATGAATGAACAACAAGCAAATAGTTAATTAAGGCCGGAACACAGCTAAAACTAGAAAGAAATAATAATAATAAAAAGGGATAGGTGCCATACCAACCAGTGTCACAAGTCAGAATCAAAGGATTATATTGCGCTTATTAGTGAAGATGAAGCCCAACATTTGGGTTGTGGAAAAATGGAAATTTGTGGACCTGCATTGCAGGTTGCAGCTGGACCAAATTGAACAAGCAGGCTAGAAATGATCCCAAAACAGGCAAAGCATTTTAGTTTCTTCTTTTTTTTTAAAAAAAAAAAAAAAAGGGGGCAAGGCAAGAGCAACAAGAAGACCCCGAAAGGGAAGATGGATCGCGGGATTCGGCAAGAAGGAGTCGATACGAGAGAACATTGATTCTGAATCTTGCAGGCCATGAGCACAGTTAAGCAAGCAACACCACGTTGGTACCTGCAGGTTCGGCCGCGGGGATCGATGGAGCACAGCAGTGGTGGATCGGAGTCGGAGAAGCAGCTCTCGATCGATGTCTTCTGCGTGGTCGGCGGAATGCAAGAGGAATGAAGGAGGAGGAAGAGGCTGGGAGAAAGAGTAGAAGCAGGGTATGGCGACGTCGCGGGAACAAGATGGAAAGCCCGGCCGCCGCGGGGGGAGAATGGCCGGAGGGGGTGAAATGAAAGAAAGCGAGAGGCCGCCGAGCGAAACAAATAATACAGGAGGTCAGGTCAGGTCGATGCGCGTACGGTTTAGTAGCGCTGAAATTGCTTGTGGAGTGATCGAGTGCAGGACGAGCGAACCAGCAGCAGCAGCCCACTGTGCTTGCGACTGGGGACGTACGATCACCATTCACGACGGTTTGGTAACGGATTCCAGCTATTTTGATACATATTTATCTTCGTGTAATGTTTCTTTTCCACAATACAAATGCAAATATACCTGCTCTGCTTCTGCTCCATCTCCATGGCGTGAGGTGAGGCATGCGCCACACCCACCATACATGTTCGTTCCATCTTCACAGACAAAGTATGAATTGTTTGAGGCCTGATCGATCTCTATCCACCGGTAAAAGAAACGCTCTTCCTCCCTCCCTTGTGTCTGTGTTTCCTTTTTTCCCTACTGTACCGTGGCATGTACGGTGGGAGGTACTTATTATATGTACTCAGGTAAAGAAATACGAGTATACAGTTTAGCTTTCACACGTATACATACAGTACATGCATCCTACCTTGTTGTCTTTGGTAAAACTTGACGTTATCAGCGTACCTGGTTCTGGGGCTTAATTTCATCCTGCCTTTTGACTATGGAAGCTCCATTACATATACCGCTAGACTTTTTCATCTCTCTCCTGCGTCATATCCATATGACCCGGCCATGGTTTTTAAACTGAAAAACGCGTCATAATTTGACTTTACGAGAGTTTATTATGTAGTCTCCAGGAGCAGGTGAGGGCCGACACTACGTACAGGAGCTGTACTGCGATGTGATACGGTATTATCTTCTAGTAGTATATTATTAAGATCGATAATTCCCTCAAAAAAATTAAGATCGATAAAATATACGCAGTACTGTATATATTGTCTGCTGCTTCATGCGTACCAGCGCGGCCTCGTTATGTACGGAACGTTGGTGCCCACTATGTACCCTACCTCGGTTGGCAATACACGCCACAAGCTAGGTCAAACGACTCAAACCCCTCATATCAAGAAACGTTCATGCTGGTGAGCACTCCCGGTTGGGAGGCCACCGGTCATGGGCTCGAGTTCTCTCGAACGCATGATTTCCCACCAAACAAATCCCCTCGCCAGTCCCCGTGTGCCAAAGCATGGTGTGAAGCCCGACCCATCTCACGGGAATGTGGGCTCCCATGTCGGGCGGGGGCGGGGTTCGGGGTTTTCCAGGATCCGGTGAGAAGATCTTCTTCTTAATGAGATACCCCGGGGACGTCGTCCCCACCCCCCCCAGTCATGCTACCATCCGATCCGCTACCATTGGATAAGATTGGAGGGCAACGTCCACAAGTACCACTACCACGACACCCTTCATTTTGCAAATTTGTCCATAATGTGCGCGTTGTGCAAAGAAGCACTACTTTTCATGGAGAAAAGGAGATATTTTTTTAAAAGATCCGTTTTATACCGGCTTTTGTTGATAAGTAGAGAACAAATTTATATACAAGGCAACCAACGTGGCGTGAACCACTACGAAGGCGAAGCATGCCCACTTATAACACAACAGTACCGGGCGACCCAACTAAAACACGAGATCTGAGCTCCAAAAGTAGGAGGTCATGGAAGCTCATCGTTAACCAACTCAAGCATATCGCAAGAGCAGCTCCGACTTCCGACCTCACGCCCTGGCATAAGACATCCCGACCGAGCCGAAATATAGAATGACAACATTAGGAAGGTTACGACGTCATCTTGCTTGTCGCCGCCGTCCAAGCATGGACCGACTTTTTACCCGTGGAAAATACTTGGGACACAACCCCAAAGAGGGAAAGCGGCGCCGTCGCCGGCTTTCGCCAAGGTACCCGAAACATTGACATGGGCCCGGATGTCGGATCCAACATGTCACCACCGACATCGCTGCTAGCCATCGTGTAGAAGCCATGCCTGATGGGCATCGACACGCCGCCACCCACAACAACCGGCTGCGTCGGCCACCCTTGCCGACGGCGACGGCCGAGAGACCAGCAACCCGTCTTGCGCGCGTCCTCCCCGCCGCACGTCGAGGCTGTTGCCAACCACCGCGCCAGCCCTGGCAGCTACCGCCGTTGCTACCGACCCTCCTCCGACGCCCGGGACGGCCGCGGCCGCTACAACAAACAATGGCGAGTGCCCCGCCTCCGGCCCAAGCCGCGCCATCGCCTCCAGTGGCCGTCACCACCTGCGCCACCCCCCTCCCCGCCCGGGGCGAACGAGATCTAGCCACCATGGCACCGGTCCGGGATCTCGGCCCCGACAGCCCACCGGCACCATAGAGGAAGGGGGTGACGGAGGGATAGAAGAACCATCGCCTACTCCACCGTGCGCCAACTGGTGCTCGACCGACGCCATCATCGTAGTCGCAGCCCATGTGGGCAACCCCGCCGAGCTCCATGTCGCTCGACACGGCCACGCCCCGCCGACCTCCACGCCGCCGACACGGCCACGCTCCGCCGACCAGCCCCCACGAGAGCCATTCGCGAGTAGATAGCCCCGCCGCCATCCATCCCCGCAAGCGCCGCGGTCTTGCCGGCAGCCTTGCCCGGTGGCGGCATAGCGGGATTGGGATGAGAGGGAAGGAGGCGGCGGCTAGGTCACGGCTGCCCTAGTCGCCTCATGGGGAGGCGGCGGGGGCGAAGTCCTCCAAAAGGAGAGAAAAATAATAGTGAAATGATCATCCCCTTAGTAAACAGAAATGTACAATTATTGCATATTTTTTACAACATTCAATCGAGCCACGTAGAGGGTACGGTGAAAATATATATACGCGTAGCACGTAGCAAGAGCTGCACTATCTTGATAATATTTTTTTTAATGGACAAACATTGCACAATATAGCATGCAAGAGCCACACAGCTAAGATTAAGAAAAAGGCCATACAGACGGACCAATATCACGCATCATGCATGCATACAAGCACAAGCACTACTGAAAACTTAAAATTTCCTCACGGTTTTGAATTTTCTTGACAGGCACTACTGAAAACTTGAAATTCTCTTACGGTTTCGAATTTTTCTTAACAAGCACTACTGAAAACTTGAAATTCCCCGGCGGTTTCAAATTTTCTTGACGGAGCCGTCAAGGTAAATAGCATTATCTTGCCGGTTTCCGAAAAACACCCATGAGAATTAAATAACCGTCGATGTAAATACCTTAACGGTTTTAGGAAAACACTCAAGAAAATTAAATAACCATCAGAGAAATTCTTAATTAACATGTGCGTATGCATAACCGGGCAATTGCATAAAACCGTCACCTTGATGGTTGTGTACGATGCTAAGTACCAACAAATAAACCTACTACCAAAAACAAGAATGACAATTCTCTTGCAGTGACATATATAACTTGCAGCCATAAATGCAAATTTGTATTCATTAATTTGTCTAAAAAACACAAGAATCATATATTATGAGTTTAACCTAAGTCAAATCATCTTAAGTTTAACTAGATTTATTTTTTAAAGTCAATATATTCTTAACATCCAAATAGGTATAATAATGAATCTAGCTATATCTATATTTATTTATTTGGTACCATAAATATTGACACTTTTGACACATAAAGATCGACTAACCAAAACGAAAGTGGAAAGATCAACATCACTTGGATTCACCTAGAGACAAGCTAAGATGGTCTGTAGCTAGGTAGCTTCCAAAAGGCAGTGCGAGAGCGAAGTTCCAACGAGCAATTATGGAGGAATCACATTTGACAACAAAGTGAGTAATTATGTTAGGTGGAGTCACTAGTTTGTTTCTAAATGAAGTTTCCATCGTGCAGCAAATTAAATA
>JADLZK010011003.1:0-158671 GCA_015847255.1 Hyparrhenia diplandra | reverse complement strand
GTCCAATTTCCTCCGTTTAGCGGATCGACGAGTGGGCCACAACGAAAAAAAGACCTCTGTGCCTCTTTCTTTCCCTTTCTTTCCCGAGAACCATCCCGTGACCTCCCCCGTGACCCGGTCGCATCGTCGCTTTTCCGTGACCGAAAGTGTCGCGTAACTAAGCAAAGAATCGGGCGGCGGCGGCGCAAGAAGTCCGGCGGGCGCGAGAGCGCGCCAAGGCGGGCAAAGGCGCTACAAGGCAATGAACCGGGCATCGAGACATCGGCGCGACATCGCTAGGGCGGGCGAGCAACAGGCGGGCGGCGGCGGCAGAAGGTCCGGGCGGAGCGCGAAGCAGCGGGCGGGCGCGAGCTGAGCAGGCGCCCGCGGCAGCGGCGGCAACGACATCGGCAGGGCGGGCGCGGCATCGGCAGCTCCCAGGCGGCCAAGTTTTGGCGCACGAGCGGCCTCGGCTCTATAACAATTCTCTTATAATCATTCACGGCAATCTCAAAACAAATAAGATTATGCTTGATGCTGATTTCCAGCCAAGGATATCAGACTTTGGCCTCTACCTTCTGCTGAATGCCGCTGCTGCTCAAGAGATGCTTGAGACATCTGCAATGCAGGGTTATAAAGCTCCAGAGCTGATCAAGATGAGGGATGCCACCAGGGAGAGTGACATCAACAGTCTGGGAGTGATTATGCTCGAGATGCTTGCTCAGAAGGAGGTCACAAATGATAAGTCACCAAATGCTCGCGACATCCATTTGCTTGATGGACATGATGACATGATGAGTCACCAATTTCTTTTGTTATGCGATTGAATGTCCAGTGTTAGGGACATGATGAGAACTAGTAGTTTAGGTATGTGATGACATGTCTACTGTTAGGGACATGATGAGAACTGGTATTTTAATTAGGTTGTGTGATGAAAACTTCTTTGTTATGTCATATGTGCTATCAAGATATGTACTGTGATGTTCAAGAATATTGTCATTTTCTCCGCTATGTCATATCTTATCTATATCAATGATGAAAAAAAATTATTTCATTCGTACGTACAACCATCCATACTGTCCAGCCATTTGTTCAGGAAAAATAAAAAAAAAACATGTCCAGCCGTTACAAAGAAGTTGGGCACACAGGTCACGTTAAAAAAAAAACATGTCCAAATAGTTACAAAGAAGTTGGGCACACAGTCACGTTGAACTTTGGGGTCGAGGGCATTTTTGTCTTTCAAAACTGAAGTTAACCTACCTTCATTTCTTCACGTAAGGTCATCCGCGACAAAAAACGAAAATGAAGTTGGGCACAGAGGTAAAGCCGAACTTGGGAGGGGCATGTAGATCCAAGGCAACTTTTTTAAGGGCACACAGGTAAAAGCCTCCCGATTGGGAAGGTGCCAATTATGGCAGCACGCGTAATTAGCGGCGGCGGTGATTAACGTGAATGAGTATGGCGCAGGCGCGAGGGCTGAGCATGTTGACACAAATAATCTAGGCCTTTGGATTATGAGTGAGCAAGGAGAGAGAACGCTGAGATTTAATCTGGAGTGTCCGTTTTGAAAGATTTTGTTTTTTTTGTTTCCATATGTAGCCTGGAGAAGTTGGTGTATTAGTAGGGTAGAAGATATGATGAATTATTTTGAGACGGAGGGAGCAGAGGACAGGACGAGGGTTGCCCGTGATGCACGCGAAAGCGAGATGCGGACCACACCAGGCTTGGGCCGGTTGCTAAGTTTATTACCAGGCTGAGGGTTGTATTCCCAGCTCTATGGCAACACGGGCTACCATTAAGGCCTGCAGCCCAATGTGGCCCAGTACAAAGTTACGTCTAGGCCCACGGACTATTTTTTTCAGATCTGAACGCACCGGAAGGGAGTTGTGCGTTCGTGGGGAAGTCATGTTCTCATCACCCTCGTGACAATGACAAATGGGCCCCGTGTTAGCGGCGTAACCACTGTATAGTGGTGACGGGCAGAGAAGCACAAATCTGCTGAAGCATAAGACGAAGGTAACCGCCGGCGCTCCTAGTCGAAGCAGATTCCGCAGAACAAGGCACCATGGCCTCCGCTGCGACGCCTGCGCCTTTGCTCCCCGTGACCAGCACGGCTGCCGGCGGCGGCGGCTCTGCGGCGTCCTCCGTGACGGGCCTCGCCGACGCGGCGCTCGCCACGCCGGCCTTCCGCCTCTTCGTGAGCCGGCTGGCCGAGACGGCGCGGCGCTCGCTCGCGGACCGGCGGCCGTGGACGGAGCTGCTGGACCGGTCGGCCTTCTCCCGCCCGGACTCCCTCTCCGAGGCCACCTCGCGGCTGCGCCGCAACCTCGGCTACTTCCGCGTCAACTACGCCGCCGTCGTCGCCGTCTCCCTCGCGGCCTCGCTCCTGGCGCACCCCTTCTCCCTCCTCGTCCTCCTCGCCATCCTCGGCGCCTGGTGCTTCCTCTACGCCTTCCGCGCCCCCGACCAGCCCGTCGTGCTCTTCGGCCGCACCTTCACCGACCGCGAGACGCTGCTTGGACTCGTCGTCGCGTCTGTGCTCGCCTTCTTCCTCACATCCGTGGCTTCGCTCATCATCTCCGGGCTGCTTGTCGGGGCGCCATCGTCGCCGCGCACGGCGCCTGCCGCGTTCCGGAGGACCTCTTCCTTGATGATCCAAGCGCTGCGTCCAGTGGAAACACCACCAGCAGGCTCATCTCCTTCCTCGCGTCGCCCGGATCTGGGGTCTGATGCGTCCAGGACTGGTAGGAGTCTTGTGCTCGGGGAATTCAGTTCCAAGTCGAAATCGATAGGGGATCTGATCCAGAAGCTGTAGAAACTAGCTCCTTGCTCAGGTGGTACTTCACTGCGAGTAGCTATGGATATGGATCCGATTTTTCTGTTGTACTTTTTGTGAAATTATGCCAAGATCTTGCAAGAGGTATACTTCTCTTGTACTCTACAAAATCTGGTGGCAATGAGCATTAAGCATTGCTAAATTGCTAACATGTATCAGTGTGCTCTTTACATTCATCATTCATGTGTACATGACAAATTTTATGGGTCTCCGGTTATTTCTGTATCATTAGAAATTTGAGATCCTCGTGTACAAAATTCATTTTCAACTCTGGGCTGTGATCAGTATTGATGGTGTGTTGCAATATTTGCTGTTTTGATGTTCTGAGCAATATTGTATTGTGGTGAATCATATGACAATGCATCCTAGCTGTACTTTGGATGCTAGTTTTGGAGAGAACATAACTAGTACAGTACGTTCTAAAATGATAAGTTGTACATTAGTTAAGATCTCACATAGATTGCATCCTTTTATTAGCTGTTTCACTCTCTACAACTGTGCCGGAGTTTACAGAAAATACAGGACATGAAGGTGCCCATGGGGCCAAATAAATGGGTGAACCAAAACTGTGGCAAAGGTAGTCATCCAGCTAAATCTTAAGTTGGCATAAAGTGTTGAGTGAGATGTAATCCTAAACTATTGAGCTAGTGCCCTAAACTTAGAGAGTGCTACTTGTATTTTACTATGGAAAAACAACATTGCAAAAGCTTGCTTGGCTGTAGTTACCATGTTCGTCATAGTAAAATTGTTTCAATCTCCCAAGTCCCAATAACACATTTAGCATTGATATTTTTTTTTTTTTGTTGAAATTCTTGCTTGCAGTTAAAACTAGGGGTCTGTTCTAAAATTCTGTCGTATGATGCTGAAATTGTTTTGATGTATGCTTCAGGCTAACAATGTGATTCTTGTTGAGTGCAGATTCCAAAAAAATATACTGTTGTATGTTACATCGATACAGGTAGCCCAATCATCAGTTCAGGGGCCTGGTCCCCCTGACCAAGGTAAGTTTCCACTAAATTTTTTGAAATTTGATCAACTTTTGAAAAATTTACACTGTTTTTTAAACTTTACACTGTTGGCACCCCCTGCATCATGATCAATTTTTTTTAAAAAAAATAAATATACTGATGAAGGTGGTTTCATGGTCTTGTCTGTTTGAATAACCCATGACTAACTCATGATACGTATGATGGTACTGAGTGTGACTGACAGTTAGTTTACTTTTTGAATAAGACGATGTTGTTTAAGATTGCTTATATTATACTACACAATTTAATATTGATGCTGAATCAACTGTAGTAGGATACTAGGATCCCAGCGTGGTGGTTGACCTGGCTGTAATAGAAGATGTCAAATGAAAATTGAGATTAGTTTCACACGGCTTTGCTTATGTAAGTATTGATCATGGAGGGGTATATTAATTCCTAGCATATGTATAGTGTGACTCATCTTTCTAAATCTGCCATCACTCTCTCTTGTTTATGAGGTTGGATTTACCAACCATTGGAGTATTTCGTCTTGTTTCTTGCATTGTCACGGAATATGTGGTTTGGAAGTAATCATCTGATATGGACTGTATGATCTGATTGTATCAGGGGTGATGAATTCATAGGTGTAAAGAAATTTGGTGGTTGGGCGTCTTGATTCTCAAGTCTGAAGCTCACTTTCAGTTTGGTGATCAATACTAAACCCGTACAGGAGATGAATTTGCAATTGGGAGTTGGACTCGCATGTTAGTATGAATAAGTAATATCCATCTTCAGTTTTTAAAATTGTTTTTGAACTGAATAGGTTTTTTAATTGTTAGTACAATTATTTGATCCGAGTTGGAGGCGTCAGCTCCACTTTTTGCTAACACATGGGTTGTATTACTAGCAATCCCTCCATCTAAAATTGTCCTTCATAGGTAGTAGTGAATAGTGGTTCTGAATTTTCTTGTACCTCATGCTTGCAGTCATCAGTCTTGAATTTTTCTTAAAGAACAGTGCTTAAATTTGCCGTTGCACATCTCAGATTGGTAGCTTCAGTAATCAATCGTACAAAGAAATAATTTATTCTCAAATAATATGCTGAATGCCACATAGATTTACAGTGGAGAACTTCAAAATAAGCTGGAAAATCAAGTCCCCTAGAATTTAAGATGACAAACAAACCCTCCAAAAAGTCACAATTAACATACAAAACGTGAACAGGCTCCCAATTCCTCAACACAGTATCATTAGCACATTGGAAGATCAACTGGGGGCGGCTCCAGTGACTGCAGCTCGCCGTACCCGTCCTCCACTAGGAAAGCCATTGCCAGGCCCCAGGTGATGTGCACGTCCAGATGGCAATGCATGAGCCACACACCTGGGTTGTCGGCGACGAACTGGATGACTGCCCAGCCGTTGACAGGCACCGCCACGGTGTTCCGCTGCGGCGGGTCGACATAGTTGAACTTCTCGACGTCCTTCTTGGGGTCGAAGTTGCCGAAACCCCTCGGCGAGGATGAAGAAATCGTAGCCATGGAGGTGGATGGGGTGGTTCTCCGGCGTGACGATGCTGGTGTCCTGCAGGACGACTTGCACCACGGAACCGAACCTGAGCGGGTACAGCTTGGTCCCGGTGGTCGGCTGCCACAGTGCCTGGCTGACGTTCTGCGCCGTGTAGTCGAACTGCACCGGCGGGTACGCCGGGAAGTCGGTGGTGAAGACGCCGGGGATCTTGTAGTAGTGCGCGTGCAGGAGGGAGTCGGTCTTGGGGAAGACGAAGGAGACGTTGTTCATGCTGGCCGTGAAGCGGGTGTTGTTGTTGGGCCCCTTGCAGAGCTGGCCCGGCTTGCAGTTGAAGAGGCCGAGGCCGATGGTGAAGAAGAGGTACTCGTCGACGTTCTCGTGGAGCTGGACCCTGTTGGGGCTCTTGATCCCCGCGGCGAAGGCGGTGGCGGCGCCGGTGTCGTTGAACGCCGGGAGCGCCGGGAACACCGGCTGTATCTTGGGGCCGAACTCGGAGGCGCAGCCGCAGTCGTACTCGAGGACGGCCGTGGTGGTGGTGTTGTCGAAGGCCACGTTCTGGCCGGAGACGTAGGCGCGCGCGGCGATGTAGTACCGGGTGGGCGCCTGGTCCATGGTGACGAGGACGTCGGTGGTCTGCCCCGGCCCGATCATGAGCACCGAGGTGGTGAAGGGCTTCGTGTAGGACGCGTCTGTGGCGACCACCGTCATCTTGTGCTGCGCGATGGTGACGAACAGCTCGTGGTTGAGCGCCGCGTTGATGAACCGCAGCAGCGCCGTCTCGCCGGCCTTCACCGGAATGGCCGTAGTGTCTGCATTGCCGAGCAAAAAGTAAGGAGGATGATGCTCTGTTTCGTGCAGGGTTTGTGCGTGGGAGTTTGTACCCAACCCAAACATGACATGCATGGGCATGCGAGATGAGCTACGCCTACTGTACCTTTCTGGGAGCATTTGTACAGGTCTCCGGGCTGGCCGTTGATGGTGAAGGCGTCGGAGACGTTGGGACCGCCGCCCGTCTTCTGCGCCTCCCGGATGACGTCGATCGGGTTCGCATCCCACCACTCCCCTGCACATCGATCGACCGTCAGGGATTGATTGATGACTCAGGGTGCAAAATGACTCAGGACATCGATGCAGACCGAGGATGACGGGGACTTCGCGCGAGGGCTTGGCGAAGGGGTAGGTCTTGTTCTCCCTGGGGCGGATGATGAGGCCGCCGTAGACGGTGGCCCTGAGCCAGGAGCTGTGCGCGTGCCACCACAGCGTGCCCTCCTGCCCTTGGATGGTGAACCGGTACTTGTAGCTGCCGCCGGGCTTGATGGGGCACTGCGTCACGAACTCCGGCCCGTCTGCCCACCCAGTCCTAATCTGCCGGATGCCGTGCCTGCACACACCACCATGGGCGCATTGTTGATCAACCAGACCACATGATCGAGACAGCAGACCAGACCGGTTGAGGAAATATATGAGAACCAACAACGAACTGAACCAAGTGTGTGTGTACCAGTGGATGGTGACGTTGTACTGCGCCCGGTTGACGACGTTGATCACCAGCGTGTCGCCCTCCCTGACCTCCAGCATCGGCCCCGGGAACTGCCCGTTCACCGTGATGATGTTGTGCGTCTTGCACAGCCTCTTCACCGGCGTCTCTTGGACCTTGATGATGAGCACAAGCACAACCCAAGCACCGATCAGGCAATGTTTCAGCTGCGCACTGGGGAAAAAAACAGCTGGTCTGCAATGCATGCATGTATTCACGCCGTGCAACTTACAACGAACTCGTGGTGGTGCACTTCGGCGTCCGCCGCGAGCAGCGCAAACGTGAGGCAAGAGACGAGAAGGAGCAGCCGGGACGACGACGGCGACGCCATGGCGAGAGAGCCAAATGTTGCCTCGTCGGCGTTCTCTCGCTCGCTCACCGCCGATGGAACCGGCCGCTGGAAGGGGCTTTGCTAGTGGTAAGCGGCTTTTCCTCCGAGTTGGCGATTGAGATGAGGTTTTGCCACCGAGCACGCACGGCATATATAGCGTTGGAGGCCGGCTCTCCATGCGTCGCGTTCCCGCCGTGGGTGGTTGGTCGATTAGGTTTCGAACTTTTGAATTAGAGCATGGGGGAAATGTTACCAGCAGCAGGCTACTACGCGTGCAGCTCCAAGCTGATCATGTCACCGTGGATCATTCAAACTGTGCAGATGGTTTGGTGCACCCACTGGTCTGCCCCTGCTACCTTTGGCGCTGCGATTTCACTGTACACACGCAGTTCTTCTCCCACACGCTTCTGCAAACAAGCCAACACTAGCTACACTGCGCGTATGCTGTCTTGTCTTTCAGTTATTTCATTTGCGTCGACTTTCAGAGTTCTTTCTGGCGATTCAAGCATCCAGCCGTCCGTAATAAAACAGTAAAAGCATCGATCAGCATTTGCGTTGAATCCACACGGAACAGTAGATGCAGGAAAAAAAAATGCCCCAAGAATTGAGCAAACAATTTCATTCAGATTAGGTACGGAGGTAGTTTAATTTTAGGCTGCCACCGGTCTACTGCGTTCTAATTGAGATAGGATCGATTTGCACTTGTGCATCCTGTTACGCATCTTGGCTTTGAAACTGATCACGAGAAATGTTTGTTTATTGACCATATATCTCCTTCGCGGTCGATTAGTTATTCTGCCGCTATCATATGCTGCCAAAAGCGGAAAAGCATGGCCGTTTCCGTATCGTAGTTACGTTTGCAGTTTGCTGAAACTTGTGGGCAAAGGAACTTGCTTGGCTTCGAAACACAATGATTAGGAGTCAATCCATGACGTTTAGACGTACCGTGTGTCCTTTTTTTTTTTTTTTTTGAGAATACCGTGTGTCCTTTTTTTCTGCCTATATATGAGAATTGTTGGCCAGCATAATCTAATGCTGCGCTGAGCTTTGGCGGTATATGTGTTTCTGCATCGTGTGCGATGGATAGAAACTGGACGAAGCCAGTTTGTAATGACTTTTTGATGCGAGGAGGTGGATTTGGTAGCCAATATTGCAGCAATTGTCAATTTTTGTTCCAACAAATCTTCGGAAACAATCTTTTGACAGAAACGATGGCACCAAATCGGATTGCTCAGTGGTTAGTGCAATATTCTAGATGCCACGTTTCTGGCTTTCATTTCCCTTTATTTTAAAAAACAGCGGACCTCTTGTTTTAGAACTAAAAATGGTGAACTTGGAGCTAAGGTGTTATGCTTGCAAGAGATCCATCAGTGGTCATGAAACGGACCATTACAGGTAAGCAACCTTTTTGGAAGTTGAGACTCTGAATTCTGAAATGCACTGGTGACTGGTCCTGGATTTGCAAGAAGATCGATCAAACAGAAGAGATAACGCTAGCTTTTGCCTCAGCAGTTGACAATTGGAAGCGAACACTGAACTCTGAATAACATAAGAAGAACAGTGTTCTTCGGACCCCCAGCTGTGTGCAGAGCCTGCATTTCGCCGTCCTTGACCGCCCAACCATGCATGAGGTAGGCTGGCGACCTGGCGAATCCGGGCCTTCCCGGCGGCCACGGCCCCCAGCGATGCGTTGCGTCACATGACATGTCGAGTGAGCCGGTAGGAACGGCAGGTGGGAACAACAAATTGGCATGAACCAACCACCACGATCCCTTTGCAAAGTTCCTATCGCTCTGATCAGAATTTTGCATTCAGGTGGTTGGGCATCCATCCAATTCAATCATTTTCAGTCATGGAATTGCCATTTGGTGTTTGCTGTCAGCTCTACGACCCATGCTACATAAGCATGCTTCAATTTTCTTTTCTACGACAGAGAGCTGGGCTGCTTTGGAGGTTGGAGTGGACTGACTATGTCCAGGATCGATATGCATTGGACTTTTATTTGGTCAAGGTTGGATACGCTGATACTTTCGTTTTCTGCAAATGCAAGTGCACATTAGGATACCTACTGTGGACTTTGGGATGGAGTTGACCCTTGTGCGTGCATTTAGCATGTTGCTGGCCTGCAGCCGGCAAGTAGGCAATAGGGTAACTGTTGTGCAGTGAGGTATGCTCAAGCCTGCATTAGGGTAACTGTCATGCAGATTTATTTTGTAGTCCTAACCTTAGAATTTTAAAATTTAAATCCCCAAACTTGTATGCCAATGTCCTATTTCTCAACTATTGAATATTATATGGGTCCAAAACATTTATAACAATGTTATTTAGGTCCATAAACTTGCCATGGACATTAGGATTGGTCTAAAGAGGTTTTAACTTTCACCATGTGCTAATGTGGCGCCGTGGTTTCCTACATGTTCCTGACATGTGGGACCCATATGCCAATGTTGTTCTTGCTCTCAAACATCTATCTTCACCAGGCACATAACATGGTTTCCCAACGCCAAATCTAATGAAGGCACCTGCCACCACAGCCTACCAATGGAGCCAAGGCTGAGAGTAGAGGCACCAATTTTGTCCCGGCCAAAGATTTGATGGCTGGGGCCAGAGAGGTACGGTATGTAAGGCGACATGGGGAGGAACAAAATATAACACATGAGATTTTTAGTGAAGGCTGTGAAGCAGGGCCTTGCTCGTCATCACCGTTAAGCTGCGTAGGGAGGCGATAGGAGCTTATAAGAGAGGAAAGAAAGGAGGATAAATAAAAAAAGAGGTATATATGAGCCAAAGATGTTTAGTCCATGTCAACCCACCAATAAAAACGTTGCATTAGTAGAGCGGATCCACATCCGTTTAAACTCAAGTTAGCATCTGAGATGATTTTTTTGAAAACTAGACAAGTTCAACCTACAGATTTAACGAACCCTCATGATCTTTTTGACATTTTGATTTGAAAAGCCACGTGCAAGAGTTTGTTGGGCATGAATTAATAGAGAAGAGGTTCGGTAACATACTTAAAAAATTGCTATAATTCAGCGCCTAAATTTTTTCAAGGATTTCAGCGATGAATCTTAGCCACACGATCTAAAAACGAATGATTCAGATTAGCCCGCAAGTTGTTCATCTTCTTCCTATTCTTTTTGTTCCTTGTTATTATATTATTATTGTTCCTTGTTATCCTAGATTGTTATATATATTTGTTTGAATAAACGAGCGTCAATTCTACAAAATCGTGTTCCTATTTTAAAACAAAATCCGTTAAGGCGTTTTGCCCAACTAATATTAGTTATAAGCTTCTAGTGACAATTCGTTGAAATACTATGTATTATGTACTATGTAGTGTCACTACTTAGTTTTCCCAATATTTTGCCCAAACTTGATCATTTTTATCAATTAATTGAGAAATATATATTTGCACCATGATTTTATTTATCTCATACTAATCACATTGATAGATATTAGTCCAAGGTTGTCATTAATTGGTAAAAATCAATCTAAAGATCTTCATGTTGATTGGTACGCTCTATTGAGAGAGCATGATATTTTATTTTATTCTTAATTTTTTATTTGTTGATTCATAAAGGACATTTGCTTTATTTTTCTCTTTATTAGTTGTGTTTATATTAGTGAAACCCTATTAAGGAAGATTATATATATAAGGAGGGGGATATTTCCTCTCTTTATTAAAAGACGCGATGAAGGGGATTTCATATGGTGCGTTGATCGGTCGCTAAATCATGTAGGTAGCGCCATGTAGATATTACATTGAACATTGGAATTGGAACCCGGTTTTCCAATTCTATTGTTTGGATATCTTTGGCATTGAACCAAACAAGCCCTTAGTCCATGTCTGTCCACCTTAAACTAATGTTAGCCTCTGAGATAAATTTTTGAAAACTACCCAAGTTCAACCAATAAATTTAATGAACCCTCGTGATCTTTTGACATTTTAAAAAGTCATGTGCAAGAATTATGTTGGGCATGAATTTAATAGAGAAGAAGTCAGTAACATACTTAAAAAACCAACCTTGTGAATTAATGAGTCATAGACTTGGTGTGTTTAGAGCCCCTCTTTTTCCTTCAAAATTTCCCTTCTCTTCTTCCCCGGCATCCTATCACATCGCAACATTCTCTTCTTCCCCTAAAAACACCCCTCCGTCCAAGATAAAAAATTTAGGTAAATAAAAAACTAATTCGTGACAGAGGTTTAATGTGAGTGGGGTGGGGAAGAAGACGCTGTAAATTCTAGATGTGGATAATATTTATACATCCAAACAATAGAAACGGTATTTGGTCCATTTCTAATGTTGGTCGATTTGGTATTGGTCCTCAAAAATTTTCTTGGCCTCAATTTCTACATCCAAACACACCTGTAGGGGATGTCGTAAGGATCTATATATAGTTTCATTCATGCTTGTTCAATTTGTTCGACTTGATAGTTGCAATGTCGTTGTTATATAGTTTCATTCATTTACGGAACTCTTGTTCAATTTGTTCAGACTTCAAGTTTGTGTTGTTTATTTATCAAAAAAAAACTTTGTGTTGTTTATTAGCCAGACAGACAGTAATCTCTAGTAGTTTGTGTTCCAGTGATCAGCGACGACGCAGTTAAGTCAAACGAAAGAGATGACCTGGCCCACCTGCCATTAGTGCATAGCACGAAACGGTTTTGCCTTCGCTTTTGCTTACGCGTCCGCGCGGCGAATCACGGCGCTCACCTTCCAACCGGACTTGACTCCGCCGCGGATTCCCCGCCAGATCTCATTTCTCGCCGCAACCCTAACCGCCGGGCGCCGGCGGTGGCCATGATGGCCACCGTGCCCTCGTCCCCGGGGACCCCCGTCGAGGACCTCGAAACACTACCCCTCGACTCTTCCTCCTCCTCCAGTGTCGGTGTCGCGGCCACGACCGACCCCCTGCTCCGCCCACCTCCTCCCCCCTCGCCCGCCTCCTCTCCAACCGCCGGCGAGAACCACGGCGCGTTTCTGGACGAGGAGGACGAGGATGGGGTGGAGGACTTCACGCCTCCCCCGGCTCCCCACGCCTCTGCGGCCGCGACGAAGTCCCGCGAGGCGTCGCCGGGGTTCGCTGAGATCACTGTCTCCGAGCCTAGGAAGCACGCGGAGGCCGCGACCGGAACCGTCGGCGTCATTCCAGGCTCGGCAAGCTACGTCTCCTACCTCATCGCCACTCGGGTGACCGACGGCGGCGAGTTCCGCGTGCGTCGGCGCTTCCGCGACGTTGTGGCGCTCGCCGACCGCCTCGCGGAGACACACCGCGGCCTCTTCGTACCGGCAAGGCCCGACAAGAGCATCGTCGAGGGGCAGGTCATGCAGCGGCACGACTTCGTGAACCAGCGGTGCGTCACGCTCCAGCGCTACCTCCGCCGCCTCGCCGCGCACCCCGTTGTCGGCCGCAGCCCCGTCCTCCACGCCTTCCTCACCGAGCCTAGCGGCATTCCTACTTCGGACGGTGAGTCCCCCCAGGTGGAGCCCTGCGATGGGTGCTGCCACGTCCATGGCTGCTGCCGCTCCAGTGACGCCAACAAAGAGTGGGAGGGACTTTTTTGGGGTGTTTAAGGACCTGAAGCAGACAGTAACCAATGGGTGGGTGGCGGTAAGGCCACCTCCAGTGGAGGAAGAGATCGACACAAAGTACCTTGTGCACAAGGCCAAGCTTGAGGACTTGGAGAAACATCTGGTGACAGCATCTCAGCAGGTAAATGCATATTTGCAAAGGTTTAATTTGCATGCTGTAGACTATGTCTCTTGTTGCCATTACTCATTATAAATATTAAATACGCATTCGGTACCATTGTGTTTGATTGGAGAATGAATAAGGTGATTAACTTTTGAATGAAAAAAAAAGGAACAGGATCAATGAATAAGGTGATTAACTTTTGAGTGCTTGCTTGAGAAGCCCGTACACTTGCATTATGCTACTTGCAGAAAGATACTCCCTCCATTCCAAATTATAAAGCATTCTAAGAATGAATCTTGGAGAGTCAAAACACCTTAAGTTTGGCCAAAATTATAGACCACAAAGATTTGTGACATCAAATAGGTGTACTATGAAAATTTAATTAATGAAAATATAATTAATGAACAAACTCTAATGGTGAGCATCCGAGGATGGAGACGTAGGTTGGCATCATTAAAAAGCTGCTATCATCTTATCCATATAAATTTGGTCAAAGCTTGGAGTTGCTCTAATGGTCTTAAGATCATAAATGCTTCATCTTATCATATAAATTTGGTCAAACTTGAATTTGGGATGGATATAATTTGGGATGGATTGAGTACATTTATGCATCATAAGTTTCCTTTTCTGTACTGTGTACTAGTGTAAAGTAAACTAGCTAATCTACTACCATGGTATCATTTTGTAGACAGAGGCATTTCTTAAAACTTATGACGATCTTAGAGCAACAACAGCTCTCTTGGGGATGTCATTCGTCAAACTGGCTAAGTTTGAGAAGGAGCAGGCTATGTGTAGTTCTCAGAAAAGATGAGCTGCTGACATCAGTAACTTTGCCAGTGCTGTTGTTAGAGTTAGCAGATTACAGGCAAAACTGAATGCTGAAATTGTAAAACATCTGGTAAGTGGGGTAACTTGAGTAAAGGAATATTTGCTTGACAAATGCTTTTAGTTTTTTTTTTTTTTTATTTTGACGTGTTCTATGCACTATGCTTTTGCAGGGCATTATCCATGAGTACATGGAGACAATGGCTTCTGTTCATAACGCTTTTACTGATCGTTCCAATGCTTTGCTTCGTGTGCAAAATTTGTCAGCAGACCTATATTTCTTGCATACCCGGGCAGGAAAACTTGAATCTGTATCAGCAAGAGGAATGGATCTGGAGAGATCAAGGTATCAAAAGATAGAGGAATTGAAAGAAACAGTAAGAGCCACGGAAGATGCAAAAACACATGCACTTAAAGAATTGGAACTTATCAAGGTAATTCATCCAAATTTGTGAAATAAAGGTGTACATTATGTGTGACAATTTAAACTCCAATATCATAAAGACCCACAATTATTATTCTCTGTTTTGGAAGGATACCAGTTCATAAACTGTTCAGTTTGCAATACATTAGGGATATAATGTTTAGGTTATTTTACTACATGATGCCTGACACTAGCTAATGTTATATATTTGGATAATCCACTGAAGCAGCCTGATTAAAACTATTTGTCATAGTTGTTTTGCGATATGGAATTCTCATTAGCCAACACTTGTTTTGACCATGTCCCGTTAACATTATTCCAAGCTAAGCTCGCAGAAACCGCAATGAACGGGATAGGAGCTGACATGTTGCTAAGCAATCAAGAGTCCAGATTGTCTGTTTCTAGCTGTTGTCGCTGTGGTGGAAGTATCAAGAATTTTAGAGTGCATTGTTATTGTTAATGATTTTTCTGTTTATGTATTGAGCTTAACATTTTAAAACACATCTTACTGCAGATTAATTGCTAGGTTATGCTATCCTGTTCACAAGATTCCTTTAAGAAAAATCATGTAGGCACTATTTTGTATGTGGAATAAGTGCTTTCATTAAAGTATTAGAAACACTAGAGATTTCTATTCAACCCTGAGAGTAAGGTTGCATCCATTTCAGGTGATACAAAAATACTGGTGTGCATTGCACCATCAACATTTTTGTTTCAACTCTTAGTCAAACTCACTGTTTTGTCTAGAGTTTTGAATCATAGATACAATTTTCGCTAGTGCTTGAGAGTTGGAACAAGGTTCCATTGTTAAATTTTGAATCCCAAATGGTTTGCATTGCAGTTCAACATGGAGTATTTATGGCCTTTCGTTTTTTTTTTTTTGATAATGCAGGAAAACAACATGAATGAAATTAAAAGATTTAACAAGGAAAGACGCCAGGATTTGGTGGATATGCTGAAAGGCTTTGTATCGGATCAGGTACTCTCAACTTCATTACATGGTTTATATTTTTGGGTTGTTTTTCAGTTTGCAGTACATGTTTACTTCTCTAACAAAAATAAAAAGATCAAGTTAATCAGTTAAGTGACCAATCTACTGTATTGCTTACTGTAGATATACCTTTGTACCTCCATATTTTTTTAACAGTAGTATTAGCCTGCTATTTGAGAAAAAGGGGAAAAACATGAGTGCTAAATGCTAGGTTTGTTGTGCATTTTTATCTCTTTATAAAAGGCAGAGCTCCTTCCATTGCTCCTGAAAAAGTTAAGGTCATGTGTATTTTGTGTTATTGTCCATTTTTAGCTCAGTATAGAATGCAGAGCTCCTTCCATTGCTCCTGAAAAGGATAAGGTCATGTCTCATGTGAATTTTGTGTTAGTATATGTGTTACTCACATGTGTGTGTCCATGTGTGTATTGAAGGGGAACAACCAGGCAGCAGAACTATAGAAACCTTCAAATGCAGTCTCTGCTTGGCTGATATGCTGGAAAAGCTGTGGATTTAATAAGACCTGTTGGACCATTTGAATTACCTAAGATCTAGTGTTCATCTGTACATTAGTAGACAACATCTTTGTTCTAATCGGTCTTCTGAACACAATCATTACCAATCAAATGTGTTGCCCTTATTTTACCTCAAAAGCATTATGACCATTTCAGTTTCACAAACCCTTTTGATTGAGAAGAAACAAATTTTCTGAAAGTTATCATCAGACAGTTTAGTTGCAATTAATGAAAATTTTCAGTAATATAAGAGTGCAAAATGTACTGTTTGGAGACAGTACCTTCACTATCTTGTATATTCGTTTTTGGGTGCAAAACACCCACCTAAACAAATGTCATCAACGATCCATATGAAATTAATTAG
This sequence comes from Hyparrhenia diplandra, assembly GCA_015847255.1. Lineage (NCBI taxonomy): Eukaryota > Viridiplantae > Streptophyta > Magnoliopsida > Poales > Poaceae > Hyparrhenia > Hyparrhenia diplandra. The sequence goes on along the minus strand of JADLZK010011003.1, from coordinate 142,677 downwards.
TCAATCTAACAAAGGAATGATGGAAGCTACTAAAATTTGGATCTCTGATTTTTTTTTTTCTGTTGCTATGTTCAGGCCACATACTCGGATCATTTTGCTAGCATATGGACAAAGGTAGCAGAAGAAACAAAAGGATATGCAAAAAAGCAGCAGTTGAAGTAGGATGTACATATACAGGTGAATTTGAACTGCTATTGTGCAGCGTGAACATAGCTACACCATTGAGAATCATGCGAGGCTTATACGCAGACAAGACCACACTCTCCATCCCCGAAGGGACACATTTGTATGGATTTTTCTGGGCATTGGTATCTTCAGTTGTGTACCTGAAAATTCTCAGAAAATATAGTATTACCATTATCTGCGGCTTTTTATTTTCTCAGCCTGTCATGTGAGTTTGTCCCTGTGCATGGAACCAGTTGGGTGAATTCCCTACCTCCCGAAGTCCCGAGATAACGAGATGCATAAATGAAATATCCCTTTTCCCTTCATGATCTGTTGCACACTTGTTGCTTACATACTTGTTTTTTTTTAACTTTACATATCCTCATATGTTTTATTTTACCCATTTTGATGAAATTTAGCTATGTTCTTGTAAAATCATATTGTCTTCCAAATTGGCCTGAAAGGTCATGTTGACGTATATCTTTTTTCCCTTCATGAGCTGTTGCACACTTGTTACTTGACAGACTTTTTTTTTTTACTTTACATATTCTCATATGTTTTCTTTTATCCATTTTTTAGGAAATTTAGCTATGTGTTGTAAAATCGTATTGTCTTCCAAATTGGCCTGAAAGGTCTTGTTTACTTGCAAGGCTTAAACTCAAATAGTCACTCTTAGTCACAAGAGTGACGAGTCAATACTGTGGTGGGCCTGGTGGCGCCTGGCGGTGGTTCTCCGAAATCCGAATCGCGGTACACCAACTGAGGGCCACGTCTATCCAAGAAAGGTAAGCCACTCGTCTTGCAAAATGCTGACTGTACATGAACGTGATCTACTGGTTGCCGTGGCACCATGGTGTCCCTTTTGAGGCCATCGGCTTCAACATCACTGCTTATCCTCTACACGTAGGCACCAGTTCTGTACCGTTTCAGCGCCTGTAACTTCTGATCCCTTCGTCCGAAGATTTCTTTCTCGCTTCCGTGCTTTCCGAGCACATATAGGCTCCAAAACCCACCACAAATGGAAACAACAACAGCGACCGAATACTGATTGCCGCTCGAGCTCTGCCATGACAAGTCGCCACGATTTGCACCACAAGAAATTCACCCAAAAATCTAGCCCTCTGAGGCTGTGGTTTTTGCTGGTGCTGCCGAGTTTCGTTGCCGGTGAAAATCCAATTGAAACTGGTGTCTCGCATCGCATTGCTGTTCATCCTCACTCTAGTGACGGAAACAAACCTGATGCGTAACAAACTTGACAGAAACATGCTTCAAAGTTGAAACCACTACTGAGAAGCAAAACAGCCGAGGCTTCGAAGATTCTAGTACCAACGAACCGCCACAAGCTGCTCCGTGTTCTCTGAGCCCTCCATTTCACCCCCTCCATCACCGGGCACCGGCGCGGGCGCGCCTCGCCGCCCCCGGCCGCCGTCTCAACGCACGAGAATGCTGCCGCACGCGCCATCCCGAGCCCCGGGGGCCTTCAGGTGCAAACCGCACCTCCCCACCAAGCCGCCGCTCCTCACCTCTTCCTCCACCGCGACACCCGCCTCCGCCTCCACGCGCGCCGCCTGTGCGCCGCCGCCGCCACACGCCGGGACCTCCTCGTCCTCGTCCCTTCGCTTGTCGCGGCGTCCACCGTCCTCCAGTCCCTTCCCTCGCCGCCTCCGCCGCGGCAGGCGATGACGACAAGTCGGCCCCCACCTCCGCCAGCGCAGGCGCAGGCGCCCGCCGCTCCGGCCTCCCCTCCGCCTCCAGCGGAGGAGCCGGCGCTGTCGAGAGTCTACGACGCCACGGTCATCGGGGGAGCCCCAGGCCGTGGGGAAGGACGCGCGGCGGAGGGTGTGGGAGAAGCTTATGGCGGCCCGGGTGGTGTACTATTCGGCGAGGCCGAGCTCGTGCCCGACCGCGACGACAGGGTGCTCGAGCTCGAGATCGTCAGGAAGCTCGCGGCCGGCTGCGCCGAGGCCGGCAGGAGCATCTCCCTGGCGCTCGAGGCCTTTCCCTGCGACCTCCAGGAGCAGCTCAACCAGTTCATGGATGGCAGGTAGTTGCAGTTTGTGTTAAACATAATGAATCTACCACTTTGCGAGTTGCGACAAGTAATGGAGAGCAACACTACAGAATTGAATTCCTCGCTGTGATGTTGCAGTTGCAAGTTTGATTTCCATAGATGTAGAGAAGTCGGGAACCGTGGCTCTGCTAGGATAACTAAAAATGTCTTCTAAGCTGTATATAACTGGTAGTTTGACCCTGCTCCCAATAAACTGCTAAGTCCTCGAGGGTTTGCTATAATTATCTGTATCTACTAGTAGACTGCCAGTACTATTTTGACTCAACCAAAGTCGTATAATGTTGGTTTTACCTTTTGCCTATATTTGTTCAGTCTTTTCTGTTGGAGAAAGCCTTCCAACACTTCATATGGATGACCTTGTAACAATGCTTTGATTATGCAGAATTGATGGCAATAGCTTAAGGCTTTATACATCTCACTGGGCACCAGAGCGATGGCAGGAGTATGAACCTATTTTGAATTATTGCCGTGATAATGGAATAAAGCTTGTTGCCTGTGGAACTCCACTTGAGGTAATTAGTAATTGATTCTCACATGTGATTCAGGCATATTGGAGTCATAAGTAATCTTCTTCATTTGTACTTCTGAATTGTCGATTGAACGATTCGTAACATTCCAAAATTGTAAACTTTCAAAATTGATTTGCATTTTCATATGGGAAAGCTTTTTCTTATACCATGTATTGTATTGTCTTTGCCTGCTTAAGCACCTCTGCTACATGCCTTTTCAACCCTTCCTAGTAAATCTCTGTTATGAAGCATATTCGATATGTAAATGTAAATATAATAAAATTGATTTGCATTTTCATATGGGAAAGCTTAGCTTACCATAAATTACTGTGTGAAAATTATTTAGTGCTTTTTCTTGACTAGGTGGTAAGAACTGTGCAAGCGGAAGGAATTAGAGGCCTTTCAAAAGCTCAAAGAAAGCTTTATGCTCCTCCAGCTGGCTCAGGCTTCATTTCTGGTTTTACATCCATCTCAGGCCGATCATTGATAGACAAAATTTCATCAACTCGTGGTTCCCCTTTTGGCCCAAGCTCATATTTATCAGCACAGGCAAGAGTAGTTGATGATTATACCATGTCCCAGACAATAATGAAAGAAATTACTAATGGAGATCCTTCAGGGATGCTCATTGTTGTAACTGGTGCAAGTCATGTTATGTATGGACCACGAGGAATTGGTGTTCCTGCTAGGATATCTAAAAAGATGCAAAAGAAAAAACAAGTTGTGGTTCTCCTTGATCCTGAGAGACAAAGTATAAGGAGAGAAGGTGAAATCCCTGTAGCTGATTTCTTATGGTACTCTGCTGCTAAGCCAGCCAACTGCATCGTGTGAAATTGCTAAGAACTGCTTTGATCGTGCTGAAATTGCTAGAGTTATGAATGCTGCTGGCAGGAGACGTGAAGCTTTACCCCAGGTTATCACTCACTCTTTCTTCTCAGTATAAGTTGAGTGCTCTTTATGCTATATGTATTACCTGCTTTAACATCTTGGGAGTAGTTATGAGTCTAAAGGCAAATGTAATCAGTACTGATTGTTATACATGAACTGTAGAACAAGAAAATATTGTTATGAACTTATGATAAGTTGATAACTCCTTTTCAAGTCTATCTTGCCATGATAAGTACTAATATTTTCTTACATTGGAGCTGACGGAACTTCCTGTATTTCTATGACAGGATCTTCAGAAAGGAATAGATCTTGGTGTAGTTCCTCCTGAGATATTGCAGAACTTTTTTGACCTTGAGAAATACCCTGTTATGGCGGAACTGATTCACCGTTTCCAAGTAAGCAGCTCATGTAGTCTTTATCTTTCACTCTTTCCCCTTTTAGAAATGCTAATTATATGCCGCTTAGTATTTTAGGTATGAAGACAAGTTTATTGGTTAAATTGTTGAAACTTAAATCTGGCCATTTTCTGCAGGGTTTCCGTGAAAGGTTGCTAGCAGATCCCAAGTTTCTGCATAGATTAGCTATTGAAGAGGGTATATCAATAAGTACCACTCTTCTAGCACAATATCAAAAACGAAAAGGACGGTTTTTCGAAGAGATCGACTATGTTCTCACTGATACAATTAGGGGTTCTGTTGTTGACTTCTTTACAGTGTGGCTTCCTGCACCTACTATTTCACTCTTATCTTTTACCGATGATGGTTCTGGTGAGAGTGTGGAACTTCTGAAAGGAATTTTAGGATCAGTGCCAGATAATGCATTTCAAAAGGGTATTGTTGGGCAGAATTGGAACATTAACCAGAGGTTTGCATCGGTGCTTATGGGTGGTCTAAAACTTGCTGGTGTCGGATTCATTTCTAGTATTGGAGCTGGAGTTGCTTCAGATGTCTTATATAGTGCACGCCAGATTCTTAAACCTTCTGTAAGTATGGAAGTGGGGCGCAAAAGAACTCCGATCTGGAAAGCAGCAACTGTTTATAGTTGCTTCCTTGGAACATCAGCAAACCTGCGATATCAGGTAGTTTGCCAAGAGCATCTTTCTGGTTACTCAAGTGATGTTAGTTATTAGAAACTATTTTTGTCAGTGGTTGCATATATTAGGACATATGTCAGTGATGGTTAAAATATGTTGTAATATTACGTGCTGAGAATGGAAGTTGGTAGCATCAAAATTAGGCCTTGCATTGCAGCTCATCTGCAATCAGGAACTCATTGATGCATTAGATTATCCAAGTAAATGCAGCTTATAATTTCCTCTATTTTTTTCACAACAGTGTTAACCTTTTCCAATGAACATGTTTCAGGTCATAGCTGGTCTGATTGAGCATCGGCTAGGAGAGGATCTGATGGCCTACTATAACCAGCCACTTCTTGCTAGCCTGGTGTCCTTTGTTTCGAGGACAGTTAACTCATACTGGGGAACACAGGTTTACCACTTTTGCACTTTATTTACATTAACCCTATAATATTTTGGTATTTACATTGCATTTTTGGCTGAACACCAAAACCATGTGTCTCCTCTTTCTTCGAACAAGAAACTTTACAGTCTCCTTCTTATTTTAACATAGGACAAAGCTGTTAGCCTGTTAGAATAAGTATGCTAGTGAGCAACCCTCCGATTCCAATTGATTGGTTTTCAGTTTGTAGGCATTGTTAGGAGGCAACTCAGTCTGCTAGGCACAAGCATTGGACTCTGGAACTGGATTGCTTTAATTCTGGCATTTTTATTTTGCCTGTTGAACTTTTCTGCGTGGACTCTTCAAAAAAAACTTTTCTGCGTGAACGATATATGATCTTAGGCTGGTCCTGATTTAATTGAGATAAAAGGAACCATCAGTACTCATTACAGTTTATTGTTGCTTCTTGAATGAGCTTTTCTTTTATTCATAAAATTCTATTGAATACCTTGGGAAGGAAATTAAAACCTTACAATTACAATAGAAGGATTTGATGGAATTCCATAATTTACTCATGGCAGTATTTGCATTACATCTTTCTGTACTGACACCATGTTTCTTGCAGCAATGGATTGATCTTGCACGAGCTACAGGTGTGCAAAGTACTAAGAAAGAGCTGCCTGCTCCTGAGGTTTCGAGTGCATCTGAAATGCCACTGCTAGAATGTGGCACGACAGAAGTACAGAATGTGGACGAAAGCAATAATAACAACCAATCAAATGACTTGACATAATCATCCACATTGACCTAATTTGTTGTGGCCATACAAACAAAACACAGACAGAGCAGCTTCCTTCCGTGACACGCCATATACGACGCAACCGTACAGGCATATAAATGAGATGTCTTCTTAGAGCCAGACTGAAGTTTAGCCATTGCATCATGTGGGGAGACATATCTGAAATTCTGAAGAGCAAAGCTTTGAAGACTTTCAAATTGTTATGATCAGAAAGCCATTTTTACACCCTCATGGGATGAATACCGTTTGTACATTCACAGATTAGACGACTGAAGAATTTTCGATTCAGCATTTTTACACGAGAAGTTTGATCCAAAACATTACTCGACATTGTTATATGCCAAGGATCAGGGTTGTCGCTTGTGAATTGTGATACACATTGTATGCACTTGTTGAATCCAAGAGTGCATGTGTAATTTTATTGGCTGGACGAACTGTGCGACGGTCTGATGCAGATCTGATCCCAGCAAGTCAAAATCCAACGCGTGAGAATTTTATGCCTGCCAGGCAAGTTTGCCTGATGTCAAACCAAACAGGCTAGCTTCACGTGGCATTTCTTCCTCGTAACCGCGTGTCTAGAGTAAGGAGCACTGCACTTATGAAACCGGATGCATACTTTATCTAGCACTCCCTCCGTCCCAAAAATAAACGACGTTTTAAGTTTTCGTCTTACAAGTTTGACTCGATTTGTAGAAAATACGTAGAAGATTTAAATCTCCAAATAAATTTGTTAAAAAACTAGATCAAAAGATCTTTCAATGATACTAATTATGTAATATAAATATTAATCCTATTTTAATATATAATTGTCGGCATATGTTTTTCGGGAAGCGAAAACGCCGTTTATTTTGGGGCGGAGGAGTAGACTAGCTAGATGACCGTGGGAAGAATCCATTGCAGAACAGAAGAGATATTGATGCGTTGAGAATCATCAGATCGCTCTATCTACAGTATGCTCTAAAGTCTGAAACAACAAGAACAATGCTCCAAACGAATGGGCATCTATCACCTCGTGCACAGGTTCTACCTGTTCCTTCAAATACAGCGCAGGGATCCCATCAGGCTGTCACGCTCGTGCAACTAAACCAAAGCAAAGGCACCATGCGCTAGCCTTGTGCCGCTGTCGCACGAATCCAGTTCCCAAGTCTCATCAACCATCCAACAAAGCTTTTCTTTTGCCACAGGAACCTGAACCTAAATATGCTGTGCTGCCTCACACTCTCGCGCACGAAGGAGGCCATGGCCTGGACCACTGAATCACTGATAAAATAAAACATATCCAAAGCCCAACAAGTAGTAACAGCAGATATGATGTGACACAGAACCAGAGATCCAGGCACCGTGCGCTGCCAAGCGTATCAAAAACAGGACGGGGCCTTATCGCTTCATCAGACGGAAATGGTTACATAATGCATCTCATCTGTTTTTACTCTCAAAAGTTAAATGTATCATTGTAATTTTGTACTAGTATATAGGGTAGATGCTTCGAATCCATCACATGACATGCCCACGGCCGCCAGCTACTGTGCCAGAGTGGGTCAAAACTCCACCGTGCTGTGCAGTGTACAGTATGTACAGGCGTACTGTAAGTACAGCCCATACACTGACGCCTCACATCTTGCCAGGTTGGTTTGCCTGCCGCTGCCACATGTAGCCAAGCCGCGGCAGCCGAGGCCAGGCCCCGAGGCCGAGGGATGCCGGAGCAAATCTCTCCGCGCGACGCGGATGTAGAATAGTGCCTGCCTCCCTGGCGCAAATGATGGAGTGCTTTGATAGCGGAATTAAGCATGGATGGATTTGATCTCTAGTATACTAAATACTCTTATCTGATATTCTGGCGAAAACGACGAGGCGGTCGGTGCCCGTACGGTGGCGGTTGGATGCACCTCCAACTCCGAGTTCCGAGCCCGCACGAAGCTTCGTCGCGGCTTCCTGCTCCAGCTCCTCCTCGTCACTCCAGTCCAGCTATTTGGAGCTGCCGCGTGCACGTGGAGACGGCGCATTTGGAGCTCGCCGTGGGTCCATCTGTCACTCGCCTGTGCGCGCCTACCTGACGGACACGGACAGGTAGCTTGTAGCAAGGCGGGCAAGTGACGACTCGGTCTTGGCCTCGCCGTGTTTAAGGTCAGCACGCGCCGATCGCTTATCTGGATTCTCCGGCTGCCAACTGCGCTGCAGGTTGATAGCAGCAGCATCTATTGAAACCAATCCCGTAGCACCGGACCACCGGTAACAGGTCATCACAAACAACCTGGTGCCTATACAAAGTAAGGAAAGGCTATAGAATGTAGTATAGCACCGGTATAGATAGGAAATAGGATACATTAGAGGAAGAGTATAGTAATACATAGCAGTATATAATACATAGCACTACCAACTATAAAAGCATGATGATGATGGAGCGACCTCTGTGGAACTTGAGAAGGATGGGAGTCCAAAAGCAACTCTTGAAAAGGCTTCCTACAAAAGCTCGAGATACTGATTTGAGAGAGCTTATCTACTTAAATTCCGGTTTTTGAAGTTTTTATCTACTTAAACAAGCAACCATGTTTGGAGAAGCTCCTAGCATTTATTAAGCTTTCTGGATAAGCAACAGCTACCAAAAACTTCCACTCAGGGCCTAAGGCAAAACAACGAAATATAGATAGCAAGGTGGGCGAGAGGCGAGGGGCGTGGCGGGGCTCAGCTGGATGGATTGCCACGGGTGTTGGCATCAATGCGCAGACAATACATGTAGTTTTGTACTCCTTTCATTCCAAATTGTAAGGCCATGTTTAGCGAGTATTTTTAGCAAACGTCTTCATTTTAACCTAGAGAATCCATGTTGTTTAGGTGGCTTCATCCTTTATTCTAGTATAAAAAACGGCTTATACTCTCTGCAATTTCTCTCTCACAAAGATATTTTGTGAGCTAGTGTTTATAGGGATTCATATGAAGAGCCCGAGATACCAGAGCTGAAGCCCCTCTAGGAGTCTTGCCAACCAAAAAGAATCTAAGTTTTTTTTAAAATGCATAGCTTTTACTATGTGTATGATAGATAGCAAAAGTTACATCAGTTGGGTACTATGGAAGGAGAGGAATGCAAGAACATTCAACACGGTGGCAAAGTCTCCTCCACAGCTTGCTTTGGAAATCTAGGAGGTGCTCGCGCGGCGGGTTTCAATCGAGTTTGCTCCTTGCTTGTGTGAGCTGCCTGATTTGCTTCTCTGTCGCCAAATCTTTTAATATGTAATCCGTGATGTGTGTTGTTGGGTGCCGCGGGTTCAGTAATCGTTGGACTACCGTTTTTCCCTTTTGTTGTTCCAAAACTCTATTCTCGCTTAATAAAAAATGAGCCAAGACGTTATCGCAAAAAAAGATAGCAAAAGTTAGTATTTAGATGATAAGAATAACTAAACAAACCAAGATGGATGACAAATAAATAATTATTTTTTCAAAACATGCTGCGAATGTATTGCTTATGTAATCTCAAAAAAAAAAAAAAAGGAATTCTTACGTAGTGAGCAAAATCATGAAAGAAAAAACAACTCCTAGCGCATAAGCAACTGACCGGAGCAAGCGGTGCCAAGCAGAACCAAAGGACTAAGCTGATGAAACACGCAGAGTCGACTCGACATCTTACGTTTCTTTCCTTGGTTATTAATTAAACATCTTTTTCAGCAACTAAACAAATTTAAACACTAATTAATTCAGCTATTATTACATGGACCGGACATACCTTATTAATGATTAGGTTATATAACTCCGTACCTCCGTATCGAACCCAGCCTGGTACGGTGCCACACGGTGGGTGCCCGTGTCTCAAGCCGATGTATCGGACCATGGTTTCGTCAGGACCGCGGAGGCTTCCCCATATCGCACCAGATGGTATAGCTGTTTCGTAAGCGACACGAGTATGCCGGGCCATCGACGTACAGTCCAGCGCGGCTGCGTCCAAAACCGCCGGAACCTTGAGCTCCCCAGAGATCCGGCTGCTCCCCCCCCACCCGCCCAAAATCTCCTCCGGCTCCCGTCGCGAGATCGCACGGCCGTACTTACGTGCACCCACCCACCGGCGCGCGTGCGGTTCGCGCGAAAGCCTCCGTGGTACGGTGGCGGCGAGACCGGCCGGCCGGCAAAGCGTGCGGCGTGGCGAGCCAGGCGAAGCTTGCTCGCCAACTTGCATTGTCGCGCCCGGGCTGGGGCACCGGAGCGCGGCAGCGCCCTCGGTTCCCGGGCTAATCCGGATTTGGCCGGCGGTTTGGCCGGAGCATGTACGTTCGCGCGGTGCGTCGCCCGAGTCGGCTGGGTCGGCGTGCCAGACTGCCGGTGCTCGCGCGCTACCACGCAGCACCTTCCCGCTTCCATTCCACCGAACGTTTTTGGCGTTTCTCGAATCTTGGCGACGCCGCGTAAATCAGCTAGGGGAATGTCACGCACGGTGACTTGTTTTCCGTTAAAATTCCCTCTCCACTAGCTACTCGTACAGTCGTACGTACCCACCTGAAACATATCTTTGGGTTTGGGTTAAAAATAATAAGGACGCGGTCGCGAAATCACCATGCTCATCACAAGGATATCGTGCCGATTTACTTTTGAGTTCACAAATGGTATATATATATATATCCTTGGATCTTCTACAGAGTCCATTAAAACTGCACGCTATTACACTACCATCAGAATGTTCACCTTGAGAACCATAACAGGTAATCCAAGGAGAATTATTCCTAATCATTGCGAATGTGCTCTCCTTCCTGGCAGCTTCGTGGTGAAATTAGAGGAGCAACAGACCATATATCCTAACCAGTTCAAATTATTGGGTTCATCATAATCTAAGGCTATGCCAATCTGGGCTCTTAGGCAGCTAGCGAAAAACTATGGGGAGATACGTCCAAAGGAATCTATCGGAAACCAAACAAACACGTATCCAGTGATGCACAGCACTAAAATAAAAGGAGAACCTTTTTTACACGAATCCAGCGGGGCCCAGCGAACACGATGCATGGTGCCATCTTTTGTCCTGCAGCAGCGTGAATATAGTTTTCTTTATCGAGTAGATAGATATACTTGCGAAAAAATAAACAAGCTAAGGTCACATATGATGCTCCATCACTAATGCTAGAACTACTACAGGATAATATGGCTTACTCCATCAACTTTTGTCATTTATTCACTAGTCTTTTTTTATCAGCCGGCTTATCAATCAACAGTAAATACTACAAAGTTTGGAACACTATTGTTTCAAACTTATTTCAGTTTATTCTCTTTTGTGAAATAAGTAGCTCAATGCCACATTAGAAAACGACTTTTCAATAATAGTGTTCCATGAAAGAGAATAAATCGAAATAAGGCAAAACAAGTTTCTTCTAACGTGGCATTGAGCTCCAAGCATATGCCTTCTCTTTACAATAGCAATTGCCTATCTGCACCTGCACCCGTAACATTTCAATTCTCACTGAATCATTTAACATTTTTTTTTTGGCATTATTCAATCCCAAAGCCAGCGAGATAAGCTATGACTTTAAAGATGGCAGCATGGCACAAGCCCCCGAGTCCACCTCCACTTGGCGCGCTATATATACGAGCAGCTGGCCTCCGCCACTCCCATCCATCACAAGGAGTCCTCCCGAATTGCAATCATCATCATCAGCAGCAAACCAATCAAGAAGCTGAGCTGTGCTTTGCCGTGTGCCCCCACGTCCAGCGGTCACCACCACCACCGCCACCACCTCCGACGACGACGACGACGACGACAACGTCATGGGCAACAGCTTGCGGTGCTGCCTGGCCTGCATGGTCCCGTGCGGCGCCCTGGACGTGGTCCGCATCGTGCACCTCAGCGGGCACGTGGACGAGTTCAGCTGCCCCGTGGCGGCGGCCACCGTGCTCGCCGCGAACCCCAACCACACGCTCACCACGGCGTGGTCCTCCTCCGGCGCGCCCGGCGGGTGCGGCTCCAGGAAGCTCGTCATCGTGTCGCCCGACTCCGAGCTCAAGCGCGGCCGCATCTACTTCCTCATCCCGTCCGCGACACTGCCGGCCGACCGGAGGAGCAAGAAGCACAGCAGCAGCAGCAGCTCCAAGAAGAGTAGCGGCGGCGGCAGCGGCAAGCGGCCGAACCAGAGCCGCCGCCACCACAGCAGCAGCGCTAAGAAGAGCGGTGACACGGCGGAGCAGGACAACTACCTGACGGAGCTGCTCGCCGAGAAGACCACCGCGTCGAGCGGCCACCGGAGACGGCGGAGCGGCGCCCGCGTCGGCGTGTGGAGGCCGCGGCTCGAGAGCATCGTGGAGGAGGCCTCGTCGGACTAGATCGACAACGACGGCTCCAAGAGCCTCGATCGATCTCCGATCGATCCTCTTGGCTTCGCTTACTCATATTCTTTTGGTTTTCTTTCTGATCTGCCGATGTGAATACCAACCATCGATCGAGGACGAGTCGTCTCCGGCCGGCTCTCACATCTCGATGACTCGATCCCCTCGACACTGTATTGCGATGTCCAGGGCTGAGCGGTCTTTAGATTGGGAGATGAGGGGAAAATTGTGACAAAAAAATAACTGCAAAAGCAGCCCCAACCTGTACAGAAAGATTTGGTTGAGTTCATCCGAAATTTCAAACACATTTGTCGCTTGTCCACCTTTTCTCTGTCTAATTAACTTGTTCCATTCCTACTCGGATCGAAAACTAACATGGAGACAGCTCAATGCCTATAAATCAAAAAAAGTAAACGGGCAATTTAAAAAGCGAAGTACGTTGCTAACAGAGTAACAGATCATATTCAGGTGCAGAAAATACTCCTTGTCATATGCACTCTGAAAGTGGACATAACATGGGACGCCCATTGGGGATTGTGTTCTTCTCAAGAGTCACAGGCCATTTCTGTATTCTGTGTGCTCAATAGCACATGCACTCAAATAATTGGCATAGAGGCTGACGTGTTCGTCTGATTCTGATGTTGGTGTCCTAGATTCGTTTTTTTTTTTTAGAGATAGCCAATGTACTAACAGGCAGCAGAACAAGCAGTTGTGGGCTGTGACAGGTACCAGGCTTCTCAGAGTTACTGGGCAATGATTCAGTCTTTGGGCCCAGAGACATTTTTGGGCCTGAGGCTTGTTAAGAAGGCCGAAGTACAAACGGGCTTGTAGTGTAGTGGATCTAGCCCGTACAGGAGGAGGCATACAAAATTATGGATGTGCCAATTGAACTGTATTATCCATTTTCACTTGCCTAATGGAGTCATAAATCGAAGTTTTCTTTTGGACTGTGAGTTTTCTTGGATTTGAATTCGAGACCATCCTCTTTGTGTCTGGAATTTCTTAATAACAAGATAAAGATGCTATTCTTTCTAATTCGACTATCAAAACTCAGTAGTGTATGTTTGAAACTTTAATCAACATTACCCAGTGCCGAACTTTAATCAACATTATGAAATGAAAAGTTATCAACTATAGATTTTAGATCTCGTCAAGCACTATAATTCTGATACAGAACATTGGCCACCGCTGAAATTGTTTGAAAATTTAAATCTCAAAAATCTAGTTACTTATAGCTAATAAATATTTAGGCACTTAAACAATCGCATATAAAATGTTGGCCTCAAAGTTTAGATTAGAGCTCGTCAAGACGGATTACGGTTGTAGAGCTGTCTCCAAAAAAAAAAAAAAAAGTAGAGTCCCCTTATAATTTGCCTCTGAAAATGAAATGTGTATGACGTCTTTAAAACCGTTTTTTATATCGTCCCATCCCCCAACTCTTTTAGTATAACATCGCTCTAGAGAGGATGCTTAGACTAAGCACAGAAGATACATGTGCATCAAACAACGTCTTAGACCGCTGTCCCGATCGCACGCTCCATTGCTACAGGTGCATCATCTCTCGATCGCACGCTCTGGCTGGCTCGAACGACCGAATCAACGTCGCCGGAAGGGGACGGGAGCAGCGACCGCGCGCTGCTAGCTCTTTTGATCCAGTCGTGCTCGTGCATGCCACGCCACGCCGCACCGCGCCCCATCCAACCGGAGGCTGGAACGCGACGCGCGCGCTCGCGGCGAGAGCGCTGGATGCTCCCGCGTCCGGGCGCCGTGGCGCTCGCGAACACCCAAATCGGTCGACGACCGCCAACATTTGTGGTGCCATCCATCCATCATTGATTTCTGGAGCAAACCGCTACTACGTACGTACCAGTGTGTATGTCAGTGTGTGTTGAACGGATTTTGACCCCGCTCGGCTGCCGCGTACAATTAAGTGCATCGTCCTGTCGCCCCAATTGTGGCTGACTTGGCCTTGTTCAGACTTGATCTGCGCCCTTTTGTTGCCTTGTTCAGAGCGAGTCTGCGTCGATCTGCCCTTTTTAGTTCTCGGACACACGGTCTGGTTGAAACTTCAGCTGCTAGTACTAGTGGGAGTAAAAAAAGAGTGGTTAAACATGGAGGAACCATACGTGTGGTCAAAATCCACGGTCAAATCCTTATACACGTTTAAATAAAAGAGCTCAAATACAAGGGACCGGCTTTAATTTTCTGAGATGCTGACCTCAGATTACCTTTGGGTTAATGCGTACGTACGTGTACTTGACAGTGTGGCGGTGTACCCATGTAAGGAAGGACGGCAGTGACGGATCTAAAAACACCTCAAAAGAAAGGTTAAAAATAGTATAAGATACTTTTAGACCTTATTCGAGGCTAAATTTTTATATTTATAAACTATCTTATACTAAATATATGATCTATTAAGTAGATTTTTGGTTCCCGCCCAGGGTGTAGATCCGTCCCGTGCAGTTCGGCAGGGAGAGAGACTTTGCTCATGTCAAATGAGAAAAAAATACTACGACTACTTTATGAGAACGTGTGCCTGAGCAGAATACAACCCACCGACGCGCCGACTCAAACTAACCTGAGCCGTATCTCAACTGATCATGTGGTTTATAATAAAGTCAGTCTACTGATTGAGCTCCAAGTCTTCTTTTTTTTCAAGAGCACGCCTAAGCGCGTTTTTTATTAAGCAGAAAGAGTGTTACAAATTATGGTCGATCCGGTAACACGAGCATTACCTGGATCACCACCCCTACTTCTACTGGATCTTACACGAGGGATTACATTGGAACAAATTTACGACAAGAAAGAAATATAGAGATCAAGGCCTAACTAGCCGACCTCCTCTTCCGCGACTGATTGAGCTCCAAGTCTTCATATCATGTCTTTCACAAGAAAACGAGAAGCTTGCCAAACAAGCATCGTTTATAGCTAATAGTCCACAGTGGTAGTCTTGACAAACAAGCATATGTATGGCCGGACGGTAGCATCCGCGGCGGAACGGGAGGTCTACTACGATAGCATCTACGACAAAGATCTACGACGAGAACCGCAACTCCTCACATAACGAGGCGATGCATGAGATCTTCCGACTCGCCAGTGTAGGACCGAGGCGGGGAGGCGGCGCCGCGTGAACCGCCGCATGTGATTGATGTTGTCGACTAGGTTGTTTACCTATTCAGAATTGCGTTTGATTTCTTTCTCTCGTTGTTTCATTATCTAGCGAGTAATTACGTTTGTTTTTTCTTTTTTCTAGGGAGGGCAGAATTATTTGTATAATTGTAGCCCCCACTGCGTTATTCATGGCGCATCATTGTAACTTTCAACTTTCTTTTTAATACAAGAGACGTGCAAAACTTTTGCGTGTTCGAGAAAAAAACACAAGCATGTGTATGGTAATTTCACAGAAATGAGAATCCGTGAGATTGTACTTTCTCGCTCCTACTAAGTAATATATATAAAGGCGTAAAACGGGTAAAAGACCCGGTCTTGGGAAAAAAAAACCCATGTTCAAATCTCATAATGAGACCCAACCCAGGAGGAACTGGATGGTTTTTTATTAACAAGATTGGTGCAACACTTAAAGTTTCTCCCGACGGGAGTCGAACCCAGGCGGGCACGCGCTCCACACCTGGGAGCGTTACCATCGTGCTATAAGCTCGTTCGCCAAATCTCATAATATAAGACGGGTTCTCTCTATACAGAGTAGATATGTAAATCGATGCAGTAATACTCACAAAGCTAGTCTTGACAATATATTATGCATTGCGCGCGCACCTCAATGTAACAGGGATCGATAAATTTGAATCTTGATAAATGTTCTGCGACATAAAATCCATTTCAGTTTTGACTACAACATTTTTGATGTGTGGAAAAAAAAATTGAGGAACAAAACTTGTTTACCCTTTTGTCTAATTGCCATGTGTCCTAGACTCTAGTATCCTAAATCCTTTTCTCTTCTACTACCTGTTAAGGGAAGGCACCCTTGCGGCAAGCATCTGCCAACATGGAGGCCTCCAAATAAATAAAGAAATTTGTTCAACCCTATCCTAGATACAACAACAACCACCCTATGCAAAACAAACCAGTTTTATGGACACGTCATGTAGTCTTGCCATGTTCCTTCAGTCAGTGTAGAGCATCGACTGCGGGAAAAACGACATGTCCTCTCTGGGCTCCTCCTTGGCCCTCGACGCGTGCATGGCGTCGTTCTGCCTCTGCTGCTGCTGGTGCTGGCTCATGTACGACCCCATCGGGTTGTCGAAGCCGGAGGAGAAGGCGAAGCTGCCGCTACTCTGCGCCGGCGCGCCGAACGAGCCCCGCCCGCTGAACCCGTACTGCTGCTGGTAGGCCATCCCCGGCTGCGCCGCGAGGTAAGCGTTGTCCACGGGCGGCGGCGCGGGGACGGTAGAGCGCGGCGCTGCCACGCGCGGCGGGCACGTCGTGGTTGTGCTTGCCCTCGTACGTGGTGATCACGGCGCGCAGGTCGTGCGACGCGCGCTCCACGTGCTTGCGCACCGGGCAGCCGGCCGTCGTGCACTTGTAGTAGCTCCTGTAGTCACGAGACAAACATTCACGATGAGCAAAAGTTTGACACTTGCAATAAGCTTTTACGGACTAGTTTTTTGTTTGTTTTTGTTCCACGGAGAGGGGATTGATTACCTACCTTGGGTTTGGATTTCCCTTCACCACCTTCTGCCCGTACTTCCTCCACCGATAGCCATCATCGAGGATGTCGATGTCGCTCATGGTCTGGACAACGACCCTCGGCTCACGCACCGTCCGGTTGCCGGCCATGGAGATACCTTCGCCGTCACCGTCTTTCCTCCTGACAAAAGCAACAGGAATTCAATTCAATTCCACCTATTCGATCCTTCCAAGCAAAGCATGCAACAGAAACAACTTGGCGCCAAAACAAAGAAGTGTCAGCAGAGAGCACTCACCATCTCTTGGAATCCGGCTCGTCCTCGTCCAACTCGTCGCCGCCGGCGTTCGCGGCCCGCGGCGAGCCTGCCGACCTCGTCGTCCCCGAAGGACGCCGAGGAGTTCTCGGGCGTGGCGACGGACGTCCCGCCGAACGAGTGCTCGGACGCGTCGCCGCCCCCTGCAGCAGCTGCGCGCCGGAGTTCCTGCGCGTGTTCTGCGGCTTGGCGTGGTTGTGCGTGCCCTTGTACACGATCTCGGTGATCTGGCCGTCCAGCGACCGCTCCACCTTCTTCTTGGTGGGGCAGCTCGGGAAGGTGCACTTGTAGTAGCTGCGCGGGTTCTCGCTCCCCTTCACCTGCTTCTGCCCGTACTTGCGCCAGTTGTACCCGTCGTCCGACGACCGCCGCTGCGACTGCTGGCTGTACCCGCCGCTTGCCGGCACGTGCGGCGCCATCGCGGCGGCGTCCGACGAGGCTGCCTGGAACGGCCCGCCGTAGGCAGCAGCCTGGCTGGATCCCGCGTCCATGCCTGCAGGTTGCTGCTGCTGGTAGCTCCATGGCTGCTGCTGAAGTGTTGCAAAGGATATTAGTATTATGTTCTGGTGGAGTATCGTAATTTTGTCTTTGACAATTATAGTACAAACAAAAAGATTACAAGATCATGACATGATGCCACCACAAGTGTTGTTTTATATTTATGTTCCTTTTAAGTAAACAAATAGTCTAGGATACTATGCCTACTACTTATTGTCTGTTGTTTTCTAGTGGTGTAGTTGTCTCTTTTGGACAAAGTCAGCAAAGAACCCACGAGAGGGTGGTGACATAGATGGATGGATGCTGATCTCACCAGTGGGGCCGCTGGAATCGGTGGCTGGAAGGTCGTCGTCGTCGTTCGCACGGCCTCTTGGGTCGTCGGCGCTGCTGTCTGGAACGAGAAGTCCGGGTACGACTGCCTCTGCTCGTCCTTGCCGCCTTGCTCCGGCCCGGCGTCGCCAGCCAGCTGAACTGCTGTGACGCGAATGCGTTCGTCGTCGGCGAGGGGAAGATCTGAAACGTGCAAAAGCGCATTAGCATTCCAGGAACATGTGGACAGCAGGCAGTGCGCACGGACAAGTCAAAAGCTCCACGGCAGCGCGAGTCGACCATGGCTCGCGCAGAATGGCAGCAGGGCAATGGTGGCGCGGCATGCTTACACTGGAGCTCAAGAGGGCCGGCGAGTCGAGGAAGTCGGCGGGGTTGAGGCCGCCGGGCATGTTACTGAAGAAGGACGACGGCGACAGGGGCAGGGACGGCGGGGTCATGGCCTTGTACCTCGACGCCCCGCCGGCCGCCGCGTCCGCCGATCCCCCCAGCATGTCCGTGAAGCTCGTGCTCGCGAACGAGAACGACCCGGGCCTCGAGTTCGCCGCCGGTGCTTCGATGCTCCCGGACGACGAGGTGGTCATCGGCGAACGGCGGAGGGGACGATCAAACCCGCGGCTTCTCTACGTACGCTGAAACGAGACCGGTCGTGTGTGTGTGTGTGTGTGTTTTGGGGAGGCTGTCACGTCGATCGTGTCCGGCGTGTCCTTGCCGGCGATGAGGTTGGAGAGGAGGAGGTGGAGGGAACTGGAGCTGCCTTTGATTTGTTCGGACGGCGAGTTGCGCGGGGCTATATAGGCTGCTTGGAAACTTTGACTGTTGACCGGTCAAAGCTCGTGGAGTTTGACTGGCGGCGCTCGCTGGGCCAGGCCAGCTTCGCGACGGGGGGACTCATGGATACCCACCAATAGCAGCGGACACCGTGGCTCCACGGTGGCGACGTGGCCTGCGGTCATGTGAGGCGGGTAACGTTTTGGGTGACAGGAAGGGTTGGTGGTCACGAATTGTTTCTTTGACCTGCTCAAACGTCCAATGGTTATTAGGGGATCAGATGGATTGATTTTTTATTAAACAATTTTGCTCTAAACTTTGAAATTTATAGTAGATAGAGATCAGCTAGTATAGAACGTGACAAAATACATGATTTAGTGAACAAAATTAACTTTAATTATTTGGATAGGATGTACGTGTGCATGATCAATGACCCTGAGTTCTAGTGTTCTCCCTTCACATGCTTTCAACAGCTACGTATTTGAGTGTTTAAATTCACTGGTACCGGGATTTTGCTAAAGAGACTATTGGATCAACATCAATTAACGACTAAAGTAAAGTAGAGGTCTTAGGACATGTTTGACATAACTCATAATAGATTTTTTTTTTTTTTTTTTTGATAAACAATTGGTTTTCTTCTCCCAGAAAGGGATGAGTCTTTATCTAAAAAAAAAAAAAGGGATGAGTCGGCATAACGCTAAAAACAAGTAGCTTATCCTACCTTCATCTCCTGTATGCTGACCCACTGCACCTAAAAGACTTCTTAGCCATGAGTGAAGCTGTCGGTGAAGCTATTTTCCTAAATAGTTTCTCCAAAACAGCTTTAATTTCACTTAAAAAAAGTTGCTCATAGAAAAACTGTTTCACTAATGAAGTTGAGTTGTGTCAAACGGGTTCTTAAACTTTATTCGAGAGAGTGTTGCCTCTATCATGAAACTACTAAAATTGCAATCTCATCATATCTATAAAGTCATTCTATATTCGAGAATGTCGCCTCTATCACGAATTGTTTCATCATTTTTAATGGTTGCTCACTACTCGGTAATACCATAATTAAGTAAGCAAAGTATACGTAAGTTAGGTAAACTTTATTTTTCTGAACCTAGTAATAATACAGTAAAGATTGAAGGTTGTATCGTGTTGACATGCAACGAGAATGAAGGAAATACACATTTGGTCCAATTCTGATGCCGTTTAGAATGAATGCGGTCAAGAGTTCGGCACCATGCAAGTTAAGTAGGGCTATGATTACTCAACCCGGCCGGTCCCGGTGAACTCGGTCACAAATTTTCATGTGCTTCTTGGGCCACGGACCATATCGCTCGACCATTAAAAATGATTACGATTCAACGAGCATGTGGTTTTTGAGTGCGTAACGGATCCTTCTACTACATGCTAGGCATGTGATCTCAAGGTGTAGGCCGGACACCAGAGTAGGGCGTGTGTTTCATTTGCCCAAAATCATGCTCCGACGGCATGGTTTTGATTGGTACTGTACCCATGATGCATGTGTTCGATGGGACTCGGAAAATTCAGTGCCCCCGTGATACATGAACCATTGCTTTCATGCAAATAAAGCCGGGGAAACCTCTTTGTCTAAAAAAATCTATATCTAAAAAAAAAAAAAAAAAAAAAAATAACGTATGCTATTGAACTTGTCTGCAAAGCCCTACTCAAGCGAGCAGAGTCTCACTCATCGCTCGTGAGACGTGAGAGTTTCTGGTAGTATGTTTATTTTCCCCATGTTTGGTTAACCTTTTTCTTGCGCTGCGCAAAAGTTTCCCGTGATGGTTACTAGTGGTGCTGGGTGCAGGGGATCGGTTCTAAGCAGGCGACCATTCTTCAGCACGACCAGGTCACCAGGACAAAACGCCGTTCTTGGCGTAACTTTGCAGCCACACCCCCGGCGAAGGCGAACAACACCACCAGGTAGTAGAATCTCTGTTCTTCCCTCTTGCGACACCGACTCGCACGAACAACTTGGCCAACAGCGAGTGGCCCCAAGGGCCGGTGTTTGGTGAGCACTGTTCTGTGCGGCGCTGCGTGCGCCCCAACTCCGCTCCGCTGCACGGACGGACTACTCCTTCGTCTCTTTCCTGGAAAAAGGAAGAGCTTCTCCATCTTTCTTGGAAGGTGTGTGTGTGTTTTTTTTAATAAAGGATAAGCATATCCGGCCTCTACATCTAAGGATGTACATCTCCCTCAATTATTACACAAACTTCAAAAGAAAGAATAAAAGAAAGCCATGGTCTTATAGATGTCGACCAGGGAAAGCTAGTTCAAACAATAAAAGTGATTCCATCCTTTATTGGAAATCTCTAAAAGCAATAATTTCTAATTTCTTGCTCGCATCGTTGAGATTGCTTCCTTGGCTGTCTCGTCACGCGACGGGGGCCCAAGAGTGTAACCAATACGCTCCACTGAAAATTATCTACAAAATGGAGTTAGATTTCGTTTGATTAAAAATAACATCATTACGGCATCTCATCATAACCCAACACATGGCAGCCACCCCCACCCAAATCAATTTTCTAATCTTTTTATTTTGATTAACTAGCCAATTCGAACATATGGTGATTGATCGAGGTTGAGTTAGACTAGTAGTATAAAAGATAATCCTCCGGATCATTTTGGTAAGGGGACGATCTAGGAATAAATGTTGGATAGTTTCATTCCTATTACAAAAAAAATGCACATACTCCCTTTCCAATTTTTTCTTAGCGAGGTTGTCTTTGGTCAAGACTACCCCTCTCTGTAAAAAAACCAAAGAAAGATCTTAATTTTTAGAGGAACTTTTATCTTCCAAATCTTCTTATGACAAAAGGTGTATGTATTCATAAGGTTGCTAATACATTTTTTGGATGCAGAATAACCCAGTTTGGTTAGACTCCATCTAAAGTAGTCCCAACCCATCCACCAATTCGACATTTGAGATCCGTGCTACTAGATTTAGCCATTTTGTAAGTTTATTATCCACCATGCCCTTCTAAAAGAGATGTTTAGTGGGCTAGTAGCCATAACATTAGCTACCCGTGATGTGTTTTCGCACAATATTATATAAAGATGGATATCTAGCTTTTGGAGGCTTATCTCCTACCCATGTATCGTCCCAAAATCTAGTGATGATTCCATCTCATAACGAAAGAACCTTTAGCCAACACCTCCTCTTTAATATGCATGAGGCCTCTCCAAAATGAGAGTCATTAGGTTTGGTGTCACTTGAGTTAGGGATTTGGATTTTAGGTATTTATTCCTTATAAGAGATTGCCATGCCTTCCGTGTTCATCAAGTTAACCAACCATTTGGCTAGAAGACACTTATTTTGCAACTCTAGATTTAGGATACCTAGTCCCCGTGGTCTTTAGGCGCACGGGATGTCCCATCTCGCAAGTCTATATCTATGTTTATCTCTTCGTCTCTTGCTAGAAAAACTTGATCTATAATAATCAAGTTTTTTAATCACCCATTTAGGTATCTCAAAAAGGACATCATAAACACCTCCAGGCTACTTAAGACCGATTAAAAGGAAAACTAGTTTTCCCGTTTCCAGAATTTTTGCTTTCCAATAGTTTCGCCAAAATTCTTCCACCTTTCTCATTCAGTTCAGAGTTTTCTATGGTGCATTGGGATTCCTAGATATCTAAAATCGATAGTCCCCAATATTGCATCCGAAGAGATTGGTATAGAAGGTTTCCATCTCTTTAGTCAGCACCATAGCGGAAGATTTTGCTCTTGTGAAAGCCCATCTTGAGCCCGCATAATTGCTCAAATCTCTGCAACAATTTCAGATTTTGTGCTTGTTCGTGTTGTGATCAATAAATAGAATAGTGTCATCCATATTGTAGTATAGATAACCCCCGTCATCTATAAGGTGAGGGATGACCCCTCTTATCGACCATGCTTCGTATTAATAAGAAGAGCTAGCATATCAGCACCATGTTGAATAAGATCGGTGACAAAGGGTCTCCCTGCCAGACCGGTTTGGATTCGACCGAAGAAGTTTGGAAGTAAGGTCCTAACGTCATCATTGATCTTTATCCCCACACTTCCTCCAGTGACCATATTTTGATTGGAAGGTGTGTGTGTTACCCATTCGGTTCGCTAACCAGGAGATCTGATCCTCCATCTATTTAATTTTATTATAAGGGAAAACAGCCCTGTGTCTTCAACACTAGTGACTGACTGCAAGTTTGTACGTACTCAGTCAGGACTCAGGAGCTGTTGTTTTCGGCCCAGCCGATGCAAGCGCATGCGTCGTATCGGGCTGTAAACCAACGTATGAGGAGTATACAACAACGGCACACGTAATTCCCTCTTTTTTAGGTAATCGATCCCACACAAATGTAATAAATTTTTTCGTGACTGTACTGAGCCATGGAAAAAATTTCAGTCAGATTTGTTACTAAGAAATTATATTTCACGTCCTTTCATTCCAAAGTCCACGATATAAAAAAAGTACGTTCGTTGTTTTTTTCCATGTTTGCTACTAGTAGTAACTGCTAGATTCTTTAACCATTGGGGACGCCCTTATGCAAAGAACGTGTTTTACTTGCTAGCTAGCTGCTCTGTCTGTTTTCAGTCCACCGATGAGCTCGCCGATGCAAGCGCATGCGTCGTATCTCTGCTGTGCACCACCGAATACTTACTACAAATACAGACGGGATCACGGGAAGAAGTGAATTTGGTATACTGACCCTCTATAATAAATTTCAGTCAGATTTGTTAAAAGATTTATATTTGGATCCTAATTCATTCCAAAGTCTACGATAGTAGGTTCCCTTTTTTTTTATGTTTGCTACTAGTAATTGCTAGATTCTTCAACAATAAAAAAACTAGTAATTGCTAGCCTAGGGAAGACGTAACTGCTGACAACATGCAGAAGGGATTAAAGGACTGATGCAGCAAACATGATACAAGCCACAAGGAGATCAGCAAAGGCCTACTTACGCCATTGGCAAAACGTACGTACCCGACGTGAACACTAGGTTCAACTCACCAGATAACGTACAAGGGTTCATAATTTAAAAATAAACACGCACTACATGTGTGTATGTACGATGTATACGATATATTAAATAAATGAATCCCAAGACCTACGGTTGACGAGGCACAGGGAGGGCACAGCGACGTACGATCGATCTTGATTGGAAGACCAAACTCCCCTGCTGCCGGTGTGTACGATCGATCATAAGCTGTTGATGTTAGAGCAATCCCGTGGAGACGAAGTAACTACAGAGAAAATGAAGTGTTGATTTTTCCAGTCGACGGTGCATACAAAACTAAACTTAATTGCTTGGGAAAAAAAAATGCCTCCCAACCGGAGACAGACAAGAATCAAATCAGAATCAACTGAAACATGCCGTGCTGCCATCGCCAGCCCCAGCCAAGCTGTTTGCATGCAGGGATCGATGACAGGCAGGACAAACACAGACTCGAGGAGGACGAACGGCGTCTGGTCAATTCGTTCGTACGCAGCTCGCTTACTCACTCACAAGCAAGAACCAGTCCTCATCATGGATGGATGATGATGGACAGACACCTAGCTAGCTAGCTTTGGATCGACACCTATCTCCAACCCAACCTTCTATCTTTATCAATGCACCGCGCCATTTCGCACAAGTAGGCATCTGCTGGAAGAGACGCGTGCTAGTCTCCAACTTTTCAGACAAAACGCCGCGATACGGCACTCGTTGTAAATGGTTGCTAGCTACTCGACGAAAGGAGTTTTCCGAGCTGTTTTGCATGGACAGCGTTCGTTCACGCGGCATCTGATATTCTGATCTGACGAGTTCAGCATGGCAAAGGCACAGGCACAGGCACAGGCACACACACACACACACGGCTGCGGCTCAAGAACTGTTCAAAACGAACGAGACCGGCCGTGCTTCCTGCAAAATCTACTAACGTTCTTCTTCTGAACCGACGCGACGGACGGCCGTGCCATACGGGGAACCGGCGGTGCATGTACTATAGCAGGCCTAGTAGTAGCTGTCAAACAACAGGAGGATATGTCGGGCGAATGGAGGCAGGTCAGCTGAGATTTATCGCAGAGCTGAATCAACGCCTGCAAAGCAGAAATGGTCAAGGAAGCCTATTTAAACGCTGTGTTAGGCAACCTGGTAGACACGTTCTCAAGCCGCGCGTGTTTGTCATGCGCTGACGTCCTAGGGGAGCACCAACAGGTTGGTAGAATCTGCAAGAAAAACAAGCTTCCGGAGAATCAATCGGACCTCATTTGTTGAGCCGGTAAACACAGGGCTCTGCCTATTTTATGTATATTATATACAGTATATATGATGTGATCATACTAGATTGCGAGTGACATCAAGCAACAGTGAATGACAGCAGTGGTTACCTCACATGGTCACAGCATCTGTCTCTGTGGTTACTTATTCCTATACATCTGAAGGGCATGAGGATCCTGCGATCCATGGAGATCAATAAGGAGATAGAAATCTACTCCGCTACTCACTAGTAACTATACTGATTAATTAGTAGCTAGGTAGCTAACTGATCGTCAGAACGACGCTAATTAAGAACCATTCAGGCATGTTTGGTTGGAGCCCTGGAAAAGTTGCAATCCCAGGCAGCTCCATCCATCTAGATCCAACCAAAATCGGACAACTGAGACTGTTGTCTAGGCCAGACAACTTTCTCAGGGTCTGATTCAAAGAGGCCCTCAGTCTTCAGCCCAGCAGGTCGCCGTCTTCCCAATCTTGTGTAGAGCCTTGACGACTTCCTCTGGGGTAACGTTTCCTGTCACCGTGACCTTGTTTATCTCCGTCTCAAGGTGATAGCTCTCCATATCTGCGTGCACGTATGTGCATGACTGTAAGCACGGTTAACGATACAATACAAGAGTTCAAAGTGAATGATTTTTGTGGTATAGAAAGAACAGAATTGACGGCCGGCTTACCGTCAATTGTTTTGATTGCCTTCTTAA
This sequence comes from Hyparrhenia diplandra, assembly GCA_015847255.1. Lineage (NCBI taxonomy): Eukaryota > Viridiplantae > Streptophyta > Magnoliopsida > Poales > Poaceae > Hyparrhenia > Hyparrhenia diplandra. Next base: position 116,997 of record JADLZK010011003.1, on the reverse strand, counting down.
TGGCCTTGATGCACCTTTCACAGTGCATCCCAACCTTCAACTCCACAACCTGTGGCCATGTGAACCTTCAGGCTTTCCCGCATATAAACAAGATCGATATACTCCTAGATGCAAGTAATTAAGGCAATAAACAAAGTAGCTGATAAAAAACTTACAGCCATGGTTCCTGGAGAGTAGAGCAGAAGAGTAGCTGAGTAGGAGACTACTATGTACAAACTCAAACGGCTATGCCTGGCTCTCTGCATCCCGGAGCTTATATATAGCTGCATCCGTACCTTCCTCTTTTCTGCAAGCAACTGCAACTTTTGTTCTCTACCGTGCAAAATAAAGCACACACTTTACAATAGTTCATGAGGTCAGGCACTTCACACTCGAAAAGGAGCACTAGATAAGAATCTCCTTTTGAACTGTCCCCAACCAATGGCTTCTATAATTATTGATTACACTAGCCGACCTGCATAATTGCTCAAATGGATCAGTATAATGAAGTACATATTTTTTCTGTTAACCTGTACCTCTAAAATGTCAGTTTAAATATCTCTGACATTAAATTTTACTTTTCATATAACACAGCTAAATTACTAACCAACTGAACAGGAATTTACAAAAAGCAATGCCAACTAAAACAGGAGAACGACATGGCTACTTCTAAATACCATAACTCAAACCATCCTTCGGTTGTGGGTTAGCTTTTGAGCTGGCCGCTACCATTTGCCACGACATCTGAATCAATTCCTTCCCTCTCCCCACATTCTATGACTAGTAGGGTGGGTGGGTTCATTTCACTATCCACCGCAAGTTTGACATTGATAACATTCCCCTCTTCTACTCCATTAGAGATAGGCAATTCAGCCGTAGCCGTTGGTCCTTGCCCACTCTCCACATCATCACCGTCCATAAGTTTCTCATAGAAGCTGCCGTTCTTCGCATCATATAGGTTCCCCGTGCGCACCTCCTGTGCAAGCGCAAATGGCCAGCAGAATAACCACTGTGTGTAGTCTGTTAGTGATGCTGATCCAAAGCACCACCTATTTCTGGGCAGCCCAAATTTCTTCCTCATCTGGATCCTCCAGAAACCACCGTACAGCAGACCAAAGAAACACAGCACAATCCCTGCAGCACCAATGAAATCACCAAGGACATAGTTGTGGATCTTCACTGCTGTGATATTGAACACCCAGAATGGCGCAACACACAGAAGCAGGAAAATGACTGTGTGCACATACATGTTGCCAAACCCAAGCCGCTCCATGTTCCACCCAAACACACAGAACGTGCAGAGGAAAGAGAGGTAGCATGCAGTGGGGTCCTCGCTGCAGTCAAACAGCCCACCAGCCCATGCGGGATTGCTCACCACAGTTCCTGTTTCAGGTGACTCGACTTGAACCTGTGTCTGATTCTTTGGTTTCATCATCAGACAGAGCATCATTGCCTCTGCCAAGAGGGCTGTACACTGTGTATACTCCAGCAAAGACTGGTGCAGCGATGCCTAGGATGAAGAAGAAGCTGTCAGCAAAATCAGAGCGTGATTCGCTGGGGTAGCCCCAGTACAGGCCACAATCAGCATACTGGCATAAACAAGTGATGTGGAGGAGGGCAACCACAAAGGATATGTGTGTTCGCTCATTTGGACGGCACATCCCATTCTTGCAGAAAACTTTCCTGAGCTTAGCAGCGTCCTCTGGCTGCCACCGGCAAAGGAGAAAAGTATGGTGGATTATATTTGGGTGCTCGTATAAGCTCATGAGGGTGAAGAGGGCGTTAAGTATCTGATTGTCAATCTCTATCCAATAGTTTCTTAATGACTTGGAAGGGAATGCATCATTCAGCAGTCCCAACATTAGTAAGACTAACATGCCACCAGCAGCACCAACACAGAGCAGCCATATTAGGAGAGCAATATTCATAGGATGCATGAGCCATTTCTTGCATACCGTGAAAACTGAACTCCAGTCGATTGTTCTGATGAACTGAACATGCAGTCTGCCATGGACGCTCGTGGATGGCAACCGAAATTTTATCAATGGGGGGCAAAGATTGATCTTCTTTAGCCACTGCACCGATGGAGTTGCTTCCAGGAAATCAAGAAGCCGTCGCTCGTGACGGACTGTACCTTGCATTGTTCCATCATGAAGAGCAGGAACTGTGATATGATATTCAGCCAGAATAGGTGAATTTGGATCTGAACATGGCACATCTTCTATATCATCTTCAGTGGACCGAGCCATTTATGAAGTGACTGAGGCTTGTGCAAGGGCATAGGATGATTCACTTGAAGCAGTTTATTATAGAAATTACAGCATCTGCTGCAAACATGAAAAGAAAAGTGATTTAGAATGCTGGATTTCTGAATTCAGCATTCGCAAAATATAACTGCAAGACAGCATCACAAATAGTGCATAGATCTTCTGAGAGAGGGGAAGCATGGAGTAGCCTCCGGCAAGGATGATCCCATGATGATATTGGTCTAGCAAGCTACTCCGTTCAGCAATTTCAGCAAATCTATAGCTGAGCATATGCTGGTAAAATTATCTTTGGTTTTGGACACATATAAGAAGATAGGTTATAGCCTAAGTGATAGTAAGATTGTAAGAATCGACATGGCAATTGATTATTTCAATTCATGATATTACCCAAGTATGAAGCAGAAATGGGAAGATCTGCGTGTTGCCTCAAAGTCAGGCACAAAAAGAAGCGTACCTCAAGGAGTCCCCTCAAATTAATCAGAGGGAAAGCTGCTAGACTGATCAGGACCCGCAGGACCGCACCCTCGACTGAACCTGCAACAGCTCGCGATGAACTGGAGCTTTCGAGGGATCCTGGGCTTGGGGAAAGAAGCGAGCGGAGTAGCCAGTTGACCTTCAATTCTTGACGAATGGCACCGAATTTTAGTCCGGCGGAAGGAAGAAAGACTATTCTAAGCTTGCGACTTGAGTTCCTTGTACGGCACAGGCTTGGTCAGTTGTCGCCTTCCCGTGAAAGTACCCCGCGAAGAAAGCAGTTGGGCAGCTTCACTCACCTAACGTCACTCGGAAGCAACGCGATGAAATGGTTCCTGCGCGCGTGTGGCCGAGGTAAGCGCCACCAGATGTGGTGGCAAGCAGGTCAATCCTGGGCGGCGAGGTGCGTTGGGGGCCGGGTGAGCTCACGAAGCCATGTTCCCCGGTCAGACGAAACCAGCGGGCGTTGAAAGCAGGGAAAGCACCTGAATTCCACGGACGGCCGTCTTCGCGCCGCCGTGCTGACGCGAGCCCACCGAGGCGGCACTGCAAGATTGACCGTCAGGGACGAGGGCACGCGTCCTCAAGATCCACCGGTTCTTTGGTCTGCTACTGTGACGAGGCATGGAAACGAGTGAGAGGCACGGAGATTGCGAGCCACGGGGCAAGACCGAGGAGAGAAATGCGCGCACCTCGAAGTCGAAGACGAAACCTCCGATTCTCGAACACCCCGCGGCGAATCTTGCCGGTCTCCGTCCTCATCTACCAGGGTCGCGGATTCCCCAATGGCAGCAGGACAGTACTCGCGTTGGGGAAGGAGAGGAGGGAGCTGGAGGGAGAATTTTTCCTGTCGGGCCAGTTTTACCATGGGCTGGGTTAGAATGTTTTCCTTTTTTCTTTGATTGTACTACGGGTTAGATTGGTTCAAGGCCCAACTATACTTGGTCCCTCTCCCGTGTCTACGTGCTTTTTACATCCCCACTCGCGTCAACCAACCAAACCCCCCACCCTAGGCTACCTCACCGCCGGTAAGCTCCTCTCCTCCTTCGCCCAACAGATGTTATAGATATCAATGAACTTTAACATTGTCAGTGGGTTCCTTTTTAGTTTAAATAACTCAATCAATCTGACACTGCATTGTTATGCACAGTTCCCAGTTGCAGACGCTGTGTGGCGATCCTCCTTGCTTACCACTGGTGACACTGTAATGCATGGTTAGTAATATAATAGAATGGAAGTTCTATTGTTTGTGCTATATTACATCTTGGGATTGTTCTCCTGAAACTTGCAATGGTAATAGATATTTCCTGATGAAAGGTAACATCATCCTCACTATGACTTATGCGTGTCAACTTCATTTGGCATAATCATCTGTATTAACTTCATTTGGCATAATCACCTGTATTAATACTGAGACCTTAACGAAATTCTGGTATCATTGCAGCTCTTCCTCTTGTTGGTCTAAGAGGACAAGATAGTAATTATCAGCATTTTCTTAGTATTAGTACTAGTACTAGAGAGGACATTCATAGTATTAGTACTAGAGAGAAGTGCAGATCTGAAACTGTAACTTTTCCTATTGGAGTTTTTTTTTTCGAGATCACGCCCTACTTTTCCTATTGGAGTTGTATCTTGTTCAGATGCACCCTACTTGTTTGTTTGTTTTTGTTGCTGCATGTGGGATCCATGCACTCATTTTTGCCAATATGATCAAGAAATATTTATGGCCAAAGACTGTATGTCAAGATGGGGCCCAAACCCAGGTATGCAATACCATGTACTATGTCTTCTTGGCCCAAGAAAATACGCAGGTATGCAAGCTGGCCGGCCGGCCCAAAGACGTACCTGGACTGGACTAGGCAAGCAGGAGCAGCCGTGGCCTGGACTGCTTGCGTTCGCGTACCTAAACTCCGGACTCGCGTTGGCCTGTTCGACTTCCATCGCTCGCCGTCGCCAGGACTTCCATCGACTTCCTTGCCTGCTGCAGCGCTGCTCGCGATCGCCGGGGTCCGGATCACGCGTCACGCTAGCAGTCCATCGAAGCTGATGGGTAAAGTGTGGGATTGGAACACACATGGATCCAAACTGAAGAAGTTTGGTAGATGGGTTCTTCACACTGCCAACGAGGATGGTGAAAGAGGCGAGAATCTGGCGAGAATGATGCCACAGCTCTCCCGGAGAATTGCAGGGATGGCCCTGAGGATGGCGGCAGTGGCCCTGAGGATCATGATAGTGGCCCTAAGGATCATGACAGTGGCCTTGAAATTGAAGGCAATCGAGCGGTGCAATTGTTGTCCATTTGTGCAAACTTCCCTATCCACAGAATCTCAGCCTTTGACTGGCATATGGGTCGGTGCATCTACTTGGACTGCGAGGAAGAACAAGAGGTATATATTAGCTACCTTATATTATATCAACTTTTACACTTTGTCTTGTACATACTGATACATATTGTAATAAATTTAAAACCCTTCACATTCATACTTGCACGTGCAGGAACGAATGGTCGATTTGGTGCTCACTGGACCTTGTGAAGTTCTCACGGCTTATGGTTACTTATGCTTAAAAGTTTATATTGAGCCATGAAACCTGCCATGGGATGTTTTGGAGGACGATGAAATTAAGGAATACACACAAACCATCTGTGAAGGCGAGTACAAGTTTGGGATAACATACTTAGTGATTCCCGAAGCCATTGAGGCCATTGTTGAGGTCAAGTTAAAGTTGAAAGACCTCGGTTCTAGAAGCCGTGCAGTTTATGGTAAGATCAAGGCAAGCGCCACTGACTATAGGAACAAAAGTGTCCACCTCTTCAGCTGTGAACGAGGGAAGAGCTTGTCCTTTCCCTCCGGCTGCACATCCATTCTTCCGTTGAGTCCGTCTATGGCTGCCATGCCAAGTGGGCAGCTTGAACTCCACATAGAAGTGGACCTGACAGTAATCACAACATGTGATAGTCAAGAAGAGCAGGACAATAATTTAAAGTTCAGTCTAGAATTCACCCGTGAAATTATGAGTCAAGAAAGAGAAGTTGATGATGATCAAGTTGAAGTGAACGTCAAGTGGTGCATGATAGTATAAGTGAAGGGGTTAGTTGGGTGTGAGCTGTGGCAGCGCTAGATGAATATGAAATAAGTGAAGGGGTGTCATAGTATTGGCAGAACCAAATCTGAACTTTGTGTATGTTTGACAGATGATGTTATCTTTTTTTTTTTTTTTTTCTCGATCGGGTCATTCACCCGTTTTTCATTAAGAGGAAGGAAAACCGAATTCAAATACAAAGACTAAACTGTGATGCCGAGTGGACATCACTGCCAGCCTCCAAAGAAGAAAAACCAAAGAAGTCCTAAACTACTGGATCCAAATTTAACGATTACATGGCTAACCAATTTGCGACCTAGGACCTAGCACACTCAGGTGTCGTCCGCAGGCTGGGAAGCCCTCCGCTTCTTTCCGCGGAAAAAGAACACCTCCATCGCCTCCCTGTTGACGTCAGCGTCGGGCCCAGTCAAGGCAGCTTGAAGTTCGTCGAAGGAAACCTCATCCGGATGCTCCGCCTCAACGTGGATCCCCATCTTCTTCAATAGCACCTTCCTTGCCTGAGCCTCTGGCCTCGCCTCCCTCAATGCGCACTCTTCGCCGCAAGCCGCGCACTGCGCTTGGGGATGAGGTCATCATCGGTCAGCTCCCTCCGCGGACGCGTCCGCCTCAACAACGGCGTGGACAGGATCGGAGGATCCAACGGCTTCGTGAACTTCGCAATAAAGTCATCAACAGACATGGTCGGCGCGAGGAGCTCGGCGTTCGCCCGCGGCGCCCCTGCATCCAAGGAGGCCAAAGATCGATCCAAGGAGGCCAGCATCGACTCACGGGCGCCGTTCACGAGAGCGGGAGGATGGTCCTCGGTGTCCACGGGTTCTTTGGTCGCTTCACCTAGCAACTCGCCCACCATTGCCGGCTCAGACGCCACAATCTCCCCATCTTCCAGATCCCCAACAAGGGGGTCGGATCGATGCAAACCTCGGCCTCCAAAGAACACTGCTTGCGAGCACGACGCGACACCATCCGATGCCCCAATCTCGACCGAGTTCGGTGACAGAAGGTCCGGCGACGCTAGCTGGGACACAGCCTGAGCAGCCACCCGACCAGGCACATCAGCTGGCCCAGATGGTCCCAATGTCGATGCCGCAACCTCCATCAACATTGGATCTTCCACCAAGTCTCGATCAATATGCCCCGCATCCATGCATCCAAGAACATCACCGTCCATAGGGGCAGCAAGGATGGGAGCAGAACTTCCGGCAATCTGGACGACAGGGAGTGAGGCCATAAGCTCCACCAGCATCGGATCATCCCTCAAATCCCGACCATGTCCAAAGATCCAAACGTTGCAAGAGCAACATCTCGAACTTCGAGGTTGGCGGGGACCATATTAGCAGTGGCGGCGAATCGCAGCACAGGTCCGGCATCCGCTTCGCCTCCGCGCCGCCCGCCCGTCCCACGGGGGCGGGACTGAAGTATCCAGCTGGACACCAACAAAGATCCCGGACAGCAGCGTCCACCACGTAAAACAGAGGGTGGGGTGCGGGGGCCACCACCGGTGGCCGGGCGTCGTTGTTGTCCACGAGGACACCCCGATTGCGCCCGGCACCGGCGCGCATGGTGACCCTCCTCCCCACATCGGAGGCACACGGATCGATTGCGACAGGCAGCGGCGACATGGTTGGGGCCAAAGCGCTTGAAGCAGCGCCCAACCAGTGCCGGTGGAACTTGACGAAGGCCTCGATCCGCCGGGCCGAGCCGCACAACCACGCCACTCGCCAAAGACCTTCCTCCAGCCATCGGTGTCGGGTGCCGAGAGACGACGCCGTGGGCCGAGTCGTTGGGGACGCCGGGTACCACGGCACCCCGCGGCACCATGGAGCTCTGGGAGACGACGTTGCTTCCTTCCTCTCGAACGCCTGGAAGGCCGGCGTTCCCCCTGCCGTTGGACAGCCTCCACCAGCGGCCCATCGACGGCACAAGAAGTCGCATGTTCCGGAGAGCCCGACGGACGACGCGGCGTCTGCGTGACGCCCGCGACGGCTCGTGCAGGCACAGCTCGCAATCGGAGTCGGAGAAATCCGAGCTGTCCGACCACCGCACGGCCTTGGAACGCCCGGGTACCGCCAGGGGACGAACGGAGCCGCATCCGGGACAAGGCTGGCCGACCGCGACTCGGGGGTCGGAAGGGCGCTGGGAGCCGCGAGACGGTGGCGTCGGAGACGACACCAGCTCGAGTGCAGCCCCTCCGAACAGGCCGCTGTCTCCACCACCAGCGTTGAAGTGGAGACACTAGCTGATGGAGCCGCGGCCCCACCCGAGCAGCATGGCCGACGGCGGAGAGAGGTGCCGGCAACGGCATCAGCCCGCGCGACGAGGAAGCGGCACCTCCACCGGAGCCGAGCTCGTCACAAAAGCACCCACCAGAAGGTAGATCAGGGAGGGACGAGTCTGGATCCGAAGATGGAAGGAGGATTTCGGTTGGATTGGGGGTGTATTTGGTGGATTTGGTAGATCGGGAGGCGGCGGCGGACGAGCGCTCGAGGGGAGCTCTAACGGCTCCATGGTTTTCCCAGTTGGTCGCGGTGACCGTCCATCAATGGGAGATGTGGTTTCGGACCTGGAGGCCGCCCTTCAGTTGCAGTTGCAAGCAGAGTACAGATGATGTTATCTATTTCCTTTTCTGTTTGATCAATTCATATTGTTTTATTTGAACTCAAATTCGTGTCATTGGGTGAGTGGGTACCAAAAAAAGAAAGAAGGCGGCAAAGGCTAGTTTTTTTTTTTTTTTTTTTTTTTTTTCAAACGCAATTATTCTCAAAATAAATAAATAAATAAATAAATAAAATTGTATTTGAAAATTTGTGTCAGGAAAATAGGAAATAGAGCAGTTTTTTTTGCTGCAAAATGAAAGATACAGAAACCTAAACATTAACCTAAACACCTATACACTAATCTCTTTTTTTTGCATACACTAATCTCTTTTTTTTTTCGGTAAAAATTAACCTAAACATTTCCGTCCAGATCTCACAGCTTTGCCGACTGTACAACAAGGATAAGGTTTCAGTGTGTACTATGCTCCAATCTGACCGGTGCAAAAATGGATAGGAGATATGATATAAAAAAAAAAAAAAACACTTTACCTTCTTCAAATGCAGAAGTGGTAGGCATTCAGGAAGCACTGTTTTTATTCTCTGAAGTTACAGATTCAGAGGCACAGCATGAAACACCTATATAGCTGATAGAGGCAGAAAAATGAAGTTAGCCTAAGGATATTGGATTGCAACATCAGCACATATTTAATATATGCGGTCAAAACTGAAAAGGTATGAAATCGAACCTGAACCTATCTCCATCTAATCAGTTTGAAATTTTGCCATCTTGCCCCAACCTAATAATGAGGTATCTGGATATTTGCCTGAAACCAGCTCCAAATAGTTCATGTATAAGACCTACTCTCAGACTCACAGACACTGCTTACTAATAGTTTGTTCAAGTAGATACTACATAACAACGTCTATTACCCTTAGGTGATGCAGATGTTCAATTGAATCAAATGCTCCAAAACCATCTAAAACAGTTCCAAGTCATCTGTTCAAATTCAAGAATAGCATTTTTACCCACGATGTATACTAAGATGACCTTTGCCATGTTTAATTGAATTGATAGCAAAACGAACCTGCCCAGCAGCCTTGTTCAGAACCCAGTTGAAAGTTGGCTGATCATTTGACTTCCTCTGCTTTGACCCAGGCTGCTCCTTGAGCTCATTGATCCATTTCCTGAGCAGCAGCTTGGCACCTTCTGTTGGCCAGAGAAAGATCATGCAGCTGCAAATATATGTCTTTCCTTTCTTACCTGGTGGCGGCAGTTCATGTGAATGATCGAGAGGTTTCACCTGCAACCCACACTTCAAACCCAATAAATTACCTTCCAATGAGACCCCAATCACAAAAGGACGCAACTGCAACACGTACAGGAGACGTATCGTCCATTACACGTCATGATCCCCAACGAGGTAGGGAAACGGGTCGGCAAGCCACACCATGTCGACGTCATTGTACATGACGTTGTACCCCAGCTCAAGCATCTGCAGCAGGTGCCGCGGCTGGCGCGAGGTGAAGTTGAAGAACTCATGCAGTCACAGGATCGCTGGCTCCAACCGTGGGGGCATTCCATCGAACAGCTGGGATGGAAATGGGATGGATTTCCGCCCACCTGGGATCCAAACTTGTGGACGGCCTGGGCGTTGGGCGCGGGGGGGGGGGGGTGCGAACACATGGTTGATTTAGTCACATGTGTTTAGTTTTGTGATTGAGTGATTGTCAACAGTCAACATTCTCCTTCTATTTTTATTTTATCTTTTATGCTTGGCTATGTTCACCGGCACAGACACGTGGAGTGTGTCGAAGACGTATCTCTTGGTTCGTGTTGTGCGGGTGTGGAGCTCGGAGATGGTAGCCGACGGCGAGGTGAAGGGGCCAAGGAGGGGCGTGCCGGGCCGACGGACCGCGAGGAGGTGAAGGGACGGACGTGAGGCTTGGACCGAGGGGCCGGATCGCCGGGTGGCTAGCCATGGTGGCTGACATCTCGGGACATCGACGGATGCAAGAGGACGTGGCGACCGTGCCGATCGGGTCAAGACGGGCGAGCGTGCAGGCAGAGCGGGGAGCTCGGATGACTTGGCGACTTCGGGCGGTCAAGACGGCGATGACACGTGTCGAGGAGGTTTGGTGGTTTGCCCTCAAAACCATCGGCGCTGGTTTCGTGGTTTGGGCCTCAAAACCACGGGCGCGGGTTTCGCGGGTTTGGGCCTCAAAACCCGAGGCGTTCCGGTGGGCGGAAGGGCGGCGGCGCGTGGCGGCATCGGGGAGGTTGCGTGGATGCAAGGCTACCGATGAGGAGGCGCGGTGGCCGTCGGATCAAATTATCCCGAGTCGGACTAAATTAGCCTTAGGGTTACCTGTTCGGCTCATATGTATCTAGGGGTAGTTTGGGAAAGAGGATTTCAGACTATATAGCGAGGGGTATCCCTCCCATCCTCTTTGCCTCTCATTTTCGCATTTCTTAGCTAGGGTTCCAAACTCCGGTGTGAGAGGTCCACCGCTTGTATCGAATTTGAGTGGGGAAGGGCTGCCCCTAACCAGCCTGTGCCATGGTGGCTTTTGGGAATCATGGTGTCGCTGTGCTCTGAGCTGTGCTCGTGTATGTCTTATTTTTTCCGTTCTCCCCTTCTTGCTCGACTTCTTTGCTCTGAGTGTTTGAGTCGATTTTGCTTGAACTAATTGATGCTTTGACGAGTGATGGATACGCCTGCTAAGTGAAATTCATTTAATTCCACTCGTGCATCAATTTCCAGGCAGTTTTCGTTTTGGGCGACTTTTTTCGGTCTCGTTCTCTGATCTGAGTTTCCCAGTGTTCTAGTTGATCTCAGGCTGTGATTTTTGGGGAATAGGCTTGTACCAAGATGAATTCCAGCTGTGTGAATTTTCAGCTCAAGAGCTTCGATTTGATCTGTCTTTCGTTGGATTTTGGATCTCGCGTTCTCTCGTTCGTAGCGTGTTGGCCCTCTCCCCGTCTGTTCTTGTGTGCGGGTAGTGGGTTCGTCGGTTCATCTCGCTTTCGTCGACTCATTTGTCTTGGTCGAGCGATCATCCGTGGGATCCGGACACGGCTTGCCGCTCTCCAGCGCCGAGAGCATCGAGGCGTCTGAAGCTGCTGTTCATCAAGCTTGCTCCCTCTGCAACCATATTTCGGATATTGGTAAGTAGGTAAGCAGTCAAGTACTTTTACTGTCTTGGTAATTGAACATGAGCCTGTAGATTGCAGCAAGTAGCAGCTCGTTCTTGCACTAGGAAATCAATTCATGAGTAGTCACTTTCGATCTACAGGTGCCTCATCTAGAACTTGATTCTGATTGGTCAAAGCTCTTGTTTTTCTCCCGTAGTGACTCAAGCTGTTGCTGATTGGTAGGCCGTGCACCTTGGAGTGCCGTGCAAATCCATTGTTCTCTCGTGATCCGAATTGCAATCCGATTTTTGTGATGACTTTTTATTGATCTAGGAATTTATCTAGGTACTCTTGTCACGAGTTGGCGTTGGTATTTTAGATTTGAGAACTCACTTCTTCACTATAGAAGTTGGGTGGCTCATTTTCTCTCATCCGGTTCGATCTTTGCGCTGCTCGGTCGTGTGTGATCGTTTGAGGTGTCCCGCTGTGTTCCTAGGGAACATCCACCCAACCATTTGGGTCGTGGACATCTCGGTGCTCTCTTTGCTCGTGACACCTTGCAACTAGTTAGCACGTGTGTTACTCGTCTCTCGTTTGAGTTTGCTTTTGAGGTTGGGGGTTGAGCCGATGACCCGAAATTGAAAAGGAAAATTGAGGCTCCCATTCACCCCCTCCGGTCGCCGTTTCGGTCCTTCAATTGGTATCGAGCAGGTTAAGGGTCATATCCACCTTAATCGGTTCTTGATCCGTAGAAGGCGACATGGAGAGGTTTGGTCACTATGGTGGCAAGCCTCCGGAGTTCGATGGCACCAACTATCCCTATTGGAAGATTAAGATGCAAGCACATCTTATGGGGATGGATTGGAGAGTGTGGGAGATTTTCGAGGATGAGAACTACCAAGTGCTAGCCGCTCAAGTGGGTGAGGAACAAATAGCCCAACATAATGCCAACAACCGAGCGAGGAGTGTCTTGTTCTCTAGCCTCAAAGACACAGAGTTCGAGAGAGTTGCCACTTGTGAGACCGCTCATGAGGTGTGGAAGACACTTAAGAGCTACCACGAGGGAACCCCACAAGTCAAGGCCCGCCTATATGAGACCTACAAGAGAGTACAACAACCTAATCCAACTTGATGGCGAGTCCATCGATTCTCTCTTTGCTAGGTTTGAGGGCGATCTCAACAAGCTTCGCGAACAAGCCGTCGGAGAGGCTTGACGACCACGAGAAGGCGATCTGCGGCTCTTGTGCGCTCTGGATCGGAAGGTGTGGGGCGTGAAGGTGTCCGCGATCATGGAGTCCGCAAACTACGACACCCTCACACCCGACGAGCTCTACAGCAAGCTCAAGTCCTCCGAGATCGAGGCTCAGATCCAGGCAAAGCTTAAGAACCCATCTGCGCCGAATGTTGCTCTCGTCTCAGGTAAGGGTAGTTCAAGCTCTTCTGCTAACCCTTCACAGATCTCGTTTGCCTTGTCTTCTTTGGTGTCTGTGACAGAGGAGCAGATGGAGAGCCTTGGGGATGATGAGCTGGCTCTAGTCATCAGCCGATTCTCGCGGTTCCACAACAACCGCTTGAACCGTCGGCGTGGCGGTGCACCCAAGGGCGGATGCTTCGAGTGTGGTGATCTGGACCACTTCGTCGCCGCGTGCCCCAAGAAGAACAAGGATAAGTACTCCGGCGAGAAGTACTACTCCTTCAACAAGCACGACTCCGACAAGCGCAAGGACAAGCGCGAGTACACCGCCGGCAAGTACAAGTCCAAGAAAGGCTTCGACAAGGAGGCGATCAAGAAGAAGTACCTCAAGCGTGCCAAGGAGCACAAGCACGCCTTCCTCGCCTCCCTCAGCGACCTCGATAACGACTCTTCGGACGGGCAATCTTCCTCTAGCGACGAGGAGTCCGAGCGCAAGGTCGAGGATAAGCCGAATGGACTCGCTTTCGCCGACTCAAGCCCGGGGCTTCGCACCATGGCCCTCGATGGAGCGGTGACCGACAAATGGCGTCAAGCCACACGACAAATACTCTTCTTCCCCCGAGGTATCTCCTACAATCGAATCTCTCTCCGATGAGGTTGACTCTTTGGGCGATGCGCTTGTGTGTCGTGAGAAGTTGCTCAAGCGGCAGCTAGGGAGAGAAAGGAGTACAAGGAGAAGTGGGAAATGGCTATGGTGGAGATAGAGTTGCTTAGGAAGCCTGTGGATGTGTCTGATGAGACGGAGTGTGACGCTTGTGCCGTGCATATGTCTAGCATCATGTCTTTGCAATCCAAGTACTCTGCTTTGCTAGATGAGCACGTTGATCTGAAGGCTAAGCCTATGCTGTTGAGTGCGTGCAAGTCTTGTCCGCACTTGTGATCCGAGTTGATGAGAGAAGGCTGCCAAGCTTGCTGTGCTTGAGAAGGCCAACTCAGATAGCACCGTGCTGAAGTGTGCTAAGTGTGAAGCTTTGGAGATGGAGGTCATGTCTTGTAGGCATGACAAGGGGAGAGTCGAAGAGGAGAACAAGTACCTTCGCTCTGTCCTGAGTTGGGTGTCTAGTGGAGAGCCACAACTTGGCATGATGATGAGTCAGTTCAAGAGGGGGACTGACACATCGGGATTAGGCTTTGCTATAGGTGGGAAGGGTGAAGTTATCTATGGCAAGGTTGGTCAAGGTAGTGGTTTGAGCTCGAGTGAGAAACCAACAAACACTCCCAAGTTGACCAAGATCACCCCACCTGAGCCTACCAAGCCCATTGTGCAAAATGGCATTCTCCAAGAGACCCCAAAGACTCTACCTCCCAAACAAGTGTGGCTTCCCAAACCAAATCACCTCAAGAACTCACTTGACACTTTGCCCAAGATCCCTGAGGAAACCCTTCCTAAAGCCAAGGCCACAACAAGAGTGAACCATCCACCCAAGAGAGTGAACCAACAACCACCCAAGAGAGAGGTGAGGTATCACTGTGAGTATTGCCAGAGAGATGGTCACTTGGTTGAGTTTTGCTTTAGGAGGAAGAGGGATGCTAGGCGTCAAGTTGTGTTTGAGAACCGCGACATGTATCACCCACCACTTGGCATGTATGAGAGGGGTGTGCAGTCGGTTCAGAGGCAGTTTGCTAGGCCAGAAGGTAGGAGGCCTCAGAGGGCTAGGCCACAGTTTGTGAGACCCTTTGGTGGTCGTGCTCCGCGAGTGGAAGGTGTTCCTCGCTTTGGGAGATCTGAGTTTGACAAGAGAAGTGCACCACGCTTTGTTGTGCGTGGTGATCACTTTGGTAAGATGGGACGTGGGATGTTTGTTTTGCCTAATGCCTATCTTGGGCAAGATGGTCAACACTGGTATTCTTCAAAGTTTACTAACCCCAGTGTTGTGCCATTTGCTCATCCCATGTACTATCGTTGATACAGGATGGAAGGCTGGAGGACATGTGGCTCATCGATTCCGGTTGTTCTCGACACATGACCGGAAACTCCAAATGGTTCTCCAGCCTCACCCCCATGAAGACTAAAGAGTATATCACTTTCGGGGATAGCAACAAAGGGAAGATTCTGTCTCGTGGGTCAATCAGAATCAATGACCACTTTGTACTCAAGGATGTGGCGCTCGTCTCCAACCTTCACTTCAATCTGCTATCTGTCTCTCAGCTTATGGCAGATGGTTATGAGGTACGCTTCAAGGTTGGGTGTTCTAGAGTTTTGGACTCTTGCGATGATCTCATTTGCTGGATTGTGCCGTTTGGTCAAGTCTTTCGAGCTGATTTTTCCCGGAGTTTTGGCACTTCTTGTTGCTTGCTGGCTGGGTCTTCCTCTGACTTGTGGAAGTGGCATAGGAGACTAGGACACTTGAGTTTCGACCTTCTCACGAGGTTGAGCTCAACGGGTCTTATCCGAGGATTGCCTAAACTCAAGTTTGAGAAGGATCTGGTCTGTCATCCCTGTCGCCACGGGAAGATGGTAGCCGCTTCCCACCCCCCTAGTTAACCAGATTATGACCTTGAGACCCGGAGAGATCCTTCACATGGACACTGTTGGTCCATCTCGGGTCCGGTCAGTTGGTGGGAAGTGGTATTATCTAGTGATAGTGGACGATTTTTCGAGGTACTCTTAGGTCTTTTTCATGGAGGGCAAGGATGAGGCTTTCGGTTTTGCTCGAGATCTGATTTTGAGATTGAGAACTGAGTTACCGAGAGACCGCCATTCGAGCGATTCGCGATGACAATGGCACGTAATTCAAGAATTCTCGATTCGAATCTCTTTGTGCTAACTTTGGTGTCGAGCACCGTTTTCCGATCCTTATGTGCCTCGGCAGAATGGAATTGTTGAGCGGAAGAACCGGGGCGCTTGTGGAGATGGCGAGGACCATGCTCGATGAACACAAGACTCAGGAAGTCTTGAGCTGGCCGAGGCAATCAACACGGCATGCCATGTCTCCAACCGCATTTTCCTTCGTGCTTTCACCAAGAAGACATCATATGAGCTGCGGTTTGGGAGATTGCCCAAGGTAAGCCACTTACGTGTGTTTGGATGTAGATGCTTCATCCTCAAGCAAGGTAATCTTGACAAGTTTGAGTCTCGATCGGTGATGGCATTTTCCTTGGATATGCCTTACACTCACATGCCTCTGAGTTCTAAATCTTGAGACTAACCGCGTTGTAGAGACTTGTGAGGTTACTTTCGATGAGACTAGCGCCTTGTTCCTCTTACGTGTTTGAGTGTGCGGGAAAGGAGGAGATGGGGCGAGCATCTTTGTGGAGGAGGAGCAGGGAAGATGTTGGGTGGGGTGATCCCGGCGACTCCACCGCTTGCCCTGTCGACCTGCGGCGGCGGCGGCGCTCACGGACCGCACCATACTACCACTACTTCACGGGGTCCCGTGGAGCGGCTCCCTCGGGCCGAGACGGCGAGTGCACGAGGAGGTTCCCGCTCCGGTCGAGGGGAGGCAACATCTTCGGCGCCGACGGCGCCTCGGCATTCAAAGATCGCCACCCCCCAGGAGACCATGATTGGAGGACTCAATCAAAGGGTAACTCGTTCCAAATCCTATGCCATGTGTCATTTTGCTCATTCTGCATTCGTTTCCACTCTTGAGCCCAAAGATGTTGACACCGCTTTATCGACTTCGGATTGGGTCAATGACCATGCATGAGGAGTTGCAAAACTTTGAGAGGAACCAAGTCTGGTTTTAGTTCCACCTCCCAAGTTGAGTGTTATCCCATAGGAACCAAGTGGGTGTTTAAGAACAAACAGAGTGAGGATGGAGTGGTGGTGAGAAACAAAGCCGGATTAGTTGCCCGGGGGTTACGTCGGAAAGAGGGAATAGACTACGAAGAAACCTTTGCTCCTCAGAGCCGCATAGAAGCTATTAGGATTTTGCTCGCTTTTGCGGCCTCAAAGGGTTTTAAGCTCTTCCAAATGGATGTCAAGAGTGCTTTCCTAAATGGGTTCATAGAGGAGGAAGTGTATGTGAGGTAGCCTCCTGGGTTTGAGAATCCTAAACACCCAGTATGTGTACAAGTTGTACAAAGCCTTGTATGGGTTGAAACAAGCCCCCGGCATGGTATGAGCGATTGAAAGCCTTTCTCTTAGCTAAGGGGTTTGTGATGGGGGTACATGGAGACAAGACCTTGTTCCTGCTTAGGAAAGGCAATGACATCCTCCTTGTCCGCATTTACGTGGATGATATCATCTTTGGTGGCTCTTCACATGCTATGGTATCGAAGTTTTGCGTAGATTATGAGCGAGGGAATTTGAGATGAGCATGATGGGCGAGTTGACCTACTTCCTTGGACTCCAAATCAAGCAAACCAAGGGCCGGGATCTTTGTACACGGGGCAAGTACACGAAGGACATCATCCGGACCAAAAGTTTCGCATGGGCGAGGCCAAGCCTCTTTCGACGCCCATGTCGACGGCCGGCGACTCTCACCCTGGGACGAAGACAAGGATGGAGAAGTTGTGGACCAAAGGGTTAGTTCGATTATCGCATGATCGGCTACCTCTCGTACTGTTGGCATTTCTTAACGCAATCAAAGGAAAGCGGTATAAAACCCATCCCCAATAAGGCGTCAATGCGATTCCCACACCCCGACATCCGGATAGACCTTGCCATCTTAGATATTCATCCGCGGCATTTCCCTCGTTATTTATATTTTCCCAAAGCATGTGATTAATAAATTAGCATGGCATCCGAATAGAGGAACATGTGTTTGCTTAGACCAAAATATTCATAACGGGGTAAGCAATAACGGTTCATGGATAGTGTGACACACCTCTCAAAAAAATACATAAAGAATAAATGAATAAATGAGGATTTTCATGGGATCATTTGCAAACCGATTTAATCATGGTTTCTAGGATAGCTCCCGAGTTTGGCCTTTGGTACTCGGCCTCTTCCACCCTCTCAACCGTGGCATGCCCTCATTGGTTATTGACCATGCCCGATTATACTCTTGTCCCCCCCAGATCCCCACTCGTCGAATGGACGGATGAACAAGCATAGAAAGTCCCACCTCTAATCAAGTTAGGCATATGATGATCGATGATGAACCTTTGTCATGTCAAGATTATGATATGTAAACTATATGCTAGTTCATATACCAACACAAGTTTCTTGGTACTTCTCCATAGAGTGGATGTATTACCAAAGGTGTCTCTTCTACTGGGCTCTAAGAAAGAATAAAGAAGAAAGAAGAAGAAGAAAGGTGTCGCTCGGTCGACTCAAGGTTGAGGCGAGAGTATGTAGTAATTTACTCAAACCCGCTTGTTGTTCCCAAATCCCGAGGCTGGGCCGAAACGTGGATGGTTGCCACTTTGAAAGACTTTGGCTTGAGCTTTTCCCCCCGTGTACCTTTGATGTGTGATAGCATGGGAGCTGTGAGTGTTGCCAAAAACCCCGTCCTTCACTCCCAAAATAAAAAACACATAGAGGTGAGGTACCACTTCTTGAGAGATCAACAGGAGAAAGGGGACATAGATGTTCGGCATGTGTACACGGAGCAACAGTTAAATGGACATTTTCACAAAACCACTAGACCAAGTCCGCTTTGCTCATTCATTTTTGTGGGGGAGTTGGGCGTAATGCTTACCCTTTTTTGAGAGGTAGCTTTGTAGTTGATGTACTGATTTAGTTTTTAGCTTTGCTTTTGATTTTTGTTTCATACTTGCATATCATGAGCTTCACTTTTATATTGAATTGAATGAGGTTGTGCTCTTTGTAGTATGAATATGATAGTGCTTCTAGCTTTGGCTCTTTTTAATCATGTGATGTATGTTATGAGCTGAGCAACTTTTTCCACATGTGAACTTGGTTAATGAATGATGAAATTAAATCTTGGTTCACCCTTGAGCTAGCTTCTATCATGAGTAGGATGTTGAGATCCTTTGAGCTTTTATGTGTATGCTAGGTAGCTATGTCTCATGCTTTGATTCATTCACTTGCTTAGATCTTCATGATAATACCATGCTAAAACGTGAAGTCTAAAGCTAAAGTGATGAAAAGATCGAGTGGGTCCATTTTGCCACACTTTGAAGTTTGAGACTGCTTTCATTTGCACTCTTGAATGAACTTGGACTTCATTGTGTTTGACCCAGACCATTGTCTTAAGCTAATCATTGCTCACGCATAGGCTTGACATGGTTGATTAGTAAGGCAAGGCAAATGTGGATAACCACTCGCATGCTCTCTTGTAACTTGTGAACCGCTGCAACTCTGATTTAAAATGAACACAAGTTTTTGCCATAATGTCTAGCATGATGTCTGAACGCTGCTTGGGGTAGTTCACCCAGTTTACATGTTTGAGCACTTAGTTGATTTCCTATCTACTTGTGCTAGGTGCTATGTTTGATGGTGAACCTCCTTTTGCAAAATACCTGAAATTTGCTCAAAATGCTTTGTGCCATATTTTATATCATCAAAGGATTAGCTTGAGCTCTAGCTAGCACTTGTAATTTGTTGCTATGGTACCACTTTGAGCACTCTCTCATTCGGTTGAATATAATTTTGAAGCTTTGCATTGTGACATATTGCATTTCATAGCTTGATTAGTGCATTTGCCAACAAGGGGGGAGAAAGATACAAAGAAACACATGGAAAAATATATATATAGATTTGTCCGGGGGGAGTAGCACTTTGAGCTAGATGTGTTGAGCCTTTTGCCTCTTGATGACGATGATTGCCGGTGTCTTTGAGGGTCTAGCCGTTTATGTGTGAAAGTAATTGGTTTGGAGCCACTGTGCTAGTGGTGTTGAGCCCGTTCTACCTCTTCTTGAGGACTAGCCGTTTGTTTAGCTTGGTTGTGTCGAGCCTTTTGCCCATGTCTTTGGGAACCAAGTTTTTGCTCCACGTTTGTTGTCCAAAGTGATTTTGTCTTAGTTTTTGTTCACCCGGATGTGCTATCTTCTACCTTCTTTAACGTCTTTGTGTTGAATGTTGACAATGCACTCATCAAGGGGGAGATTCGAAACACATGGTTGATTTAGGTCACATGTGTTTAGTTTTGTGATTGAGTGATTGTCAGCAAATAACATTCTCCTTCTATTTTCATTTTATCTTTTATGCTTGGCTATGTTCACCGGCACACGTGGAGTGTGTCGAAGACGTATCTCTTGGTTCGTGTTGTGCGGGTGTGGGCTATTGCTCGGAGATGGTAGGCCGACGGGCGAGGTGAAGGGGCCAAGGAGGACGTGCGGGCCGCCGACGGACCGCTGAGGAGGTGAAGGGACGGACGTGAGGCTTGGACCGAGGGGCCGGATCGCCGGGGTGGCTAGCCATGGTGGTGACATCCGGGACATCGACGGATGCAAGAGGGTGTGGCGGGACCGTCGGGGTGGCCTCGACCGGGTCAAGACGGCGAAGCGCGTTCACGTCGGCCCGATGTGCGAGCGGGAGCTCGGATGACTTGGCGACTTGTCGGGCGGTCAAGATGGCGATGACACGTGTCGAGGAGGTTTGGTGGTTTGCCCTCAAAACCATCGGCGCGGGTTTCGTAGTTTGGGCCTCAAAACCACGGGCGCGGCGCGGATTTCCACCATGCGGGTTTGGGCCTCAAAACCCGGCGCATTTCACCCGGAAGTTCCGGTGGACGGAAGGTTCATGGACGGCACGTGAAAATAGATAAAGGCATCGGGGTTCTAATGTATCTAGTCAGGAGGTTGCGTGGATGCAAGGCTACCGATGAGGAGGCGCAAGGTGGCCGTCGGATCAAATTATCCCGAAATCGGACTAAATTAGCCTTAGGGTTACCAAGCCCGAAGTTCGGCTCATATGTATCTTGGGGTAGTTTGGGAAAGAGGATTTCATAAGGACTATATAGCGAGGGGTATCCCTCCCATCCTCTTTGCCTCTCATTTTCGCATTTCTTAGCTAGGGTTCCAAACTCCGGTGTGAGAGTTCCACCGCTTGTATCGAATTTGAGTGGGGAAGGGCTGCCCCTAACCGGCCCCGTTGTGCCATGGTGGCTTTTGGGAATCATGGTGTCGTGTGGTGCGCGCACCCCTGTGCTCCCGAGCTGTGCTTTCGTGTATGTCTTATTTTTCCGTTCTCCCCCCTCTTGCTCGACTTCTTTGCTCACTACAGTGTTTGAGTCGATTTTGCTTGAACTAATTGATGCTTTGACGAGTGATGGATACGCCGCTAAGTGAAATTCATTTAATTCCACTCGTGCATCAATTTCCGCGGTTTTCGTTTTGGGCGACTTTTATCGGTCTCGTTCTACGATCACGAGTTTCCCATGTGTTCTAGTTGATCTCGGGCTGTGATTTTTTGGGGAATAGGCTTGTACCAAGATGAATTCCATTGAATGAGGTTGTGTGTAGAAATTTTCAGCTCAAGAGCTTATGATTTGATTTTCCACATGTCTTTTAATGAATGTTGGATTTTGGATCTCGCGTTCTCTCATGAGTCTGTTGAGATCGTGAGCGTGTTGGCCCTCATGCTTTGTCCATTCACTGCATTCTTCTTGTGTGCGGTAAAGCTAGTGGGTTCGTCAATTCATCCGCTTTCGTCGAATGAACTTGTCTTGGTCGACCCAGCGATCATCCGTGGGATCCGGACCACTCGCATGCTCTCTTGTAACTTGTGAACCGCCTTGAACTTTTTTGCTCTCAGCATGATGCCTGCTTGGGGTAGTTCACCCGGTTTAGCATCGCATCTATGTTTGATGGTGAACCTCCTTTTGCAAAATACGAAATTTGCTCAAAATGCTTTGTTCATCAAATTTGCTTGCTCCCTCTATAATTTTGCAACCATATTTCATATATTGGTAAGTAGGTAAGCGAGTCAAGTACTTTCTTGTCTTGGTAATCGAACATGAGCCCCTCTTCTTGAGGACTAGATTTGGATTGCGCAAAGTAGCAAGCTCGTTCTTGCACTAGGAAATCAATTCATGAGTAGTCACTTTTTAGTTTTCTACGATTGTGCCTCATCTAGAACTTGATTCGATTGGTCAAAGCTCTTGTTTTTCTCCCGTAGTGACTCAAGCGGAGGTTTGGACGATTGGTAGGCCGTGCACCTTCGAAAGTGCCGTGCAAATCCATTGTTCTCTGTGATTCGAATTGCAATCCGATTTTTGTGATGACTTTCTATTGATCTAGGGAATTTATCTAGGTACTCTCGTCCACGAGTTGGCGTTGGTATTTTAGATTTGAGAACTCACTTCTTCACTATAGAAGTTGGGTGGCTCATTTTCTCTCATCCTGTTCGATCTTTGCGCTGCTCGTATGTCGTGTGTGATCGTTTGAGGTGTCCCTTGAACTTTGTGTTCCTAGGGAACATCCACCCAACCATTTGGGTCGTGGACATCTCGGTGCTCTCTTTGCTCGTGACACCTTGCTACTAGTTAGCACGTGTGTTACTCGTCTCTCGTTTGAGTTTGTTTTTGAGGTTGGGGGTTGAGCCGATGACCCGAAATTGAAAAGGAAAATTGAGGCTCCCATTCACCCCCTCTCTCTCTGGTCGCGCATGAGCGTTTCGGTCCTTCTTGGGCACGAGGACGGGCGTGTCCTGGATAGGCAGCGTTGATGCGGTCGAGGGTCTCGTAGTCCTCGGCCATGACGAGCACTAGAGACGAGTTGGCGGGTAGGAGAGAACACGGTGCTATAGTTGCCCTTGGCGGCGGCCGGCCTCCCCGGAGCGTCATCTGGGAACATCCCCCAACCATTTGGGGGAGGGTGCGGGCGCCTTGCTACTAAGAGGAGCAACGCGAGGAGGGAGAAGAGGAGGGGGAGCGGGCGAGAGGGGGGAGGCGGCGGAGGAGGAGACGGGGAGGGAGCCGTCGGTGGACGGCGGCCTCGGCCATGCGAGCGCCGGCGCTGGTAGAGCGACATTGCCCGGCCTGGCCGGAGATGGGGGTTTGGTGGGGAGGACGGGGAGAGTGCGGCCGAGATGGGTGCGGGAGCCGGTAGAGCAACATTGGCGGTGGCCGAGATGGGGTTTGGCGGGGGTGGGGGAGATAGAATGAACTGGGGAGATAAACGAACCTTTTCAAACCGACAACAATTATATATTAATATATATAAATATTTATACTAAGTAAATAGTATCATCAAAAAAATCTTTAACTCTAACTTTTAATAAATTTATTTAAATAAAGATATAAATGTTGCACGTATTTTCTACAAACCTAATTAAAGTTGATAAAGTTTGACTGACAACTCCTATTTTAAAACTGGTAAAGGCTTAAGATAAGAAGACCCTCTATCTCCTTTTCTCTTTAACCTGATGGGTGATGGTTAACCAAAATGTTACTGAAAGCTAATAATAAAGGTCTCATTCATGGGCTATTAGAGGACTTTAGACCTGGAGGCATAGTCCTCTTTGCTAAAGGCGGTCGAGGTTAATCTTAGAAACCTTAAGGGAGTTCTTATGTGGTTTGAAATGGATCTTTGGAATGAGAATAAATTTCCATAAAAGTGAGTTAGTTCCTTTAAATCTGGAGGAAGTAGAAGCTCATAATTTTGCTCATATCCTTTCATGTCCTTTAGGTACTTTTCCTATAAAATACCTAGATGTTCCTCTTCATATGAGAAGTTAACTAGAGATGATCTACAACCTTTAGTGGATAAACTCCTTAAAAAAAATAGCTACCCGGAGAGGTAGATTTTTGTCTTTAGCTGCTAGAGCTATGCTGCTTAAAACCCAATGCCCGGCTAGCATTCCTGTTTATCTTTTGTCTTTTATTAAGTTTCCTAAGTGGGCTCTAGAAATTCTAAATTCCCATATGAGTAATTTTCTATGGAATGATCATGTAGATTGTCATCACTATCATTTGGCTAATTGGAATTTAGTCTCTATGAGGAAAGAATATGGAGGTTTAGGCCTTCCTAATCTTAGAGGTTTGAATATTAGTCGGATGGCATCCTGGATTAAGAGGTACAACTCAGATAGGGATAAGCTTTGGAAAGAGTTAATTGACTAAAAATATAGGACTGACAAACCTAATATTCTACATACAAGTACTGTAGGAGCCTCTAGCTTTTTCAAAAGTTTCATGTGGGCAGCTCAAGTAGTCAAATTAGGTTATAGATGGAAAGTAGGCAATGGTGAAAAAATTAGGTTTTGGGCAGACAATTGGTTAGGCTCTTCTAGTTTGACTGTTCAGTTTTACCGTTTGTATAGAATAGTTAGTGAAAAAGGAAAATCAATTGCTGAATTGTGGGATGGTTCTACTCTAAAATGTACCTTTACAAGAACTGTCACTATTGAACAATATCATGATTGGCTGGAAATTATTAAATTAATTGCTTTAGTACCTATGTCTAGCTCAGAAGATCAAATGATCTGGGAGTTTAAATCCTCTGGGATATATTCTTCTCAGTCCCTGTACAAGGTCATCAATTTTAGGGGTATTGAAGCAGTCCATGTCCCAGCTGTTTGGAATTTGAAAATTCCCCCTAGAGTGCATTTCTTTCGATGGCTAGTCATGAATGATAGAATCTTGACTAGAGATAACCTAACAAAGAGGAGAAAGTTAGATGATGAAACCTGTTTATTTTGTTCAGAGAAGGAAACTGTTCATCATCTTTTCTTTGAGTGTGTTGTTGTCAAACAATGCTGGAAAATAGTTTTTGCTAGGTTGGGATATCAAATAGGCCAAAGCTTGTTACATGTAGGAAATTGCTGGTTGAGTAATAAGAAATTTTGCCTTGCTAACATGATATCCTCAAACGGTTATTTGGTCTTTGTGGAAAATAAGAAATGACTTGTATTTTTTTTAGAGATTTGGGTGGAGTGGCATGGAAATGCTACTTTCTGAGATAACAATTATGTTGGAAAACTAGGCAATCCTATGCCCCCGGAGAAGAAGTAATCCCTGCCGAGCATGGCAAAACAAGTCAAGGTAGAAGTTGGGAGAGTGCTATGGCTCACAATGGGCCAAACTACAAGTCAAGATAATGAAACAAGAAGATGAAGAGATGATGGTGCATCCAGTGGTGAATGATTTCTCAACCGATGGCGAAGATCCAATGTCGGTTCCATGGTGGTTCGAATTCATTGAGTTGTTCATGTAATAGAGCTAGCTTAGTCGGTGTTTTGTTGTTCCTTTTTTACGTTGCCTTTGTGCCCCAATTGGCACGGAAGGTAGTTGGATGATCCGGATGTTGAATGCTTGAACTGTAAAACGTTTTGGTCTTTTAATAAATTTGAAAGGCCGGGGTTGTGGCCCTTGAACTCTAAAAAAGTTTGACCGACACATTTCTCATAATTACATGTTTTTAGAAACGGAGGGAGTACAAAACACAAATCCCGATGCATATTCTCAATTGTAAAATTATAGAACAAACAACATCCCCAAAGTCCATCAAATCGAGTGCCCCGACCTGATCGATCCCCTTGCGGTGAATAGGCCCAAAGCATAGCGAATATAACAGCTACAACTACAAACCACGATTCAAACAATGAAACAGGCAACAATACGACTACACAAACCGAGAACAAGAGAATACATTGAAACATCGGATGGAGGCTCAGTTCGACAATTGAAACATCGGATGGAGGCTCAGTTTCGAACGAATCGAGGCACGAAAAAATACTTTCCCTCGCGGCTTAAACCACAACATTTCCATAGCTTAAACCTTGGGCTTGACAACGAAAACAAAACAGAAGAAAAATGCCATTCCTAGCATCAAAAGCAAAAAGCTCCGCCCTAGCCGAGTTCCCGCATTAAGTGAGTCTTACGCTCTTTCGTCAGTGATTGAACTTAATATTTATGCACTCTTATATAAATTGGATTGAAATCACCCACCAACTTTGGTAGATCCGCTCCTTTGCCCGCATCGCGGTAATAGTCCTTGGCGAGAGAAGCGGGAGCCTTCCTACCGCTCAAGCCTGCCAAAATAAGAGATCACAAATCGAAATTGCTTACACAAGCCGTTCTTACTAGTCTACATAAAAAAGAAACAAATGCTGGTGGAACATTGAAAGGATAGCAGAGCATAAATGGTAAATGTAGGATAGTTATTCAGCATAGGTAACAAGCAAAATTCCAGAGACTAGCCAGTCGTCTTTAACATCTCATCGCATTCATATCACAATGTCAAAAAGGTACTAGATTTTCAAGCTTAGGCAATCTAGATTTTTAAGCAACAAAGCAGCAGCTAGATATAGAAGATAAACAACTAATCTACAATAAAACCACATGTTGAGTTCTGCTAACAAATGTGTCACAACCAACAGGAGATCCAATAGAAACAAACAAAGTTGCTAGAATAGCTAGTCATCTGTTTAATATTTAGTCTACCAAGGCCTCGTTTAGTTGGGCAAATTTTTGTGGCAAATGTTAGAAAGTTAGAATTTGAACACTGTAGCACGTTTCGTTTGTTTGTGGTAAACATGGTCCAATCATGGACTAACTAGGCTCAAAAGATTCGTCTCGTTATGTACAACAAAACTGTGTAATTAGTTAATTTTTTTACCTACATTTACTGCTCCGAACATATGTCTTTTGGTGTATTTAATGTGATGTGATGGAGAGAGAATCTGAAAACTTGGAAGTTGGAGGCAAAAACTTGCCCAACTAAACGAGGCCCAAGACAACAAAACAGAGCACTTACATCCAGCCGGTGTCTTGCAACCATAAACCATTAGGAATACCGGAATAGATTTGGGAAGACATCTCAATGGATTTCATTGAGGCTTTACCAAAGGTGGGGAAAGATGTCAGTTATCCTAACAACAATCGACGGACTATCCAAATATGCACAACTATCCAAATATGCACACTTTATTCCTCTATCACACCCAGTAGCTCAAAGCTTTTTCGCGAGACTAATGGGCTAATGGGCTTGGTCATTTATTTAATATTTATCATCATTTATTATTTATTTTATTATAGAGAAAGAAGAGACTAATGGGCTTGGTCCATTAGCAATTATAAACCCCTTATAAATAGAGGAGAACCCTAATGAGAGAAGGCAAGCAAAGAACAATTAAAAAAATCCTATCTTCTCAGTCCCTTCTCTACCTCCCTCATGCCTCCTCCTCCCTCTCCACCACCGCCGCCGCTACCACACCGCGCAGCTCGGTTCCCGTGCCAGCCCTCACGCCATCACCAACCTCCATCCCTCGCCCAGCCACGCGGTAGCCGCCCGCAGTCCCTTCGCGCGCCCGGCCCGGCTTCGCGGCGAAAGCAGCTGCCGCCCACCGTGCACGCGGCCGCTACTGATGCCACGTCATCTCTCGCCCCACCTCGAGCTGTGACAATATGTTCCAAGCATAGCTTTTAAAAAATAAAAGATATACTATGAAGTTACGTGACTCCCTTATGAAACTTAGCATGCCTAGACAAGACTAAGGCTGCATCAAATATATCTCGTTAGCCAACAAAAAAAACATTAGACATAGCAGTAATTTCTGGATTGGGGTCCATCACAACAAAAGTCTTGTTTTTGGCGATAACATTAAACTTCCTTACTTGCTCTTCATATCAGTAGATCTAGAAACTTGAGTGCTCATATTGAAACGCAAATGAATCTTGATTTGTACCTCATTGGTATTTGGGATATAAAGGTAAAAAACTTCGACCCTCTGATTAGATCTTCCACAGATTACTTTTGTTCGTCTCAAGGGTTTCGAGTCTTCATAGCTGGACACATCTTATTGCTTACCTATGATGTCACTTCTTTCTGTGGCAGTTGTGGCAATTCCAATACTTTTTATGACAGTTCTCCTCCTTTTCCTTGTCGGCTTCATGATTGATGGAAATATAACAACACCCAAATACCCATAAGCGCCAACGACCTTTTTGGGTCCACACAAAAGCAATTTTCCTCATATGAGACTGAGGAGTCTTCATATTTACACCGCATATGTTCATATAAATTTTTTGGGATCGATGTCAATCAATGATGTTGATATCAGCTATCTCGAAGTTGGCGCGGACGTCAAGGATTTGAATCTTGCAGCGGGCATATGGGATATAGCTCAGATTTTATATCGGTACTTGGCTGCCACAGTCACTTGAAGATCCTTACCTTTCGTCCTTTGGAGTTCTTTGCAGATATCAACCCAGAAGACAACCTTCTGCTCCAAATCTTCCATGTCAAAGGTCAGATTCATCCGTTGAAACTCAATGATTCTGAATATGATCGTTGCAAGGTATCTTTTTGACTGTTCAGGTTTTTCTTCAGGGTGATGGAGACAAAATTGATCTATGGCTTAATGTAAAAGAAAAATAATTAACTTAATTTAAATTTCATACAAGATAACGTAGGGAGCACATATGTTAATATGTCACACCCCAATGCGCATGGGCCAACCGGGCCCAGGAGGAGCGCACGGCCACGCGTGGCCGCTGTCGCCGCCGCCCTCTCTATCGTCGTTACTTAGGGTTTAAGTTTAGTCAAATTAGGAAGAGTCCGGATTATTTGCGAGTCAAGTTGAGTCCTCCCTATCTATATCTACTAATAAAGAGAAAATTTCTGCCTCCATCATTTTTTCTGCCTGCCCTCCCTCTCCTCCTGTATTTGTCCCGTAATCTGTCGACGACGCTGTATGGAAGTGGAAATCCAATCGGTATCCAAACCGAAATCGAAATAAAAAGAACTCCCAACACGATACGCGAGCATGGAAGGAGGAAGTTTGTGCTGCGGCTGGGTTTGCTGCCTGGCCCGAAGTGGGCCGAGGCCTGCTAGAAAGAGGGGGCTGCCCACGTATGATCTGAGCACGGGAGGGACTCGTGCATACGCACGTTGGAGTGGAGTGCATGGGTTGGGTGCGGTGTTGCGTATGTGTGTGTATAATTTGTTTCCTTTTTATTTTATTTTCTTCCTTTTTTAAAATGTATACATCCCACTTTCCTTTCCTACGTGACCTCTTCAAATCACAAACTTATCAAATTGCATTTAGAAACAAATAATCACACCCATGATAAAAAAAAACCACTCAATTTTTAATTATTAATTATCTTATTCCACAACACATGTATACATATACATTTATTAATTTATTGCATTCGTCTATAAATTTAAAATGAATAACCGTTCATTACGTGTTTTGGTATTTTTAGTGATACCCTATAATGCTAATTTTATAATGTGGTATAGTGCACCACCAGGACTGCATTTTTTTTAGGTGTTATTAGGCGTTTAGAAAATAAAGCACCATATTTAACAACGTTAGCCATGGAATATATATAACATGGGATGAAATGTGTTGGGGAAACCATGAAAAATAAAAGTTATATGGATCAACTTGACCACAGGGCTCAAACAAATCAATAAATTACAAAAATGGTTTTCTAATAATACTTATATGGACCAACTTGACCAACTTGGCGGAAGAACAAAAAGAACAAAATGAGCTAGGGTTCCTTTAGAGGATAGCTTCTATAAGCATCCCTATAAACGACAAACTAAATTATTTTTTAGTTTTTTTTACAACATGGTTTTCTAACACTTATGTAGAGACCATAAGACTAATATAGACGAGTAGTTGCAATACTTTAAATGGCAATTATGTTACCGTGACACACATTGACTCTAAGATCAGTTATGAAAACCAATATCCTAGGAATATATAAATAATAACTTAATAAAACATGTAACAAAAAAAAAAATTCTATTAAAGGTAAAAAAATATAACATGGATTTTCTTGACCTGTAGCAATGCACGGGTATGTTTCAAGATAAAAAAAAAAAACATATCTAGATAATTTTCTTGACCATCTCCTCCTGCGGGCAAATTTGCTAGTAAATATAAAGGGAGATGTATCATTTTATCAAAAATAAATAAATAAAATAGGGTTTAACCCTAAGCTTCAGCCTCCTCGCCCCCAAGTCGCCGCGACGCCGCCAGTCATGCAGCGCCCCACGCTGCCCTTCTTCCTGGTGGCTCGCTGCGTGCTAGCGTGGAAAGACCAATGGTGCCACCCAAGGCCCAATAGATTTGGGCTGTGACATAATATTTGGAGTAATACTTATTCCTTCTAAGTATTTTGAATAGATTTTGATTCTTAATTTATCTTCAATGCGTAGCCACTCAGCGTATTTTTTTAAAGAAAAACAAACAAGAGCTTTCTAGCGAGCTGGATAGTGTTTCAGAATTACAAGCGAGAAGATAAGAGCGCCGGTCATTCAGACTGTTTACAACTTCATTGCCCACACGCTTTTCCCAAATAACTAGATCATCACACACACACGAGTCCCAATCATTCTGCCTCTGCTATCATTGTTTTCATCACAGGAAATCATAGTGTCCAAAAAAAGTGATAGAAGAATAAAAGGCCAGATTTGGAATAATATAAATCTCACCACTCAACGTATTTTGAATAGATTTTGTTTTTTTAGAATAATATATTTTGATTCTTAAATTTCTCTTCGTTGCGATCTACCAAAGAACCAACTACATCTTAGAAACACTTTAAGTACAAATCTACTGATTCTTTAGAATAATAGATTTTGATTCTTAAATTTCTCTTCGTTGCCATCTCCCAAAGAACCAACTACATCTGAAACATTTTAGTACAAATCTACTGATACAAATTTTATAGTTACAATTATATAATTTAATTAGTTGTTTTACCAATGTTTGTAACGTTTTTCTATTGTCCTTTATAATGTGCTTATCATTTTGGAATGGGTGAGTATATATTATTTCACACTTTTCCTATTGAGGCGTCGCCTGAAATCAGGGGACAGCTTAGGCGACGCGCATCTCCTCCTCCTCTAGGGTTCCGGAGGTAAGCGCTGCCTCTTCTCCTCATCTAGGGTTTTGTGAGCATCTCCTCCCGGGTCCTCCTCCTCCTCCTCCTTCTCTCGTGAGTTGTCCTTCCTATAGAAAGCTCAGAAACTATGTGGGGAAGAGGGTGGTTGCTGCGATGCAAGGGTTCGCCGGAGCTCCGCAAACCCTAGCACCGATGGCGGGTGGTGGTGGTGGTGGCGGGGAGCGTGGAAACGAGAGAATGGTGACGCGAAGAAAATGAACAATATCCGGCAAGAGGAAGAAGATGAATGGTAGCTGATCTAATCTGAGAGTCCGGTTTAGATCCCAACTAGAATCGGTGTGAGGAATCGATTTTTTTTAGCCAACAAATATATCAGCTCATTATTTCAGGGTGCGATGGTAGTAGAGTCGCAATACATGGTATGATGGTAACAATCCAATGTTTTGGTGAACGCAATAATATTTTTTTTTTAGAAACGCAAAAGGTTTGCGCGTGAACGAGGTAGTAATAATATCTAGATCATCAGAAACGTACGTTTACGTCGAAGTCGAACAACTGGATTCACACGAAGAAGCTGGCGTCGGCCGGCCATCGTTTTGCGACCTGCGGGAGAATGACCGCAGGACAAAATATGGTTGCCAAAGTGTGATTTGCTGCTGCTGCTGCAGGCATATAATAAGCCAAAACGCAAGGCCAGTGGCTGGCAACCATGCTCGTGCCACCGTCACTGCTTGTGCTAAGTGTCCTGCTTCACCGTATCATCGCGAAAGACGAACCGAGCCGCGTTCCCGTCCAGGTACACCATACCATGTGGTCGAGCCCACGGAGGCCAGGCCAGGCCACCTCCAACTCAATCATACCCACCTCCCTGACACTCGTGTCGAAGATCTCTCGCACGGAATTACCAATCTGCACCCCCTCCATCGTTTACGAGCTCTGCGTACCTGGCGCGTGCTATTTTAAGTGCTGGCACCCGTCGACGAGCGCCACCCACACGCCCGAGAACACCCGCGAAAATGACGCCGCCGGCGGCGAGCACCGGCGCCGCCAGCGCGATAGACGACGAGCCGCTTCTGCCAGAGTTCTCGGCGGGTGTCCACGGCGTCGGCGGCGGGGCGTCGGTCTCCGGCGCCGTGTTCAACGTGTCGACGAGCATCGTCGGCGCCGGCATCATGTCGATCCCGGCAGCAATGCGGGTGCTCGGCGTGCTCCCGTCGCTGTTCCTCATCGCCGCCGTCGCCGCGCTCGCCGACGTGTCCGTGGAGTTCATGCTGCGGTACACGGGGTGGGCAGCCGCCGGCGGGCGGGAAGAAGGCCAAGGCCACGTACGCGGGGATCATGGGCGAGGCCTTCGGCCGCGCTGGCGCCGCCGTGCTCAACGTCTTCATCGCCTTCACCACCACGGGCACGCTCGTCGTCTACCTCATCATCATCGGTGAGATCGATATACTAGCTCGCTCGCCAGCTTCTGCTCGAGAATTCAGGTCCACGAATCGGTTGTGATAATAATGTGTGCGTGGTGCGGCGCAGGGGACGTGATGTCTGGGAGCGTCGGCGGAGGCGACGAGCACGCCGGAGTGCTGCAGGAGCTGTTCGGCCCGCAGTGGTGGACGGGGAGGCAGTTCGTGCTGCTCGTCACCGCCGTCTTCGTTCTGCTGCCGCTCGTGCTCCGCCGCCGTGTCGGTAAGTTCACATTTCGGTTGCGTGCATTGGCTCATCTCAGAGTAATACTAGTTTCGTTGAGATTACTTGCTAAGAATAAAATCTGTTCAGTTGAGATTGTATATGTCAGCAATTGGGGAAAATCAGTTCAGCTGAGATTTTATGACAGCAATTTGGGAACTGGTCAATCTGATTTAATAATATAACAACAATGGCCTTACGCTGGCGATATAATAAATAAAGCGATAGTACAAACGCATGTGGACTTGGATCTGACCCTAAGTTTTAAATTAGATAGACAGTTTGGTAGGCGGGCCATTATGATGAACAGATGAAGATATGATGGTACCACTTCAACTGCTAGTGTATGGCTGTAGTGGCCACAATAGAGTATTGTTCTTGTTCATTTTAATATTTTTCTTCTCGGGAGAATGGGGGCTTAAGGCCACCTCTTAATGGAGCAAAGCCATTTTTAATAGAGTGTTTCATCTCTTGGTTTTAAAAATATGAAACTTTGACATAAAATAGGTGAGACTAACCAAACGTGTTCAACTAGTTGGCATTGGCACCGGCCTGTTGGCTAGCTGGAGTGATCGTTTCCTCTTCCATGCAGCTCGGTTCTTGCTGCAACGTTATTTCTCCTGTTATGGTACTACCACCATTTTTAACACACTCCCTCAATCCCAAAAGTTTCACTATGGTAAAATGTTTCTCTTCTCTTTCCTCACAGTTTTATTCAAAAAAATTTGTGCAAATATAGTTCCTATTTAAGTCATTCTTTAAACACTTTTAAAAATAAAGAAACCAGCTTCCACTGGTTGGCGTTTTGCACTGGCACTGTTGGCTA
The DNA here is from genome assembly GCA_015847255.1 of Hyparrhenia diplandra. Lineage (NCBI taxonomy): Eukaryota > Viridiplantae > Streptophyta > Magnoliopsida > Poales > Poaceae > Hyparrhenia > Hyparrhenia diplandra. The sequence continues at coordinate 83,865 of JADLZK010011003.1, read as the reverse complement.
GCTGGAGTGCGAGCGTGTATCAAACTGTGGATTGCAGCTCGGTTCTTGCTGCAAAAAATTTATCTGTTATTGTACTACTGTAGTTTTTATTATAGAAAGCAAATTGTGTAGGTGGTTGGGGCCATGGGGGTAACAGTTTACACCGGATGGAACAAAAAAAATAACGCACACAAGCATTAACCCTTCTAAACGAAAACCCAACATCGAACAAACATAATATCCCCAAGAGGAAGGCTAAAACATGCTCGGTGTTTTACCTCGTGTGCGGATGTGATTTCTGGGTTGTCGGATCCAAGGACGTGGTGGTGGTGGTGGTGGTGGTGGTGTCGGCGGACGTGAGCTCACGGGCGCCGATGAGGTAGGCGTCCTCCTCATGCGGTGGTAGCTGTGCTCACGGGCGGCGATGAGGTAGGCCTCCTCCACCTCCTACTACTCTTGAACCGTAGACGTAGACTTAGACGATGATGGTTGTGGCTATAGGGTTACGGCGAGCTTCCCTCTCCTCTTTCTTCTCTAACTTCCTTCGGTCGGTATAGAAAGGGTCCCGGATGGGGAGGTAGGTAGTCCGGTCGATGGGGATGGTGTTGGGCGGTTAAGTGGAGCGGAGCTGGTGGTAGTAGCGCCCGGGCGGCCAAGTCGGAGCGAGGGGAGTGAGGGCGTTTCGAAGTTGGACAAGTAGCGCCGCGACTTGGAGAGGCGGGGGAGGGAACGAGGGAGGCCACCGCCGGCATGGTAGGGCCATGATGGCAGAGCTCTAACCAAGCCCTACAAACTGGGGTGGGCGTTGGCCGACGATGGGGAAAGCAAGAAGAGGTGGATAGACTTAGACCTTGTTTTGTTAGAGTGACTTTTTGGAGTTGGGACTAAGTCCCTTTTTATAAACCCAAACAAGATTTTTTAAGAAGTTTAGTAATAAGTCCCTAAAAGCTCCTACTTAGAGTCTTTTTCGAAAAGTCCCTAGGACCTTTTTTAGTACTATAGGACTACTAAACCAAAAACGGGCTGACCCTATCCTAAAAGAGGCGCCTCAGCAGCGAGTCTTTACAAACAGGAAATAAAAAGAAAAGGCACTACACAACTTTCACTAATCTCTTCTGAGTTCTGACCGCGCCAAATGCCATAAACTCTCCTTCGCCCTTCACGCCTAGCTTTTATTTTCCCTTTTGCCTGATCAGAATGCTCCATTTCTCTAGTACTATACTATAGTAGAAAGCCAATATTAGCAAACAGTACTAGACGCACCTGATGGGATAGTACTATGCATATCTATAGATCACCGGGAAAAAAATAGTGCTGCTATAGTCGTGATGCCCAATAGCGAATAAGCGCTAATAAGCGCGCTATAGTATTTTTGACCAAACTACTGCTAGAAATGAGGCAGCCGCCATCATGAGCATTTGTTGGCACGATCAGGTTTGCATGCCAAAGGTCAATAATGAGTACCAGTAGTATTGATCCAGCTATCATTTCCCCTAACCAAAAACTGCCCAGTACAGTGCAAGATCAGCTTATGGCTCGGCTTGAAGGTTGCTGAGATTGAAGGTCAATAATTGGCATTCCAAGTTCGTCCAAATATGTTCTTTCAAGGGGGAAGTTCCCACTTGTTCTGTGCTAAAGCTAAACTCGAATTGGGAGTCACGTGAATCACGCTCACGCGAAAAAAAAAAATGAAGCAAGACGCAACAAGCCAAAATCTGGGACATAATCACATAATTATGCTCACTCATATCGCTTGCGCTTGCACGACACTACATTACTGCAGCAGGATATTATTTAGACATCATTTTCGTTGATGACGCCCATTAAAAAATCTGCCGCATGACATGACAAGCCAACAACAATCCCAGGCCCACTTGCCAGTGGGTTGTGTCATGTGTGTGGGCACGGGGCAGAGGGCAGCAGCAGCACGACCTCGTGTGTGTGACTCAGCTCTTATCACAAACGCCAGTCGCCCATCGTTTTCTCGCCACTCGCCACGTTTACACGCTCTCGAGCCGCAGAATCCCAGATATACGCGCGCACACCAAACAGTCCCATCAGAGCTTCAGCAGTGTTCTATCCCACCGAAACCATGGTGTCCAAGAACCCGCCGTTCTCAGCTATGCCCAGCGCCGGCAGGGACACCGCGACAGCGGAGGGGATTGCGCTGCTGCTGCCGGAACACGACGGGGACGACGCCGCGCGCGGGGGCGGCTCCGCGTCGGTGCTGGGCGCGGTGTTCAACGTGTCGACGAGCGTGGTGGGCGCCGGGATCATGTCGATCCCGGCGGCCATGCGCGTGCTGGGCGTGGCGCCGGCGGTGGCGATGATCGCCGGCATCGCGGTCCTGGCCAACGCCGCCGTCGACTTCATGCTCCGGTACACCCGCGGCGCGCCGTCGTACGCGGCGCTGATGGACGACGCGTTCGGCCGCGCCGGGGCCGCGCTGCTCAACGCGTTCGTCGCCTTCAACGGCTTCGGGACGCTCACCGTCTACCTCAACATCATCGGTAACGCCACCAACCCTACACGGCCATGCCATGCTGGCTGCTAGTGCTAGCGTGCAAGGCTTGTTCCGGCCGCCTGGTGTGCGAGTGACAAGTCGCCGTGCAGGGGACGTGATGTCGGGCGCGGCGGCGGCGAGCGGCGGGGAGGCGCACTCGGGGGTGCTGCAGGAGTGGTTCGGGCTCCAATGGTGGACCAGCCGGGAGGTGGTGCTCGTGGCAGCCGCGGTGGTTCTCCTGCCCCTTATGCTCCGCAAGCGTGTCGGTACGTGAGCGGTTCATCGATGCGAATATGGATTGGTCCTGAATGTGGGGCTACAAAATTGCGATTCGACTTCTCACCGTGCAAAATTGCAAAGAATTTCATTTGAAGATTATTGGAAACTGAGTTTATATTTGTATAAAGATCCGTCGGTGTTTTTGCCCATGGTATTCACCAGCTTGTGTTTCAACATGCAGATTCGCTGAGGTTCACGTCGGCCATCTCCATTCTACTGGCGCTGGTGTTCATGCTCATCAGTTTGGGGATCGCGCTGTACGCGCTCTTCAAAGGGCACTGCGACCATGCCACGGATGCTCCCAGACATGTCCAGACTCTCCTCCCCGTTCGAGCTCTTCACCGCCGTCCCCGTCATCGTCGTCGCATTCACCTTCCACTTCAACGGTACCGGTTTCTTCTGCATGCAGAACATTGCCTGATCGACTTCGCCTCATCTGAACGTCGTTCGCAACTGATGCAGTGCACCCGATCCGCGCGGAGCTGAGCAAGACGTCGGACATGAAGACGGCCGTGCGCGTCTCCCTCGTGCTCTGCGCCGGCATCTACGCCGCCGTGGGATTCTTCGGGTACCTCCTGTTCGGGGACGCCACCATGGCCGACGTGCTCGCTAACTTCGACCGCAGCTCCGGCGCCGGCGTCCCGCAGGCGCTCAACGACGCGGCGCGCCTCAGCTACGCGCTGCACCTCGTGCTCGTGTTCCCGCTCCTCTTCTTCTCGCTCCGGGTCAACGTCGACGAGCTCCTCTTCCCGGGCCGCCGGCCGCTCGCCGGGGACACGCGCCGGTTCGTGTCCCTGACGGTCGTGCTCATGGCGGTGCTCTACGCGCTGGCCATCGCGATCCCCAGCATCTGGACGCTCTTCGAGTACTCCGGGTCCTTGTTCGCGGTCACCATCTCGTTGATCTTCCCTGGCGCCATAGTTCTCAGGTACGATGGCCAAATTCTGAACCATTTTTGCATTTGTCGATCAATGACTCAATGCTATGCTAGCTTTATAAGTGCAATCTAACACTCTGATTTCATTTTTTTCTTGCAGGGATGTTCATGGAATAGCGAAGCGCAAGGACAAGGCATTGGCGGCAACAATGATCATTCTGGCAGTGGTCACGAGCAGCATCGCAATTGCCTCGAACATCATGAGCTCCATCAGCGACAAAGTCAAAGGAGATCATGTAGCTAGCAGATGATGGCTCAGATCAAATCAAAATGCTGTTATGGTGTGCAGGCCGACCGCTTGAAGATTGCTGCTCGTGTCACGCGTTACTCTTTGGGTATTCCTCTGCTGCTCGCATCACGCGTTTCTCTTGGGTATTCTTCTTTGCAACGAGATTGCTTCGGTCCATGAGATGATGCAAGTTTAGCCATGTCCCCCCTCATGTTGTAGATGTTTGTGAGGAGATACGTAGGTAGATGGCTCAGCTGGCCAATGTTGTATACTTGTACTGGTGATACATTATTGTGTAAAAAAAAAGAGAAATCAATGAGTTTTTCTCTTTCAGGGTTTATAATCCCTAGCAAATAATTCCAGGCCACTAGCAAATAAAACCCTAGCCAATTTTCTATGCAGAATTAACCTTTCATTGCGTCAAACATTTATTGTGGACCTTGGGATTTAAATATAAGGTATAATGAAACTCAGATTGTTATAATAATGACTAAACGTAACCTCATGTTCAACCATTTGTATTATATAAAACACACTTTCTATTTTCAGTGATTGGAAAAGGTTTGAAATTAACATGCTATGATCCACTAGTTAGTGAATAGCAATCACATATTGAGAGTGTTAAACGCTTGCATACAAGAATGTCAGTATTTTTGCAATTCTGAATGAATGTAACTTGCGAGCGAAGGCATATGATCACTTGATCAGTGCTTAATGAAAAAACGTATATAATTCACACCAGTTGAAAAGAAGTCAGGCGCATGTCAAAAATTAATAGAATAGAATGGACAGATTTCACGCACATGAAACACGTTCTTATTACAGATACAAACACGGGAGTATCTGGTGTTACTTGAAGGCACAGCTGTTTGATGATCTCATTGTTTTTTGACGGCAAATGATGATCTCATTGTTATTATTGCCATGATAGCTACAAAGGGGAAAGGAAAATGCAGAACGACATATTCTGATCTACAGACTTCAGCTCAGCTCAGCTCATCAATGATTTCCATGGTTCTATCTGCAAACTTCCCATCATGCCCTTAGCTCAACATAGGAACCTGAGATCCCTGAGGTGCCAATCAGGGAGATCTGCAAGTAGAACAATTAAATTATGAGTAAGGAGTCCTAAATATAAGCTATTGCACTGGCTTCAGTCCTGACACAACAAGAAAGCTCGATGTGTTCGAAATGAGAACATAACTCATACTACTATGAGGCTGAGAAGGATATAATATAATTCATTTTCATCATCAGAAAATAATCCGATGAAAAAAAAAACTACAGGAGAAGGTACATTTTCATAGTAATAACGATATGGGACCAGAATATCCATTCCCCATAAATGTTGCAGTATGATTATGTGCACGAAGTGTTTGAAAAGACCATGCGATTCTTATAAAGCTCCTTGCCTGCTAGTAATGCCATGATCATTAGCCGAGTGCATGCTTGCGTTGCTGGTTTATGGTGAAAGTTGGAGAAAAGGAAAGTATTTACCAATTTGAAAATATCAAAATTACCCTGAACGAATTAAGCAAAGTCCAACTCAAATATCATCAGTTCCAAAATGTCTGATACACTTTTTTTCTCAAAATCCTACCCGCGGAGAGCACTGAAATTAGCTTGAAACTGGTGGTAACAAAATAACCGGTTGCTGTCACCTCGTAACAGACAGAAGGGGAGCCATATTTGGTACTTCAGATTTCACATACAAAGTGCAATTGGATGACATACATGACAAACTAATTTAACAGCCCTTGCCAGATCTTGCTATGACACTTAGTGCTTGAACACTTACAGCAAGCTAGCCAGCTATGGTCGGTTGTTACATATAATTTGCTTAAAACTAAAAAAAAAAAAAATCAAGTGGTAAAAAAAAAAGATATTGAGAAGCCCGAATACATATTACCCACTCTAAGTTACCCCAACCTTTTTTTTTGGTACCAAGTGAAAAACAATCAATGTCAAGGTTTAGGATCCCATTGGCAACTGAACAATTAACACCAGTTTCTGGAAATCATGGGCTTCCACCTTGGTATGGGAAATAATGGATGGATAGTTGCAGTTGCAGAAAATACAGATTCAAGTTTTTCATAGATTTTCTTGAGATAGGCAAAAGAACAAGAATGGGAAATTCAGCGATCTGAAATCAGTTCAGCAATAAATAAACAAGACAGAATTTTATTAAAAATGCAGCAACACTGCAAATGGAACGAAAACTGAACATAATCCATGGCACAGTTAGAGGCATAGAAACTTTTACAAACATCAAGAATAACAACAGTATCAGGCAACATATTTCTAATTTTCCACGACATAAGACGATAATGAAGTAAAACTGTACCATAGGGACAGGTAACATTTAGAAGGCATACCTTTCCCCACTCAGAACCTATGCCACTGCATCTCATTTTGAGGTGTATCATTTTTGTCCCCAACTCAGTCTCCACCTTCTTTCTTAGATAATTTTCCTCAGGGCCAAAGGACTCCAGATATGTCATGTAGCGATTGTATGCAGCTTTAACAGCATCTTCAATATAACCAGGTAAGGGACCCACATTCTGCAAAACATTTGTCTTGATCAGACTGACATATAACACAGTAACACCCAAAAAATACATGAGGAAACAGAGATAACAAGTACTGACTTCGCCAGTCAGGCCGCAAAGATCATCAAGAGCCATTCTTAGGGTAACCAAGGTTCCACTAAATTCTTCACACGCCTCAGCCGCACGAAATACATTTTTCAAAGCCTCTTGACCAGCCTTATCATCGGTGGCTTTAGATACTGCTTTCTTTGCTTCTGCTACGAGAGAATCTGGAAGTTCATTCCAACTAGCAGCCAACAAATCCTTAAATGCAGATTCTATCTCTGGGTCAGATATTGCAGGCAAGTGTTTTTCATTTGAACTGAAGAAGCGCCTCAGTTTCCATGAGATAGGATTGTTCCCGCCTGAGCTTATAACACAGAAAAGCTAATTAAGAATGAGAAGTTTTAAGTGAAGCCATCAAAATGAAAACACACAAGGCATCATTGACACTTCTAGCATTTTCCCCCCCAAATATATAAACAAAAATCAAACAAAAAATTCTACAACTCAAATGATTTCACATAAAATAATTCAATCTTGTTAAAGGAAATTTAATCACTTTGAATATCCTTTAACCATTTCTCTAACAGAATTCAGTTCATATTATATTAGAATGAAAGATTAGTATTAACCAATTATTTTCTTTGCAAAATAACATGGAAAAGGAAACCTTTGTATCTGCCTTTTAGTTAATGACTATATCCCTAAGTTCATGGTTAAGAACACAATATATTGGAATGGAACTGTTGGAGTTGCATAAAAGCACCCCCCCCCCCCATCCCCAAATGTGGTATGTGCAGCAATACATGATGTCCCTTATTCCCTTCCATCTCTCAAACCAACCCTCCTTGCAGCCATCAGCACAGGTTGGACCATCCGTAAACAGTCACAATCTCATGCCGCCCCTGATCCCATGCGTGGAAAACATAATAATGATTTGATGTTGCTGACTTCCTGAAGCCCGCGTACTCAAACAAAGGCTAGACAACCTTTTGTCTAGTTGCTTCTTGCTAAAGGACTCATTATCAAGTAATCGATGTTCTATCTTTCAAGCAACATCACTCGAAATGCATGTGTTCAATAAATAAGGAAGTAGAGTCCATTCGATAGTTTGATTGGACATCAGCCTAGAAAGAAACGCTCTAGGACCACACATTTCACATCTGAGCAGGTGCCCATACAACTCTCCATACTCTGAGCTAGAGGATGTCAACTACAGTCAATCATAAACTTTCGCATAATAACACCCTTGCCATGCAATAAATCTACCAACTAGCATCAACCTTGAGTTTTGATCTCTCCTAGTAATTAGGGCAACCATATCTAGGAGGATCCTAACCAGGAATCAATCCGGGTGCACCCGAAAAAGAGGAGTACCTGATACTGATAGCGCGGCGATCGGGGGCGAGAGCGGCGCCACCCCGGTGGTGACCCGGGAAGCAGAGGACAGAGCCGACGAGGCTGCTGGGGCGAGGCGCAGGAGCCTGCGTGCGGCGGAGGAGCGGAGGGCGGCGGCGGCCATCGCCGTGGTCAGGGAGATCGCCGCGAGATGGAGGTTGAGCGTGGGGGTGCGTGGGGGTTGGTCGATGGCGATGGTCGATGCACGGGTTGTTTACTTTTTTTTTTTTTTTTTTTTTTAGCGCAAGGGTTGTTTACTGCTGTGGTTCTCGGGCTTTGCGGACTGGGCCCGTAGTCTGGGAGCAAAGTTCAATTGGGCTGGTTCGGCGTTTTTCTTTTTATAGTAAAGCTAATGCCACGGAACTGCATCAAGGCTAAGATCGGAGGTTTACCGTCTGATTGGTTGCGGGATGCGTGGGTTAGAGCGGCTCCGACCCTGGTTTGTTTTTTAGGGACGGCTCTAACCCCTCTCATGTTTGGTTCATTTTTTTTGGGTTGGGGATGGGTTCGCTCCAATCTCTATTAGATTGAAATAATCGAAAATCACGGGATGGATGACAAAATAACACCATTATTGCACACATTTTTCATCTAAAACCACGCACATCGCGGATATTAAATAAGCCCACATCTAAAAACTTCCCTCTCTAGCAAATAACCATCGGGAACCACGAGAAAGAAATCAAATTACGTTCACGCCCTTATCTTCTTCAACCTACGGACGAGCAATTCCGACCGGAGGGAACCGCTCGGGCCGACCAATCCGGGCGGGGTTGCCGTCGGGGCGGGCGAGCTAGGAGGGGCCGGCGTGCACCTTGGGCTGCCGGCGGCGGCGACCGGCAAGACCGGGCGGGGAAGTCTTGGCGGGGCGGCCGGGTCTCGCACTTCCACGCCGGGGCGGGGCGCCGGCGCGCCTCCTCTGCCGCCGACAAGCGCCGCCCGCCCGCATCCGGCCAAGCCCGGTGTCCCCGTGTGAGAGATGGGAGCGTCCCCGGGTGACGAGCACGGACGGAGAAACGGAGTGCGTGAGGAGCGCCGCTGACGTAAGCCAACCCGGCTGGAACGGCTCTGTTCGCGAGACTTGGAGGGATCGTTCCAACCCGCATCTGAGAGAAATATTCCTCTCTGAAGCCAACCCAACCCTCCTCCTCTACATTCAAACAGCTGCGGGAGCGGGTTCACTCCGACCCAGCTGGGTTGGCTCTCTAACCAAACACACGGTTAGACTTACCTAAAATCCAGCGGGCTTAAAGACTACTAGAGTTTGGACTCTATGGCCAAGTCTAAAATTTTCTCAAAGTGGGTGTTTGGGACTGCTCCACAAACTCTGCTATGCAAATTCCACAGTGGCTCCACAAAAACCTAGAGTTTGTGGAGCACCTCTTTAGGTGCTCTCACAACTCTTTTTTCTCGAACTGTGTGCGTGGAGCTAAAACCGTTTGACAAAAAACATGAAGCGGAGCTGAAAAACATGTAGCGGAGCAGTCCCAAACACCCCCTAAATCCACGCATTACAGTTTGATGAGACAAGGGGCATAGTCAATCCGGGGCGGATTTGGAAAAGCAAGTTCCCTCTGAAGAACGAAGTCTTCATGTGTCAAGCTTTTCATGATAAGCAATGTGCCCCTTCCATGACGAAAAGTGCCCCAATTATTGTATATACAATATACCGAAAACTCTAATAAGTCGTATATTTAAAGTGTTGTATGCCAATTTTTATGGCGCTACATTCGAGAGGTTTAAGGGCAATATAGATTCCGAAAATTAACACGAGACTCTCTCTTAAACCGTTTACAAGGGTTCTTCAAAGAGTGGGCCTCTTCTTTTTTGAAGGTTTAGTATGGCCCATGGGCAATATAAAGGAACTATAACACAATGGCGATTGAGAATAAAAATTTTTCAATAACGTCATGATCTAGAATTGGGCCGGCCCGAGAGTGGCTAATTGGGCCAAACGCGCCGGCCGCCGACCCGGGAGGGGCCGGGTCGCGTCGCGCGCCAGGGGAGGCCGGCCCCGCCGCCACCGCTTTCCCTCTCCCGTACGACTCAGGAGTTCGCCGTCTTCAAGTTAGGATTATCTTAGGTAATTTTTGGTGTGCAAGGGGTTATCTCATCTATAAAGGAGACCCTTATTAGGAAATAATAAAATAGAAAATTGCTTGTAAAAGGTATTCCAATCGTATAAGGAAACCTTATAGAGATTGCTTAGATTACAAGTCCCACTAGTCGGGCTATATAAGCAAGAGGCATGTAATCTCTAGGGGACAAGCAAGAAAATAAAAATATCTCTTTGCCTTCAACCGCCGCCGCCGCCCCTGCCCTCGCGCTCGCCAAGGCGCCATCTGCCCCCGCCGTGCCCTCCCCGGCCGGCGCGGCCACCGCCGCCCCCCACGCCGCCGTCACCACCATCATCATCCTCCTCCCCTCTCCCAACTTCAATCAACGTGTCAATTCCGGCCCAATCTGGCCGGAATCGGCGGGCCATATCCGGAGACCGGGGCGATTCCCACCACCCATGGCTTCCGAGATCAAGGACTTCAACACGGCGCTAAGGGGCGCTCCTCGGCGTCCACCGCGCGCCGGATCGCCAGGCGCTTCGATGACATCGAGACTTCGCCTACGCCCGGATGGAGTACGTCTTCATCATGTCAAGGACCCCCGCGTCACGACAACTCACGCCGGGAGGGCGGCCCGGCCGCGGCCGCCCGGCGCGCACGGGGCGGCCGCCTCTACCCTAGCCGCCGCCCCACGGCCCGCGGATTCGTCGGCGGCTCCGACCCCTATCCTCCGGTAGTGGAGGAAGATGATGGCGTTCTTTGGGTGACGCCCGGCCGTCATCGGCGTCACCCTCACCCGACACCGCGAACACCCGGCTGCCCCCTCCTCTCACCAGACACACGCAACCGTGCGGGGCGCCCTGGCGAGACGGCGCCAACCGCGGCACCCCTGCCCCTACCCGGGCGCCACCGCGGCGTCCTCGATCGCGCCACCGCGGCGCTCGGGCCCGTGGTGCCACCAGCGGCATCACATACCCCTCGCTACGTTGCGCGTGCGCAAGTCCGAGAGTACGGCGGCGCCGCGACCGGACCTCACGGCCGCCCAAGGCGGAACTCTTCTTCCGGCTTAACTCGGAGATCGCCCGGCCGACTCGTGAGTTCTGTCCTTCCACCTCGTTGGTATTGCTTGCGATGCGGTACATGGATCTGTCCAAGACGAACTCTCCGATCAAGTGGGACGAGTTCACTCACCGCCTACGCCATCGCCGGACCGCCCACCTACCTCGACACTTCCGGGGCGTGCGCGCCGCCTTCCCGGGGAGGCAAGGCGAGCGACTACATCGGCGCCTTCGAGAACTATGCACTACGCATGGAACTCGAGGGACAGCGCCACCGTGTCGAGATCTTCGTGGAAGGCCTACGGGAGGCGGCCGCAACATGCTCGAATGGTTCGAGCCTCGTTCGTTGGAGGAGGCCATTGACCTTGCCCCCCCCGCTACAACGGCGACGAGCCGGATGACGCCAACAAGGATCTTGACACCGGCGCCGCAACGCCCGACCGCCCGCGACCACCGGGTGGCCTCGGCGGCGACATAGCGGCTGCCCCTGTGTGACCGCATGCTAGGGGCGATGGCGTCTTCTTTGTTGCCATAGAAGACATCGAGGGGGCGACAAAGCAACATGATCAGCGAGCTGCAAGTGGGCACAACTACAAACAAGGAGCTCGGGATCATCTCCGGCGCCATCGAGCTGGGATCAAGCGCACCCGAGAATGGAGCCTCCGCTACGGCATTGTGAGGTACTTCCACCGCTACTACATCCCCTTCTTACTTCGAGCTTCTCCCGGGACTTCTGGCGGGGAGAACGTTCCACACGCACGGCGTCGCGGTGGGCTTCCACCTCCCCCATCGCCTTCGGGAGGAGCGGCGTTCCGACAAGCGTCCTTCTTCTCGAGGCGCGCCCGACGATCGGATCGAGGGTGCCACCGTCCTCCTCTTTGGCGACAACGGCGAAGTCTTCTTCCGCATCGACAACATCACGGTTGGCGCCCGTGGACAAAGGAGAGGCGGCTGGGACCCCGTCAACACACCCGGCGATCTCCTCTCTGCTGCCTCCTCGACTTCATCTCGTCGCCGCCTACTTAGATTCGACACGTCTCTGCGGGCAACTCCATGCAAAGGTGAATGTCTTGGGCAACTTACACCTGCGTCTCCACCGGCTGCTCGCCCGGATGCTCGAAGCGCGGGCACCCTCGGCGCCTCCGTCATGCATCGTGCATGCGGCGGAACGTTCCTTCGTGCAACCACCGGCGAGCTTCAAGTTCGGCGCCTACTTCCGGCGGTTTCCACCTCGACTTCTCCTTCTCCGACCGGGACTCCGACATACGCAGCGATGACAGCGACAAGTCGCGACCCTCTCATCCTCTGCCGGGCACTGGAATTGTCGCTTCCCGGACGACGTGCCTTTCGCCACCACGGTGGGTTGGGCGGCACGTGGGCCAGCGCCCGCCTCGTCGAGCGGTGGGGAAATGTCATGATCGAGTGGGCCCAGCCGAGTGGCTAATTGGGCCAAACGCGGACGGCCGCCCCGGGAGGGGGGGGGGGGGCCCGGGCGCGGGGGGGGGGAGGCCCCCCCGCCGCCGCTTTCCCTCTCCCGTCACGACTCGAGTTAAACCGTCTTCAAGTTAGGATTATCTTAGGTAATTTTTGGTGTGCAAGGGGCTATCTCATCTATAAGGGAGACCCTTATTAGGAAATAATAAAATAGGAAATTGCTTGTAAAAGGTATTCCGGTCGTATAAGGAAACCTAATAGAGATTGCTTAGATTACAAGTCCCACTAGTCGGGCTATACAAGCAAGAGGCATGTAATCTCTAGGGGACAAGCAAGAAAATAAAAATATCTCTTTGCCTTGACCCTCGAGCCGCCGCCGCCGCCGCCCCTGAACCCTCGCTTGCGGCGCCGCCCTCTTTGCCGCCGCCCCTCCCGGCCGGCGCGGCACCCCGCCCCCACGCCGCCCGTCACCACCATCATCATCCTCCCCCTCTCCCAACTTCAATCAACGTGTCAATTCCGGCACAATCTAGCCGGAATCGACAATAACCCTTGTGTTGTGATTCATGCGAGTATCAACTTGTAGATATGGATGTTGTCAAAAAAAAAAAAAAAAAACTTGTAGATATATGGATAAAGTTACCAAAGGAGGAAGACAAAGTCAAGATGAAGAAAACCGTTTGCTGCTTAGTTGCTTCAATGAGCATGACTTGGCTAGTTGATTGGCTTATACTTACTGATTTATTGTGAGAGAAAATCATTCTTGAATAGCTGACTGATAAACATTGCTGAGCAAATCTAAATTTTTGTGGTGTAGTTGACATAGTTCTTTTGTTTGATGTAGTCCGGAGCTCGAAGCTCCTTTTATTTAATTAGTAACCTTAGCTGGCATCCCCGTTTGTATGATTTCTTTACCGACCTTTTACCAACATTTTCAAAAGTTGAGATAATTTCCCTTTAAAATGCGGTTGGTATGCTAGATGGGCTGGGTGCAAGGCTGAATCTGAACATTTTTTGTTCCTATAAAATAATTACATAAAACAATCATTTTAAAGAACTTTGTATAGATATAATAACAAGGAATATATTAGGTGTAGATTTGTATGCCCAACAAAACAATGATATTCTCGGAAACAAAGCTTGTTCGCTGCTGCTTAAACAGCTGCTGTTACCCGCTGCTATTTGCACAGTATTTTGGCCAGAGGATAGCTACGGTAATCCAATAGTCAGTTGGATGTACCTGATGTGCGTACGCCAGTACGTGTATCCCAAATCAAAAGTTGCGCTTGTATTGTCAACGTTTTTTTTTTTTCGTGTCATTGGAAGCATCAGTAGTCAAAATCACTCATTCCTAATCTGACACTTGTAAATGATACTCACTTCGTCACACATTGAAAGTGACGTTTTGGACTCTGTGCATTGTCTTATTTAGTTTTTATAAACACTATTTATTTTGGTATAACTTATTTTATTATTGAAATACTTTAGCAATGATTTATTTATTTTATAATGTATAATAAATAAATAAATAAATAAAATGAATGATCAAATACTGAATACAAAGTCAAAAACGACATTTCCAATGCGACGGAGATAATACATTTTTGCATTTAGACGTCGTGACAAACTACCGATCACAATGTCACATAAATAATTTTTGCTCAATAGTAGCAAGCTTTCGACGCGACCGGCTCCAAGGAGTGGTTAGCTGTTACATCCTTGCAATTGAAGGGCAACAATATTTTAAATTTGATTTGATGATGTTATCATCCATGGACCTCATCACCCGAATGGATATATTAATATGCACATAACACCTCGACGATGGCTCCAAAGTGAGTCGTCCAATCGAGCCACAACAAACAAGCGCAGCGGTTTTAAGGTTCTCGCTAGCCCTGTTAAAAAAAAAAAAAAGAATAATCACCATCTAATAGAAATTAAAAGAGCATGGTCTGTTGACAATTCATACTTCATCTAACTAATTTAGAACTGCTGATAATAAATCATCAACGAATAGAGGGCAGAATATATTTTTACGCTCAACTTTCTATGTTTTCGCCGAATTGGAGTATAAAATTAGCGCAAAGAAAGACGGTGCTTACCACGTAATTCACCGTGGGATGAACAAATGTAGTAGCAGTTTGACCAACAATAAAAGCGTTTGTTCTCGGGACAGGGCCCACCTGTCACAAGCGAGACATCTCACGAGGGCTTGTGACAGCTAAGCGGTTGAGATATACTCCGTATTTGGGGACGATGGAAAAGTCCTGGTTCGGCAAGCAGAGCTGGCTTAACGGCCCCTGATTTTTCGCAAACCTCGTTGCTAATAACGGCGCCGGTGGGCGGAGCCGGTAACTATCGCTCGCCCGCCCGCCCTTCCTCCACAATCCTCGTCCGGTCGGAAGGAACCCTAGCCCTTCCCGCCAGCGGTGGGCGGCGGCTGGCGGCTGGCGATGTACCCGGCAGGGGCCATGGTGGGGGCGGCGCCCGCGACGCGGCCGAGCGCGGCGGCGCGGGTGGACAAGGCCACGAGCCACCTGCTCATGGGGCCCGACTGGGCCGTCAACCTCGAAATCTGCGACATCCTCAACGCCGACGTCTGGTGAGCGCGCCTGCCTGCCTCCTCTCTCACTCCTCGTCGAGCCGGCGCGGGGAATTTTTAGGGGGATTTCGTTCCTCGCTTAATTAGGCTTTTGTATTTTTTTTTTTGTGGGTGTTGGCCGGCGCAGTCGCCGGTGTGTTTTGGCCTGAATTTGGTGGGTTTTTGATAATTGGATGAGAGCGGATCAGGAGACTGCACCGTCATGCATATTCGAAGCACAATAAAATGACCGACCTTAATACTAGATGATACTTATTGCCCTCAACTTTAGTCTGTGGCGTGCTTTGGGGAAACAATTTAGCTATAGAGCTTGGCTTTTGCCTTCTCACATGGTTATTCTTGTAGGTGATGGCCCTTCCAGTTATGAACTTTACTTGCATACAAACATGGGAGAACAAGAATATTTCATATTTGTGTAGAAAGGTCATCAAAGTGTTAAAATTCACATAGGGCCACAGTTAGGAGTCTAGCACACATTGTTTTTCTGGGTGCGGGAAACTTCCAGTAAGTCTTGCCCTTGTTCAAAATGATCAAATGAGTGCTTCAGTTACCTTGTTATTTTTTTTATTACAGTTCCACGAGCTGAGTGCAACAAATGATGCTAACATTGTCTAACTTTACTTTGTAATGATTATTAATGATTCAGACAAACTGTGGCCCCATGCCATTGACATGCAGACAAACTTGAAATTGCGGTTTGTTTTTATCTGTATGGTGCATAGGTTTTGATTTTACACTAAGATTTCATTTAGACTTTCCACTTGGTAGAGCCGTGTGGTTTCATTACACTACCATGACTGGAGAATTTTGAGATTTATTGGTTCAAGGCTTCCGGTACCTATCAGCTTATCAAACTGATTTTGAACATATGAATCAGGCAAACAAAGGGCGTGGTGAAGGCAGTAAAAAGAGATTGCAGAACAAGGACCCAAAGGTTCAGTTTTTTGCTTTGACGGTATGTACTTTTGTTGTGGCATGATGAATCATGTGAGAATTATTTAATACTTTAATATACACAATAAAAATACAGACTTTATTTTATTTTATTCATATCAGTTATAAACTGATGCAGCTTTTGGAGACGATGATGAAGAACTGTGGTGAATATGTTCAGTTTGAAGTTGCTGAACAGCATGTTCTGCACGAAATGGTTAAAATTATCCAGAAAAAGGTATATAATATTATCCTCAGTCCTTACTTTACTTTTTATATTTCCTATACATTTTTTTTCTTAGTGTACAATTTGACCAGATTTTCTTTAGTCTTGAACAGTTTTGGTAGCAATTGTATGTGTTGGAACTAGTTCAGTGCTTAACTGGAGAGCATACTATAGTATCCCATGAATATTTTTGGTCTGAGAACTTTAGATTCTCATTGGTGGTGACGCCATCAATTAACTGGCCCTAGAATGTTATTAGATGACTGTTTATGCCAATTCTGAACTGTTGTTCGGAACCTCTTATTAGTCTTATCTTTCCAAAAAAAAAAAAATCGAAACAACATAGATAATGTCCACCATCTTGGTGGTGGTGTCATCGTCTGTGTTGTTTCTGTTAAATACCACACTAATCGGTCGTTATTTGTATTGGAGTATTAATACTACAGTAATCGTCATTGTTAGTATCAGTGTCAAACTTTTTTTTTTTCATATCCATATGCCTACAATTCCATATTCTGCAGCTACCAGAAAATACCTTTTCCTTTGTAAGTACTTTTTTCAGAGTCCTTTGCAATGAGGCGCCATAAATTATTGTTTTTGTCGAGTCGAACCATCACTGTTAGAGATTTAGAGCAGCTTCTCCTTCTTCTCTGACTATCATGGTGTTACCTATTCCCCTTTGGATCATCTGACATGCCATAGACCCATAGTTTTTCGTTCTGGAAAGATCCATTTTAATTTATTTGTAATATATTTCTATCTTGTTTTCTCACTACCTCTAATAACCTGACATCCATGTTAGGATTTTAATCAATCTCTCTTTTTTTAGAATTTTCTTTCAGAATGATATGCAGGTAAGGGATAAAATATTATTACTTTTAGACTCCTGGCAAGAGGCATTTGGTGGACCTGGAAGTAAATACCCACAATATCACTGGGCATATCTTGAAGTAAAGGTATGCAATTGATCTCTATTTGAAATATCTTTTAGGTATATGCTTTCACCAAGTATTGTGCATGGTTTCAAAACCATGTCCCGTGCTCAACATGCATCAATAATGTGGTTATGGTAAAGCATCCCCTTCTTTCTGGCAAATTGATTTTAGCAAGCTACTAAAAACATGGCGCTTGAAAGAAAAATGTCACTCTGTTTCCTTTATTTGAAATTCCACTAAAGTTTCTCATTGCTTTCAAGTATATCTTTCTACTTTTCTTTCATCCCTGCCCTTTTCTCCCATTTCTAGGAGAGAAAGTTGGGAAATAAGAAAAGGGTGTGAAAATGGGATATTTCAAAGCAACAGAGAATTTGAGTGGCACCCAAATTTTGTTCTTTTGAAGTGGCACCGCACACATCCATTTCTGCCTCTCTGTTTTTCTGGAAACAATCCTTTTGGTTGCAACTATCTTTGCTAACTGACGGATTTCGCTGTAGACGACAGGTGTGGTCTTCCCAAAACGTCCTATAGATGCCCGCCAATATTTACTCCTCCAGCTACACATAATTCTCAGACCTATGGTTCACCCAGATATGCTGCGGGAAGTCTAAGTGATAGAATGTCTTCAGATGTTGAGAATATGAGGTTATGCCCTTTTCCTTACTAATTTGGCCTTTTCACACTCAATTAACCTGTCATGATTTTAGCAATATTTTTCTTTTCTTGCAGTTTAGGAGATTTGAATAAGATTCGAAATGTGACAGACCTACTGAAGGATATGGTGTATGCTTTAAACCCATCTGATCAAACAGTATGAAAGAATTATCTTCTCTAATTTATTGTTGCCACTGTGTTGTACTGTAATTGATGTGGGTGACTGACATCTTAAATTTGTTTGGACCTAGGCTATTAACGATGAAATTATCACAGATCTTGTGACCCAGTGTCGTTCACATCAAGAAAAGCTTCTGCAGTTTGTCAGTTCATCAGGGTAAATATTTTGCTGTGTAAATATTGCCACTCTTTTCTCTTTGATCTGTAATGGTCTTGCATGGTTCCCATTATTCTTTCATACCCATTGTTGTAACTTAGGATCTGCATTGCTGTGTCTGCTGTATAGCACACATGTGACTTTTGATATCTTTGATTGATGCTATCTAGGAATGAACAGTTACTAAAGCAAGGACTGGAGATAAATGATCTCTTACAAAGTGTACTTTCAAAGTATGATGCTATGGCCTCTGGTGCTCCTTTGGCGGTTGAAGCACCTGTGAGAGAGGCAATCGAGGCTCCTACTGAGGCTCCTGCAGTACAGCCATCTGCACCCCCAGAACATAATGACAATGTTAATGAAGAGGAAGATGAGTTTGCCCAGCTAGCTCAAAGGTATGTCTGAGCTGCCTGTAGAATGCCAACTTTGCTTTCCTGCACAGTATGTTAACGTTTCATGCTTTATGCATCTGCAGGAAAAACAAATCCGTAGTAAGTAGCGACGATGCATCATCCAGCACTGGGGCGGACCTTGCCCTTGTACCCATTGATCAAGCAGTTTCAGAATCATCATCTTCTGTTGCTAGCGATGCACTGGTTCTTCTTGATCCTGCTCCCGCTCCCAGTACTAGCACTGAATCAAAAGAGCTGGACATGATCGACCTTCTAAGCCTCACCTTGTGCAGCCCTACTGCTGAAACTTCAACAGATTCTTCAGCACAGGATCAAAATCGACCCCAGCAACCTGCAGTGACACATAATCAAAATGGGCCTCAACCTTCAGTTACAAATGGGCAACAATATCCTTCTAGTGTGCCACAATTTCCTTCAAACTACCAGCCTCACACAAACCAGGGATATGCTCCACAGAACAGCAACTACGTTGCACCTTGGGCCCAGACCGGAACCGGACCATATACACCTCAGCCTCCAGCATATGCATCTGGCTATGGCTACCCTGCACCGCCATGGGCGGCACCTACACATCCTGTTGATTCTAACCCTTTTCTTTCGGTTAATTACCAAGATCCTCGCTCTGCTGCCACTCCTGTTGCTCAAGCAGCCACCTATGCACCTCCACCAGCTTCATATCCCCCTTCTTCAGTATCTTATACACCATTTGCAGCCCCCCAGTTAATTCAGCATAACAGTTCTGTGGGTTCACCAAGCAATGGGCAGACTGCAAATCAAGCACAACTGAATGTGAATCAACAACCAAAAGATTCTTCAGCAGCATCTACCAGACCATACTACATACCTGATAATCTATTCAGCGATTTGATCGATGTGAAAAGTTTTGGTGGTGGAAATAAGATGGGTGGGCCCACTACAATGGGTAGCTCAAATGGTGGTCAACCTATGATTGGTGGAAAGAAATAGGGTTATTTGTCTATATATACAGCTGATGGTGATCGGTAGCTGCCTTCTTGTTATTTATTATTACTTGGTTCGGTGTACATTTACCGTATATCACCATTCCCTCTTTTGACAGATTTGGCTTCATTGGTTGATTCGTGGGTGCTACTGTTAAGTTTAACAGAGATGTGGACAATTGCTCCTGTACATAAATGATTAATAGCATTGCTCCACTGAGGTGGATGGTTGTGATGAAATCTGTTGGTACTGAATTCTTCAAAATTATCCTCACCTCTTGAATTTGTTGCAAGCTCAAGAATTAAAAAATCCTGAGCTTGATTCTGCAGTCTGGATGGTGGACTTAGAAGTCAGGCTAGAGAGGCAGGGCTCGCTAGTGTTAAGCCATGGGCCATGGCCGCTCAATGGGCTGAAATGGGAATTTTAGAATCTTAGGCCGACCTAGCCGAAACACTACACCTAGCCCATGAATGCTTATTTGGCGGGCTAATTTTTACCAAGCAATTATGGCGTGTCTTGTTAAAGAATGGTCGTAGTAGAAATTATGGCAATGTCTTGTCAAAATAGTACAAAATAGTACTGTATTCCTGGATCGTTGATTTCCGTTGTGAGAGAAAAATGCTATAAGATAATTCGGAGAGAGCGAATTGGGCAAACATGGCAGTATGAAACGTGCTACTCGTTGTCTACCTTGCGGTCGTGCTTAAGCCTGTGCATTCGGGTTACCCGATTTTTTTTTCGGGTAATTCGGGTAATGAAAACTGCTACCCGATATTAGCTCCGAAAAAACACTACCCGAAATTTTGGGTTCGGGTATTCCCAATCTACCGAATTTATAAAAAAAAAATAACAAGCTAAACAAAATTTCATTAGCAATTTAAACATAATTTCACTACGATTTGTGTAGAATTTGAACAACAATTCGTGGAGAATAATATATTATAGTCACTCATTCAAACCAAGATAATTATATTCTAATAAAGTGATAATTTTAAGTGTACAACTAACAACAAGTGATAAATGCGAGATGAAGGCGAGAACTTTGGGTAGTTCGGTATGCTGAATGTATTACCCGAATTGCCCAAACAAATTTCGGGTAATCAAAATCGCTATCCGAATTTGAGATTGGGTACCTTAGGTTCGGGTAATTCGGGTCCGGGTTCGGGTATTTCGGTGCACGGGTAATGGGTATTTTGCCCAGGCTTAGTCGTGCTTGCAAGCCCCCTGCCGCTACCCACTGTCCCGCATGTGGCGTGGTAGGGTCTCGCTAAAGCTCCACTACCACAGTTCCGGTTGTGAAGAGCTCCGACAAACCCCTTCCACCCACGGCGACCTCCTCCTTCCCCTTACCTCTCTTGACACAGCCATGCATAGCCGTGTATGCCCCCACTCTAAATTAGCTCAGTCACCTTCTATGCTATCAGAACCCCAACCGCTCTCCTTCAACGTCCCCACCTCCTAGTTGGCTCGCCTCCCTGAAACCTTCTTTTAGGCCTGTTGGTGAGGAGATTTAGTAACCTTGAAACCCTAGCCACCACTGTGTCTTCTTCTATGTCTCAAGTGGCCATCGTCATGTCCTCGTCTCTGGTGGGTCGCAAACAGTTGGGCGCGCGTGCCCAACAAGACTTGTTGCTTGTTAGAGTTTGTAATTTTATTATAGGAGCAATACATTGCTAAACACGACTGTCCTTTATGGAAGACATTTTTTTAGATAGTGGATTCATTAATTCGGTCTCTATATCCCCCAAAGATATACAACCAAAAGGATATAAAAGAATGTAGACTCACACCTTAACAAAGTATATAACACAAAAAAAGGAAGAAAAAGACACATTCTTATTGTTCGACAACCTCTCATGAAACGGGCAGATCGATGAGTGGGAGTCATCAAGTTGTTGTCGTCCGGCTCAGTTCTTCGAAGGTGCTCATATGGGTAGGTTGAGATACATGTGTTCATAGAGGTGAGTGTGCGTGCGTGTTGGCGTCTACGTTGTACTGTGTAATCTCAAAAAAAAAAAAAAAAAAAAATACAAGCCTCCGCTAGTGCCATCTTCATCCCAATATAATGTCAAACCAAATACATACAAATAAGATCTAAGTGAGGTGACCGCAAGTCCACCTCCATGCGCCGTCGTCTCGACTCTCGTCAAAACTAACCGATGAAACGCGAGCCGACAGGATCCGCTTCCGATTTCCCAGAAGCCAAGACCCCCGTCGTCCATATGAGGCAGCCATCGTCACTGGGATCAAAACTGCTGGAGTGGTTCTCTCGACGTGTATTCACGACCGCGGCGCGCCCCTGCAAGCACTTCTAGTAGCACACTCGCCACCCACGACGGCCACACAATCGCGGTCTCGCGCGTCCACTCGCTCAGCGATCGGTCATTCATCTGCTGTACACAATGGTGAATACGAGAGTCTGTTGGTTTATATACATGCTGTTGTACATACATGTATCTAAACACGTACTTCTTCCACGGTTGTCGGTTTGTCACACATCCATTTTTAGCGCAGAATTTATTGTTGTCCATATATGTGCTTAATGGTCCTCTGTCATTTCCTTTTCTGTATACATCTGCATCTCTACTATAATGTCCCACTTGAAGGCTCACGAGATCAACGGCTCACGAAACAAGGTCATCTGATTGGAAGGCTAAGATTGAAAGTTTGATGCGTGTGACAACCTCACCCTCTCCGCGCCCTCCTTTCAAACGCGCACGACGGCACCTCGACGGCCTGGGATCGATCCCTGTAGCCTACGGTTCGACCTAGGTTATTTTTCTCATCAATTTTTCCCCCTACGGATGTGCTCCGTCCCTCGCCCTCACGCACGACACCCCATCCCTCCGGCGCTCGCGGAACCGCCGCCCCACCAAACCCAGCTCGCCGCCGCCTCTACCCTCCCCTCCCCTTCCCTCCCACGACGCCTCCAACGACGGCATCCACAATCTTCGCCGCCACCTAGATACCCACTGCCCCTGCGCCAATGCTCAATCGTGTCGACGACGATGCCTCTCCTCGAGATCCCTCTGTCCTGCCGCCGCAGACACCTGCGCCCGCCCCCATCGCGACTCTCTGCCCTCCCCTACCGGGACTCCTTCCGTGTCGCCCGGGCGTGGGTTCGTGGTGCACTGCGTACGGCCGTGCCCACTGTGTCGCCTAGCTGCTCCCGTCGTGGTAGCCGGCCTGTGCCTGGAGCTCTTGGACGCCGTCGCGCCTGGAGCGCCGCCCGCCGCCGCGCCTGGACGCCGGACCCCGGAGCTTGTGTGGGAGGCGTGCTGGCGCTCGCGAGCCCCGGTGGCCCTCATTCTTCACCCCTGCCTAGATCCTCCTTAAGGTCCCAGTCACCACCTGTGCCGCCCCGACGCCCATGGCCTCCGCCTCCGACGCCAATGACACCGACGCCAACAACCGCAGCCACTGCTACACCCGCGCCATCCACGACCACATCCCTCTTGGCAATGTGGCGGCAGCATGCTGGGCCTTCTCTTGGCATGCAGCAAGATCTGACCCCGTCAAAGACGGAGCTCGCGTGCCACCATGACGGCAACGTCCCCATCCTTCAACTCCTAAGACTGATTTGGTGAGTAACTGTCGCCTTGATGTTTTTTGTTTGATGAGAACTGTCGCCCTGTTAGTTCTTAATGACATGCGCTGCTTGTTTTTGGTGGATTGACATGCCGCTGTTATCTTGGATTAATGCATCTACCCAGGATTGAACCTAAGGTGTATGTTGAAATTCCTGTCCAGTCTCCTAGCAACTAACTCAAGGTGTTGCTGAGCTCCCTGGATGACCATCGTGAGCTTCATTTGCACGGGCTTTCATCTGGTTGCTATGCCTTGTTTGGAATACCCACTAAGAAGCTTGCTCTGACTTCTGAGTATTTCAGCATGTTGCAAAAGTCACCTATTTTGGAAGTGTTCAGTTCTCAATAGGGAGGAGTATTAGATTAGCTGATGCCTTTTTTGGTTACTCCGTTTGTTTGAAGCTCTGATCAGGTTTCAGGAAAGACCTTTTTGATATTCCTGTGTCACATTTGCTTCTTGTCCTCAGGCACTTAGCAGTGTGCTATGATGTCATTCGTTGTGCAATTGAAGTCTCACTGCATTATCTATTTGAAAAATTAAAGTGCTACTTTCAGTTACACATGTTCAATGTATAGATCAATATCGTTTGAGATGTCTTGCTGCTAATCATAAATTCCTTCTTGTTGCATATTTAGCTTGTCTTGGTAGCTCGATGTTCTTGATTTTCATTGGTATGATTCTCATGTTCAAAATTATTTCAGTTGCTTGAAAAAGCTCTTGAGGCCTCTGGAGATGACTTGGACTCTGCAATAAAGAGATTAAACGAGCTGTGTCTGGAGTCAGCTGGGGCTATCCTATCTGCTACTGTTTCTGAATCTGAGAAGGGCATATCATCAGCACTTAAGTTATCAGCTGAAGGTATGCACATTAGATTTCATCTGGGAATAGTTGCATTGTTGCATACCATTAAAGTGTAGCATATATTTGTTGTGGTTACACATTTCTATCATCGGTAAGAATTTTGTTAAGTTACTGTTGCTAAGAATGTCAACATTTGCCTGATGTCTATAAACAATGTCTAGCAATGCCATCAAGGAGTCATATGTAATTGTTTTACCATATTACAGATTATGATTGTTTGTTTCTTGCTTTATCATCTAGAGTAAATTTCAGTGTCTTCTGAATTTGGATCGGATATGTGGTTTTGTCGAGAATCTATAGCATTGTGGACACCGACTAACTGTAGGTATTGGTCTCTGTACTCTGTTTAGACCGGTGATCTATCCATTCAGTGTACATTGCGGTTGGGCTTGGGACATGCAAAATTTGATCCTCCACGAGCTGATGGCTATAGCATGTTGCGGTTCAACTATGTATTTGTGGGTAATTATCTAAACAAAATGTATTTGTGGGTAAGGTTTTACATTTTAAAGAAGATTTTCCCCATGAATTGACTTGAATTACCTTTCAGCTGGACTTTTTTATTTATTATCACTGTTTACACTGTTCTAGAATCACACAAGTAATTATATATACACACATCTCAAAAGCACAAATATCTTTCTTCATGGGTTCCTACTGTAGTGGTCACAATGCAGCACTCGATTGGTGTAAACAACATTGTTCTGTGTGTTTTCCCTCTGAAAAGTTCTTTTATTAGTCTGTTGTTTCACTCATGATTGTGAAGACGCTACCATATTATTTTTCTTTATGGCCTAGAATCAATATGGTTCAAAAGTATTTAGTTTTTCATTTTTTTTTTTCCTATTGATTGATGAGGAGCAAGGCTTATCCAATTTCTAATATTGCAGGGAAGTTGTTGGCGTATCCAGTGTTGCTGCTGCAATGGTAGGACTCCATATTTCTGTTTGAGTGTTGAACTGGGAGGATTGT
Organism: Hyparrhenia diplandra; assembly: GCA_015847255.1. NCBI lineage: Eukaryota > Viridiplantae > Streptophyta > Magnoliopsida > Poales > Poaceae > Hyparrhenia > Hyparrhenia diplandra. Next base: position 58,919 of record JADLZK010011003.1, on the reverse strand, counting down.
TTGAATGAGAAGTCTGAATGGGACACCCTAGCTTGGTTTGCTATTTTAGTTGGTTTAGCTGGGCAGCTTACTAACCTAGAAATTTATTTTAGTGAGTCACTCTCATGTATGAAAAAATGTGTAACAACATATCTACAAATTTTAGTGAGTCACTAACTCACTATCTCATGGATGAATTTATTAATTCCCAATTGCCGCTCACGCTCCAGTCCAATTGTCGCATCCCTATTTGCGTTTATTGAATGCATTTTGTTTTTCTAATATATGACACCTTTGAAATAAAGCCGTAGCGTTAGCACGGGCACTATACTAGTAGCTGATAGCTTCACCGCAGGCGAAAAGAGGACAAATAATATCGTCTAATAAAATTTAGCGGCAAAGCTTTTGCCGCTCCTTTTAAAAAAAAAAGGACAAACAACTATTGAGACGATCATGTTCTTCCGTTTCTTTCAGCCATCGATTTACATGATGTTTTAAATCGAATTCGAAAGTGAAAGTTACAGTGTCAGCACGTACACACGAAATGCTCATGGACATGAAAAGATCTCCAAGTATCAATGCCGAAGTTCCATTCAAATTTTCAAGAGAAAGTCTCGGCCTTACAGAAAATTAATTATGTCCGTTCTATCAGCGTCTCAATTACCGCGGCGCGCCGGCAGCAATCGTATCAACGTTCGAAATCCGTCCGAATTTTCACTATTCTATCGGATTCGCAAAGAAGTTGTAACTGACAAAAAATACAAAAGTCAAACGACGACCATTATTCCTCCAAGAATATCAGATTTTTATTTTTATTTTATTTTTGTTCTTTTGCAAGCACCATGACACTTCGGCCGTTACTTCTGCTGGCTAAAATATCATTTCTAAACGCCAATCCTGCCACGGGATTAACTCTTGCCAACCTTAGCCGCCGTCGTCTGGCTCTGGCATGCATCTCTGGACAGTTTGATTCGATCGCTGGAAATTCAAAAACCAGAATGTAAACACAAACGCGTGTGTGTAGAATAAATCCAGCTGAAATCCAAATCTTCGATGCCATTTCATTCCCTGCTCCTCCCAAGATATCAAACGAACCTGTGAAGAGGGATTTCTCAAGTTGTTTGAACACGCGATGGCCATGGCGAGTAACCGCGCCTGCGTTTTGCCTATGCTGCTCGCCGCCGTGGCCGGGCTTCTCCTCGAACAAATCGCCCTCTCGTCGACAGACTTCCCTCTCGGCGGCAAGGCCACAGTGCAGCTGCCTCCGGCGCCCTGCCAGCCGGGTTTCGCCGCGAGGTCGGTGGTGCTCGATGCCCAGAGCCATCGTCGGCAGCCGGCTTTTGCCGCCGCCGTGAGCGCCGAGACCGGCGCGGGACGACGGTGCACGTGCTCGCTGGTCGTTCTCCTGGGCGGCGTTAAGGTCTGGGCCTCCGACCATCTCGAGAAGTTCGTGCCGGCCACCCTGTGCCGGCTTGAGCTCACGGAGGATGGCCAGCTGAGGCTGACGGACGGCGCCGGGAAAGTCGGGTGGCTGTCCGGCACGGCGGGGCAAGGCGTCAAGGTGATCACTGTCTACTCTTTTTCTCCATTTTCTCCATTGTTTCAGTTCGTTTGCTTCGTTCGTCCATTGTTTAGCCATTGTCGTTCTGCATTTGCTACCAGGAATTAATGATTGGGATTTGCTCGTAGATTTTCATAGGGGTAGACGATAAAACAGTGCTAGGATTGGCTGTGCATGAGTACATGGGTAGACCTAGCCAATCATCAGCTAGTCTATCGGCGGTTTTTGTTGAGAGATACAGTATATGTCATCCAGGGTGAGGTGCTCACCAAACCACACCAGCGCAAAATCATACTATATTACTGTATTATTATTACACGAACGGGGAGCAACAATAGCTACCTACCAGATCTGATAAAACAAATAACTCCTAAAAATGAAACTAAAATACATGAACTAATTTGTTGTAGCGCACAATTGGCATAAATGTAGGTGAGAAGGTTTATACCGGTCAGTGTGTCGTAAAAAGCGCGGAAAGGCATCAAGCAGGTTTAAAAAACCTTTGGAATAAATTAATAATTTTAGTAGATGTTATGAAAATATGTTTCTTTTTGCGCGAAAATATGTACAGGTCAGTATGTCGTAAAAAGGGAAAGATATCAAGCATGTTTAAAAACCCGTTGGACTAAATTGATACTTTTAGTAGATGTTATGAAAAAAATATGTTTCTTTTTGGCGCGAAAATATGTAGGGCTTCATTAGAAGGCCTACGATGGATATTCCATCGGAACTTCACAAGGAATTGAGAAAACACTAAACTAGAATTAAAGTTCAACTTAGTAGTTGACTGTTATAGAAAAAAGAAATGAATTTTTTGTGGCATAGAACTAAGCATCTAGAAGGCGTCGAGTATATTATATTTCATAAAAGCTAGGGAAGGGCATTTATTATTTTCCTTTTTAAAATGCCCATTCTACTAGAACAAAACAAAAGTTTTAACCATCTTAATAGTTTCATGGGCTAAGAATACTTGCATGCATTTTGTACTTTAGTACTTCCTCATCTTCAAATCCTTTATTTTGTCTTTATTCTAACTCAAACTTCTCTAAGTTTAATTAAGTATTATAAAACTATTAATATCTAAAAGATTTTTTTAAAAAAATATACAATCAAGATATATTCCATGAATACTTTAATCCAACTAATTTCATACTGTAGATATATGTGTATTTTTTTATAAAAAATTGTTCAAAATTAGAGAAATTTGACTTAGAAGAAAACTCAAATAAACTATAATTTGGATTGGAGGTATAATAGTCAGTTAACATTTTGGCTGTATGGCTGGATGTTCTGTCTTTGGTTTTCTAAAAGCAAAAAAATGGATAAGAGTGTTGCAGCCCCTAGGTTCATGGGTTCATCATGACAAAGCTTACCAATCAATCTTTAGTATTTGATTCATTGGCACCACTTTAGCTGCCACAATTTCTTAGCACACCATCTCACATGACGTAGATTTAGTTTATAGCCAAAATTTATCACTACCATGGAGTCCAAGTTTTCGCCACAAAAAGTGTGGCATGTGCACTCACAATTTTTTGGAGTCAAAATGTTGGATGCATTCTCACACTTTTTTTCGTGTGTGCACACAACACACAGTATACATATTCTCACACTCGACACACAACATAGTACACCACCACTCGGAGAGATCTTAAAATGGGACACATATCCTGCTTGTGTGTGTAGAAACATTTAATTTCACAAAATGTGGATTAAACATTTCATGCAGACATATACGATTTACGAGTGAATCATGGAATTATCTGTTCGTATCTTATCATTTACTACCTTTATAAGGCCTAACAGTGGAATATATCAGGCGCTGCACTTGGATCGCAAGACTGGCAACCTCGTCCTCCTCGATGCTCAGAACTGCATTAGGTGGCAGAGCTTGGACGATCCGACGGACACATTCCTGCGCGGCCAGCAGCGCAGACTGCCCGTGTACTTGGTCGCGCCCACGACAAAGGTGGCGTCGTCGTCCTCGGTGTTCTACTCCTTCGAGCTTGACGGTGACAAGATAGCCGCCTACGTCAACTTCGGGGAGACCAGGTACTCCTACTGGGAGCTCGTCCCTCCGGCTAACCGGACGATGGCATCGGCGAGGCTCAACGGGTCTGGGCTGAGAATGCTGGACCTACAGGGGCTGACGGTGGCGCAGATCACGCCGCCGTTGAACAAACCACCGGTAAGCTTCCTGGCGCTGGGCGAGGATGGCAACCTGGTGATGTACTACTACGACGCTCAGCACCAGAAGTTCAGGGCCTCGTACAAGGCACTCGGCTTCTGCGAGCTTCCTCTCTCCTGCAGCGTCCACGAGGTCTGCTCATCCGCCGGAAAATGCAAGGACTTCTCCGAGTACGCCGATCGGCCGCCGGCGCGCGCCGGCAAAAGCCAGCGGCAACCCCTGCGAAGGTGCCGGCGATAAAGCGTGTATGGTCCACTTGAGGAACGTCACCACGGTGCTCCGGACCGAGTCGCCGCTGACCAACGTGACGCTCCGGGAGTGCGTGGTGCAGTGCGCGCGCAACCTCTCGTGCAACGCCGCACTCTACGTGGAGGACGACGCCGGCGTCGGTGTCTCTGTAGCAGACGACGGCGTGTGTTGGCACTACATGCTGACGGCAGGGGCCAGGGAGGTGACTGATGACGGGAGTCGCCGGTACAGCTACTGGGTGAAGTTCCCTGCTGCAGCAGGAGGTGGTGACGAGGACGACGATAGCTCTCCCGGCATTCTTAGCACCGGCACGATTTTGGTGATCTGCGGGGCGATCGACGTGGTATGCGCCTTTGTGTTTGTGGTGCTCATAGCCTTGTATTTTCGCCGGCTTCGTAAGCTCGCGGCCGCAGTGGACAGAGTTGTCGAGCTCCAAGAAGGCGAGGCCGAGGGCGCCGGGGGGCAAAACGACACACAGTAATGGGTCCCAACACTGAATGATCCACTGTTGGGGGTAATATGGACAGCATACTTCAAATGACAATAGATGGGTGCAGTTTTGCAATTGCTTTTAGAAGAGGCCACACCCGAGGCTTTTGTGATATTTTGATGATGGTTGACAAAATGTGCACATTACACAATAATGCATACATGTAAACGTGGACTAAACATATTGGAATTTGTAAATGGTTCTATTACGGAGTTCGGACACCACGTCCACCATTGATATGGCATCACAGATCTAACCGCTGAGTACAACCTCGATGCTCCACTCAGCTGTCTCCCCTACCACTTCACTCTTTTTCTTTTTTTTTTTTTTTTTTTTTTTTTTGATTCCTACCACTTCACTCGTACACTCTGTCATCGGCCTTTTCACTCGCTTACAACCTTGCACACTAATAAGTTCTGACCTCACCTCACATCACACTTCCACTCATGGAAGACGTGAGTAGATGTCTGCTCGTGTTTGTGTGGAGGATCGCCATAGCTCCGTGGTAGTGGTTCTTGGAAGGTGAAGGACCGTAAACGGCGACCAGAAGGGGGTGAATAGGAGGCACAAATTTCTTTCAAAACTTTCGACAATTGCCTCAAATTATAATCTCAAGAAGCAAACATAACCACCGTGATGACCATTACGCTAGAGAAGAGTGGATGTTCCCTTATAACACAGTGGGTCACCACAAAGCAAGCAGGACAAAGATCAAGAGAGCGCCGAAGCGATAGATGAGAAAATAATTGAGACTCTCCACTTCTATAGAAAAGAAGCAAGGTCCCAAATCTTGGATACTCAAGACAACCGGTGACAAGAGCAACTAGATGAGGTCTATGAAACAGTAGAAATCCAATGCAAAAGACAAAACTCAAAACAGAGGCCAAACGAGCAAACCGAGCCGAGACCCAAATTGATCTCTCAACCCCAACAAAGGTGAAGAAAAGACCCAATCACAAATCACCCGAGCCAACTAATGGTTCGATGATTTGAAAAAAAAAAAATCATGGGCTATTAGAAACCCATAGGAACATACGGAACCATAAATGCACACTAGAGCATCAAAACACAATAAAACAACACAGGGTCCGGAGGTTCCGCGCCTAAGTCTGGAAGCTCCTGGGTTCAGCCCAAAGGCTCTGCTTTCCACTAGCCGTGAACCACAAATATCGATCGATCTCACTCTCCATCCAACATAATGGGCTCCAATTTTGTGGAGAGAGTCACAAGATGGTTAGTGCTCTATCTCAAATAGATCATGGCTCAAAACATAACCAAAAGATCGAAATGAAAGCAAATCGGTTCTAGGCCACAAAATTACACACAACCCGCTCTATGTGCCCAACCCAAATCAGGTCAAACCCTTTGGTGAAGTTGATCCCTGGAGGAGGGTGATATAGAAAAAAAAAATGGATTGCAAATAGATGCACCGAGGAGGGAGATCAGACATCGGGAAATCAAGAATGCGAAGGCCACAAAAACGCGATTCACAAGAACAAATTCATCGATTTCTCCATGCTCATGTGGAATTAATCCAATCCCCGCATAGGGTAGCATCACCACAAGTTCTTGAATAGACCAAGCAAAAAAGAATGAACTAAAATGCTCTCGAATTGGTCAATCAAAAATTCCACTGAAACTATCTCCAAAAATCATAGAAGGAAAAATTCGGATTTGGAGAGTGGAACGAGTGGTGCACGAATTTTATCCTTGGATTAACTCAAGAGGTGGTGTTACGAACCACTCCTAGCTATGCTAAATCAAAGGTAGTTTGACAAAAAGCTCAAGAACAAGAGCCACTCCTCTCTCTAACCCTAAACTGCCTGGAACATCACACAAATGAGAATGACGCTCTAAGGATAGTTGCCCAACTAGCCTATCATATAGATATTAGGCGCTCGTCAAAAGACAAAAATGCCCTCACATGAAGTACTCAACCCAAATACCCACCATGGGTAAATCCATACAAGTTTTTCTTCATCGATTGAACGGCCATGCTTCCTGTACAAATTTGCTTCGTATCAATGCAACCTCTGTGAATCTACCATGCGCCATCCCATTCCTCCTCAGGATCTGACCAGCTCGATCTTGGCCATCGTTAAGTGATTTGCCACGTAAGCATCGGACAGTCCGACCCTTGACAGTGGACTGTCCAAGCTTGCCCAGGCAGACAGTCCAGCGAGCGTGTTTTTCAGTTTGGTTTTTTGTTTCTTGCCGCCGGACAGTCCGCCGACCCAACGTGGACAGTCCGACGTGCATCTACTAGACAGTGTCCAGCAGCTGTGTTTTTCTGAGTTTCTAGCCATCGGACAATCCGGATCCACATCGCGGATAGTCCGCTAACCCCACCGGACAGTCCGCCGACTTGCGTGTTGTGTTAGTTTTTCTTGGTTCCGCTCTATCTCATGACGATTTCTTTCCGGTTGATCTGCTATGACTCTAGGGCAATCCCTAGGTCATCCACCTTGCAATCAAGGTCGTGATCTTACCGTGTTTCGCTTGGTTTTCTTTTAAGGGGTCGTGAGAGCTACAAGATTGATAATTTGAAAGAATTTTTTGAGGCTCCCATTCAACCCCCCACCCACTCCTCTAGTCGCCGCTTCAGTCCTTCAATGGTGAAGATAACTGAATGTGTTGCGGGGGGGAAGAGTGAGGAGAGAACGGCAGGACTGAGGGAGAGGGCGGAGGCAGAGAGAGGAACATCGAGCGACGGAGGAAATTTTGGTGGAGATATGAACGGCGGCGCCGGCGAAAATAAAGGCGGTGAGAAAGAGAGGAGCAAAAGAGAGAGACATGGAATGAGCGGGAGTAATTCGTTGGGAATGGAATGAATGGGATACAGATTCGGGAAACGTTGCAACCGATGGGAGGTTTGACCAGCAAGAATCCTAAAGCAGCGACGAGCGGTGAAAGATAACGCAGGCGCGTGCAGCCCATTCCGGAGTTGCATTTTTGAGAGGCACTCTCTTCTTATAGGCCAAGGCTAGGGCTAGCCGCCACCAATTAGTTGGCGAGGAGCATCACGGACGATGGAGTATTTCAAATTTTGAATCATTACCTTCTCCGAGGGGCAAGGGCCAGGTGCTGAGATTTTGAAATTTGAATTGATCTTATCTCTTCATGGAGTTTATCCCTTCGTGGAGCTTCTCTCTTCTTGTGTGTTCCTGGCAAGAATTTTGGTGTTGAGTGTGGGCTAGTGTCGTCGGGGAGAACGGAGAGAAGGCAAGCAAATCGCCCTAGTAACATGCTCATATCTTGTTCTTATTTTTCTCTAATATTTTTAATGCTTCTACATTATATATACATACTACCTTGTCTAAATTTCCCATTCATGAAAACTTGGTGTCATGATGGCAATTTTATTGTATCGGTCACAGTTCAGTTATGAGACTGTCTGGGTTTTCCATTGGAAACGACTCTTGTATAGAACAGAGTAGTCGGTGATGGATCTGTAGGAGCGATCGATTACTAGTACGTCAAGATTGTCATTTGTCATGGGTTTAAGGGCTCAGCTTTGCTAGAACCTTCATTCTAGTAGAGATTGTCGATGACATGGTACCCCTGAGTGCTAAAGTGTGAAATTTCACCCTATGACTTCCGAGTTGGAAGCTTGCTATCATATATAACACCATAATTTTTTAACCTATTTTTTGTAGGGGATACTTGCTGTGTTTATACTCACTCTACTTTAATTTATATTTTTTATGGCTATCAATAATGAAGATCGTACCTCTAAAACTATGTTGGTGCATGAGAATGAGAATGAGATGTAGGTGTAGAAGGGCATCATCTACTAGCATAAATAAAATTGTTTTTTTATGTACGACACTTCAAATGTAATGAATAAAGGACAATAACTTATATTGTCAATAAAGTGTTGAGAACACTTATTTAGGCCTTACATGTTTATCGGGCTTTGACAAATGTGTGACGACAGTTACAAATAGACCCAAGGTTGGGGCGTGAGAGAATCAAGGAGGAGATGGAGAGAGAGTTGGGAGTGGAGAGCGCTTACCAATGCTATGGTGAGGCAAAGGGGCTCTAGTTTTTTTTGCTATGATTAGGCGTGAGGCAAAGGGGGCCTGGTTTTCACAGGCTTCTACGGTTTGGCAGTGAGTTAACGGGGAGCCCTGGTTTTCACAGGCCCAACCTCACACGAGTTCATCTTTACAACAAACCGCAATGCACAAAGAGATTCACCAACCGAGGAAACCTCGGGAACAATATTTACAAATATGAGCGTCTTGGAGTGCTCTTTGAGACACGACTGTGTTGGAAAAAGGGAGACTATTTATTTATTTACAATATTTGTTAGTTGACTACCTTACTAGGCTTTCCCTAACAAAACTATTCCGAGTGACCACCCTATTGTCACTTCACTGTCCAGTTCGTGAGTCCCACTCGATACAATTACGATTTAACTTTAACAAAACCAATGAATTTGAACAAGAGTTTAATTAGGAAGTCACGTAACTTCATAGTATCTATCCTATACCCCTTAAAGTCGTAGACGGCGAGCGCTCTGCCTCGAGACCCAAATCACTGTTCTTCCTATAGAGCCTCATGCACGCCGTCCGATCCTCAACCTCTCAATCCACACCGACCACGCGCCCAATCTTCTGGATACTCCGGACCCTCTCCCTATCGTTCACGCTCTCCTCTCTCTCAGCCCAGACGCGGCGCCGCCCCACCTCGACCGCCATAATATTTACAATCCAGGTAAAGGGTTTATGTCTATGCTTGACGATTAATACTGAACATTTCGTCCTTTCCAATACCAAAACAAATGTATACTATCTGAGAGATGTGTAATTCTTAAGTGGCATGCACTACCATTGGCTTAATTTATTTTCATGACCACACCTATTTTTCTAGATTACATTGTAACCATCAGTTCTCATATTAGCCACTGATAATTAATATTTCAAGATATGATAAATGCCTTTTTTTAAGAGCATGATAGATAGCACCTGCTTACATTATTCTGAATATTACATTACAGTTACCTATAATTTCTGTATTATCCAAGTGAACAGGTGGTACCTTGGTCAAACTTTCAGAGGGGATCAAATTGTTTTCAACATGTGGATTGACTGCAAAAGCTGACAACCACAAGCTTGGCAATGTTTCTGACCAACACTTGCTATGCCTTGGAACGATTTGATGATACAAAACTCCAAGGTTAGTACCCTGTCGTTGATCAGCCTCACGGTGCAGTACCAGTTACTTCGTTACTGCTAATTGCAAGTTCAAAATTAAAGAACCTTGGTGTCTTCTATGCATATGTGATTTCAAGATAACTCTACTTTTAATTGCATAGAGTAGGATATGTGTGCTTCCAGATTGCTCCTAAATGTTGATATGACACTGATATTCCTATATATATTGTGCTAGCTGCTGTTTTGCTCATCTCTTAGTACATGTCAACTGTGTGTGTAATTACAGCTGCAAAAAGAGCATTTGTTAGGCTTAGATATAGTCTGCTACACCAGCATACTATGCCTTCTTTGTGTTTGGTACAATGCCAAAGTGGTGCACATCATATTAGTCGATGGCCTTCCATATAACTTCCAATTTAAACACACTTTTCAGCCCCCTGCTTGCCAGTTAATTTGAATAGGAGGATTATAGTCCCAAAGCACATCCAATGCATGAAAAGATGGACCCTCCCATCCCTCCCCAACCTCCCGACCCGACCAGTTGGCGGCGGCGCCGACGCCCGCACGCCGCAGTCGGCCACCCTGCCAACCACCTCCCTCACCCATCCCAGCCCGGATCCGAGTTGCCCTCGAGCTGATCTACTCGACCATGGCAAGAGCTGGGGCAGTCCGGCTTCCTCGTCGCGTTTCTCTCCCACCCCTCCCGCGCGGGGGGAGCGCCCTGCCGGCCCGGCCCACGCCAGTAAATCTGCTGCCCGCGGTGCGCCCCCCTGCCGACCACGCAACGACACCACCGCCCGTCGGGAGGCTACGCCGCCGCCGGCCCGGTATGGCACGCATTCGAGCCGCCACGGCCGATGGCCTCCTCACCGCCGGTGCTTGAGGCAGGCCCCTCCCGCGACCGCGCCCGCTCTCCCTCGCCTCGGTCGCGAGCTGTTTCGTCTTGCAATCTAAAATATTTGTCACCTCGCGCGTCGACGTGCTCCCCGTCCTCTCCCGTCCTTCCTTCGCGGATGGTGGTTGGCAGGGGCGCCCCGTCGACGTTGAAGAGGGCGGTCGACGCCGCCGTTGTTATGCGGCCGTGCTCCTCGCCCTGCGCCCGTCGCGTCTCCGCCGCCGCCCCGCCATCGACCCCGCCGCCGGCTCCCAGCCCCCCTGTGTCCCGGCCGCTTCCCGCCTTGTCGCCAGCACCACCGCCCCGCATCCTTCTCCGCCGCCACCGCTTTTGATGCTGCCGCCACAGCGATGTCCGCTCGGGAGGCGTCTCCGCGCCCGGCGCGGTAAGGCCCTTTCCCCGGAGGCGGCACCCTACTTCCCCGCTGGAAGGTCCAAGGAGATGCGTTGGGTGGACAACTTCTCCGAGTGCTCGCACGATGAGGACGGGATCTCCGAGCCGGAGGCCCTCACCGTCGCTAGCGGCACGTCTTGCCATCCGGTCCCCACCGGGAGTAACCCGGCGGTCATGCCGACCCCGGCCGACTGAATTCGTGGACACGCCCCCGCCGCCGGTGTGCCGCTCGCCACTCGACTTCTCGGCCGGGCGAGCATGCTCGCTGGCCGAAGCGGGTGCCCGCGCCATCGGCTCGATCTTCCTCACCGTCCTTCAACTCCCCGAACGTACTCGAGCCGCGCCCGGTGTGACGCGCCGATGGCTTTAGCCGTGCACCACCTAGTTCAACCGCCTCGGCGCCCGACCACGTCGCCGCCCGGCACCTCCTTTGGCGTGAGGCATGCACGGATCGCAAGCACCGGCAACCTCGGCGCCCTATGGTGTCGGCGGAGGTGGCGGCAGCCCAGGCGCCAAACGCGGGCACCGATCCGTGTTGGAGAGATCCTCTGTCCGCCTCCCTCGACGCCGATGATGCGGGCGCCGCAAAGGATGGATGGCGACGCACGCTGGGACGCCAAATTGGCGACGAGTCGCCGAGAGGGTGGGCAGCCTTGTCGCCGACCGCCGTCGACCCAACGATGTCGTTAACACCGTCAACAACCTGCCGGCGACCTATCGGCTAGCGTCGACCGCGAGCGAACCGCGTATGGCCGCGGAGCCTCCCGCTTGGGGAGACCCAATGGTTGTGGAGATCGTCGCCTCGTGTTCGCGCACTGGTTCCTGACCGGTGGGCTGATTTGGTGGCGGCGGAGTTCGCGACTGTTGCCCGGTCGCCGACGGCCCAGAGGCCCCCGAAGCCTCGGAGTCTCCTCCGTCCCCGTGGACGTGGCCACCGCCATCGCCATGGGCGACGCATAAGATTGAAGACGGAATATCGTGCCGCTGCCGCCAATTCTCAAGTCGGGTCCACGCCTACGCCGTGCACGCACTCCGGCCTCCACCCACACCTGCGTCGTAGTGGCCGTATTGCCGCACGACCTAGGGCTGCTAATGCGACCTTGCAGGCCCAAGCGCTGTTGCTACGTAAGCTGGGCTGCGAGGTGGACGAGGGAGAGGCTCCAGTTGTCGTCGAGGAAAGGGTCAGGACCCTCTTCAGGCGCGGCATGCCGCCGTCCAAGCGGCGCCGTTTCGAGATGCTTCTTGACGGACGTTTTGACCTCTCCGCCATGGAGCTCAATTTGGAGGGGCTTGCCGATGAGGAGGCTTAGTACGCTCGGCTAGTTTGTCGCAAATTTGGTCACCATGTAATCCAACGTGATGTATCCAGTAGCGTTAGGTTTCGCCGTAATCGTTTGGTTACCGTTGCTTCTTGTATTTTCAACTTTCTTCTGCTTAATGAAAACGCGGCGAACGGCGTGGTCTCGAAAAAAAAAAAGTTAATTTGAATAGCACATTTAACTAAATAATTTTGCTTACATTTTTTCCCCACAACCTGATTTATATAAGTGTTTGAGGAAATGCCCAATACGTCGCTGCCTTGCAGTTATTGCAATCTAAAATATTTGTCATGAACATTGTGAGTATATGCAGCATTTATGCTTCCTCCACCCTGCTTTTTTAAGTGTGTCGTACCTGTACAGCTTTGGAGTGTTCTATCTGATATTCATGAAGTGAATTTGGACAGCTCTTTTGAACCATTGGCAAGTTTTGGATTAGTACTAAAAACGCAGTTTAGTGCATAGTTAATTTTGTTGCTCTTTGGAATATTTGGAAGCTAAGAAACGACATCTGTTTTCATAATGTAGGTTGGAAAAGGATGGATATCTTGCTGACCAAATTGGCTTGCACGGTGCAAAAGTTTTCTGAAGATGAAGCTCATGCAGATTCCTTTCACCTAAGAAGGTCAAAGCCTGGAGTTCCTGTAAAGTGGCATAAAATACGGTTTGTTGTTCATGTAAGGCATGGGCTGCTGAATGCAGATGAAGAAGGTGCTAGATAGAGGAGAGCACGGGAGAGGACGAATTGGGGCTTCACAGGTTTGGTGTGCACCTGGATACTCTCACACTTTTTAGTCTAAAGTACCTGATCAAATGCTTAAGCTCTAACATATGAACCATCAATGTTTCCTGAGCTGCTTCCAGTAAAAAAAGTTTCTTGACCTACAGTTTTAGTTGCAGATCTAAGGTAAGTGAATTACTGCCCTGATCTGTCCTTAGTCCTATGTTATTCAATTAAACTTATATTAATTGCATGTCAAATGTTTGATACATGGTCTAAGATTAATTCCAATGAACAAATGTTTATTAAACTCTAAAATATGAAAGATTTGCATGCTTAACAAAGTTAGTTGGCCACCTGAACCTGAATGTTAGTGAGAAACTACGTACAATAATACTCTGGATTATATTGGTTTTTGAGTTCTCATGCCTCCGCTGTACACTAATGGATCCAAACATGCCTCACTCAGAAGTCAGACAATGAAGTGTTGGATTCAAATGCATATGCATGTATGTTCTTTACTAACTATTCTTCATAATACTTTTCCCCTTTGCCTCTCTAATATCATTTAATTTGACTGAAATGATTATCGACAGATATTTTACACAAAATGTTTTTGGAGAACACATGCTCAAATTTTCAAATACTTAACATGAACAGATTGGAATGCCTTATAGTCAAAGCATATCCGTGCTTTACAGATTTTCATTGGCACCATATGCAATCTTTTGATTTACTTCCATAATAATAGGATCACTTATGCCATTCCTGTCGTACAAAATATGCCATTGTTAAGATATCCAGAATAGATGATTGCCATACATTTTGTTCATAAAAAATTGAACCTTGGTTGCTCTTTTTAGATAACTGTTTCTGCTACATAAACCAATCTTGCAAGGCTACAACACGACTCCTTCCATACCAGGTAATCTTTTTCTCATCCATGATTACTTTGTAGCATTTTCTGCACCGTTTACCGGGACAAAACTCAGTTTGTTACCTCATTTTAACGTTTTAGACCACACAGCCAGTTCATAGGCCTTTTGGTAAATACATATATACTACTAATATTTTCTTGCCCTTACCATTTGTCCTTGATAGTGCTGATAACATTGTTGTTGCTTAATCAAAGTTTCCTGATATCGAATTTGTTTATGCTTCGGTCCAGGTTTAGGTTTAGCTTTTGTTCACATGGCATTCTCATAGTAAGGGCTACATAGGTTGAGGTTTCTTGCCCTCTTAAGTCTTTATGTACTTTGTTATCAACAATTGGCAATCCTATGTTTTCAACCTGCAGGTACCAATTATTTCAAGCGAAAAGAGGGTACATTCCTATGTTTTTTTGTTACACACGTATGCAAGGTCACCAACTCTTGACCATCACCGCCTGCCATTGAAGAACTAAAACTTCTTATATTTGCAGATCTACTCTTCATGTATAGAATATGTCGTTATCTTAGTATGTTTTTTTTCTTGATACAAAACTAAATGTTGCATTTGAATAATAATTGGTTGATACATGTATGCTATCTTTGTGGCGTTGTGTTCCATTGCCCACGCTTCGCGCGGGGTTCTATGCTAGTACTACATGATATATATATATATATATATATATATATATATATATATATATATATATATATATATATATATATATATATATATATATATATATATATATATATATATATATATATATATATATATATAGCTGATGATGGCCATGTCTAGTATTTGCTCTCCATCTTAGTGCACGTGCCACGTGGTGGGGCTGCTGATCGACCCGGACCCATAGTATAGACTCTTGTACATGTGGCTACTGAAAAAGCGAGCATGCACCTGTTGCTTTGCTGCTCGAGGAACAAGGCCAGCCACAGCTGCCAGGGGCATTCGATCGATGAGATTGTGTTTAAGATAACGGTGCTCCTTAATCTTGTTTGCATTGCTACATTCTATGGTCTATCATCGTTCTATCTTGTTTATTCTGTCTGCCGCTGGCGTGGTGCCGTGGATCGACTGCGTCTGGGTCTCTGGCCGCCTGGCGAGTGGCCCCCGCATTGCCATGTCGGGTTCGCGCCACGGACGAGGCCGTGTCCGCCATGTACCGACCTGCTGGTGGTTGTCGCCTGCGTACGGCCGGCTCATGATCCGCGACGATCGACCCGGACCAGTGCTGCCACGTGTCCATCTCCACGATCCTCGAGAAGCCGCCGTCGAATAGCCCCCGATGGTGCACCACCGGCACAACGATCCGCTCCTTTGTGAGCAAACAAAAAAGGAAGAAAAATGTCACTTCATATCATATCTTAAAATTAATGTGATTCCCTTGTATAATTCCTCATCAAAGTCCTCACTTGTATATCTTTTATTTTTTAAGAGCTATACTTGAAGCATATGTTAGCAGAACTTGGTTTTATAGATTAACTCAAGAGGTGGTGTTACAAGCCACTCCTAGCTAAATCAAAGGTAGGATTACAAAAAGCTCAAGAACAAGAGTCACTTCTCTCTCTCTAACCCTAGCCTCCCCGCAACACCCCACAAATGAGAGTAACGCTCCCAGGATAGTGGCCCAACTATCCCATCATATAGATATAGGCGCTCGTCGAAAGACAAAAACACCCTTACATGAAGTACTCAACCCAAATACCCACCGGGGGTAAATCTATACAAGTTTTTCTTCATCGATTGAACCACCATGCTTCTTGTACAGATTTGCTTCGTATCAACGCAACCTTTGTGATTCTGCCATGCGCCACCCCATTCCTCCTCGGAACCTCCACCCTGGTTTTTGATTAGGCCCAAACCCAACGTCCAATGGCGGTTTTGAGGCCCAAACTACCAAACCATCTACGCCTAGCTTTGAGGCCCAAACCAGCAAACCGTCCTCGCATGGTTTTGAGGCCGAAACCACCTAACCCCTCTAATGTCGACGCGTGCCCAACCTCCGCTAAGCTTGACGCCTTCACCTTCCTTCTTGAGTTAACCGACGTCATCTTCGTCTCCCATGTAGATGTGTGTCTAGCCTCCGCCAAGTGCAACGACGCCATCAGCTTCCTCCTTGACTTGGTCGATGATGTCTTCATCACACATGTACACTTCCTCTTGTCGATGTCCCCAAGTGTTAGTCACCACGGCTGGTCATCCGGCCTCCTGGTCCCTCGGTCCAAGCCCAACCCATCACCGCTCTTGGTCCATCAACATGGCACGTCCCTACTGGACCTTCACATCACCATCGACCACCACCTCCAAGGTTCACACCTGTACACCACAAGGCAAGAGATATGTTGCAAAACACACTCACGCCATGGTTAGTCAATAAACTCAATCCAAGACGCGAGCCCGTTGACAGTCACTCATAACAAACCCAACCACAAGTCACATATGAACCTTGTGTTCGCAGAAGGTTGTGGCGTGGAGCCTGCAAGTCAGGTTGCTCAAGCACTTGTAGGGTGTGCCTATATTTCTTTACTAGCTCCGTAGCACTTCTTGTTTACATATTTGTTTTGGTAATCAACTTGTGCCATTTTACGCTAGCTTGGTGTGTGAGGTACACTATACACACAGGCTCCTGCACACAACCTGGACATCCCAGCTTTCACTTAAAAATGTAAATTCCTTTTCTCGCGGAATGAAAATCTTATTTGAAAATAAAATTGCCTACAATTTGGGGTATATATACAATGGAAGGGGTCTACATATGATACATAAAAAGAACCTACGAAAAATATCATAGAAAAGCTAGGAAGAGACATCCCAGAGTCCTATCCACTTTTCTTGTGAGCTGTGCCTTCACGAGTCGGACATTACATTGACGTGGAGAGCACATTGAGGTGGCTAGCGTTTAAGCGAGAGCATATGCATAGATTCGGCCATGGAACCATCCAGGCTAATAAAGAAAACTCCAATTTATTTTTTATACTCATTTTGAGAAAACTACACTCAAAGTTTCCACAAAAGAAAAAAAAGTTGTTCACACAGAAAGCATTATAGAAAAAAGTAATTCAATATTTTTTTGGAAATTATGTCTAGTAAAAAACATTTTTGCTAAAATGTTACATAATACGTTAATAACGTACGTTGGGGAGCATTAATTAAAATGTTTCCTTTCTAAAAAATTTAAAATATGTTATATATTAGATCTTATTTTGCTCCCTCAACTGTAGCAACCCCAATTCAAATATATATGTGATTTAATAATTAAGAGAAAAGACCAAACTCAAATATTGAGATTCATGTGAATAAGGATATTCTTATTCATATCCAGTTGTGTTTGCAATGTTTATTGATTGCCTGCTGCTGAGATCATGTTAGAAGGTGAAATGAACAAGAATACAAGATGGGATTTCTAGTTGTCCTCTGCTTGTAGAAATCACATCACAGTACCAAGAAACGTCTCATTCTCTCCTATGAACTGAGGGCACGTAGCATAAGCAAAGCTTGTCTGCTAACTAGATGTTCATAGTTTTTCTTCCGGGCACGCATGACCTTATTGTCAACTCACTTGATTGGAATGTTGAACAATGCTGAGCAGGACTGCAACAAGTAGCCAAGTCAGGGCTCAGGTTTGACGATGAGCTAGTCTAACGCGAGAAATTCAGAAGCAAAAATTGCAGGTTCAAGTATCAAGTGTCACTACAACTAACAATCGAGACAAATTTTTGGGTAGGTATGATTGACCAAAGGTTGGCATCTTATTCATTACCTTGCACTTCGATTTCAACCGGTGCTTAGCTTTAGGGATTCAGTCTCGTCGGGCAATGTCGTTGATTTGTTGTAATCTGCATACTGAGAATTTATAAGAAAATCGACAACAATGGTCAGCCATCTCGTCCAGTATGCGTGACTCCTTCAATTTCTTGAAACCTAACTTTTTTTTTGAAAGAACAAGAAGGGCTTGGAATCTCTACTGAAAATTAATTTATTAGAAAAAATTCAAAACAGTACAGAAGTTTTAGGGAACAAAGAAAGTAAAAAGGAAAATTACAGAGGCAGCTAAGAGTGTGGTAGTTCTAAAATCTTTTATAATCTTGGATCTATCCATTCTTGAATCTTTGGGAAATACTTTCTTTTTGCTCGACATAGAAGATTGACGAGCTCCTGCTTGAAAATGCCTTTACACTCTTGAACTGAAGGCTGAATTCGTTTGACGATGAGGTTGTTTCTAGTCATCCATATAGCCCAGCAGAATAAGATGATAATTTCCATGAAAAAAAAGGTTGGTTTATTTGAACCCGAAGCCATTCTAAATTTTCTACATGCCTTAGTTATTGGTCTATTCAAAGCATGATGGACACCCAAAAAGCCGCTGCAGAAGGACAACGAGATCTAACACTAGTGAAATGGAATTTTCGAAGAATTTTGCAGGAATCCTTGATCTTCTAAAGCAGCAAAAAGCCTATTGGAAGCAAAGAGGAAATATTAAGTGGGTCACTCTTGGAGATGCTGGTACTAAATTCTTTCATGCTCAAGCCACTATTAAATATCGAAGAAACTTCATTGCTGATTTGAAGAATGATAATGATGAGTTAATCTCTGAACATCATGCAAAGGCAAATCTGATTTGGGATTCCTTTAAAGAGAGGCTAGGAGTCAGTTCCTTCAACTCAATTAGCTTTGACTTAAATTCTTTGCTTTTGGCTCGAGAATCTGGATAGCTTAATCATCCCATTTACAACTGAGGAAATTGATCAAGTAGTTGCACATTTGCCACGAGATAAAGCACCAGGCCCAGATGGTTTTAACACTGATTTTATCAAATCTTGTTGGCATATAATTAAGGGGATTTCTATAGAATTTGTCATTCTTTCTTCAATAATGACATCTGCTTGCAAAGCATAAATGGTTCTCACATCACCCTCATTCCAAAGAAAGATGATGCTCAAAAAGTTGCGGATTTTAGACCCATTTCTTTGCTTAACTCCTCAGTGAAAATCCTCACTAAACTTTTGGCTAATAGACTGCAGACTGTGCTCCCCTCTTTGTTACACAAGAATCAATATGGTTTTATTCAGAATAGAACTATACAAGATTGTGTTGCTTGGGCTTTAGAATATCTCCATATGTGTCATCAATCAAGAAAAGAGATTATCATTTTAAAGCTTGACTTTGAAAACTTTTGACAAAGTAGAGCATGAGTATCTGATCAAGATTATAGAGCATAAGGGTTTTCCTTCAAGGTGGATTTCCTGGATGAGAGCTATTTTCAGTTCAGGTACATCAACAGTTTTACTCAATGATGTTCCAGGGAAAGTCTTTCATTGCAAAAGGGGTGTTCGTCAAGGTGACCCACTTTCTCCTTTGCTTTTTGTCCTGGCATCAGATTTCTTATAGACAATCCTGAACAATGCTACAACCAATGGTCAGTTTCATTTACCATTTCAACTCAATTGTGATTCAGAGTTTCCTATTTTGCAATATGCTGATGACACTCTAGTCTTTATGAATGGTGATTTAAATGAGTTGAGTAATTTGAAGGATATTCTCGCATAATTATGCCAATTGTTCTAGATTAAAAGTAAATTATGAAAAAATCAATGATGATACTGTCAACATTTCGATGAGAGATTGGAAATTCTAGCCACCCATTTTGGCTGTTCAAAAGGTTCTTTACCTTTCACATATTTGGGCCTGCCTTTGGGTTCTTTCAAGCCAAATGTAGCTAATTTCTCGCCAATTGTCTCAAGATGTGAAAAAGACGGGTGGTCTGTTGCCTCTTTTCTGAATGAAGTAGGTAGACTCCAAATGGTAAATGTTGTTCTAACAGCTTAACCAACCTTTGTAATGTCAAGCTTTTTATTCACAAAAAGGAGTAATTAAGCAAGTGGATAAATATAGGAAGCATGGTCTTTGGCGTGGTTCCAATCTTCGAGTAAGAAGCCTTCTAAAGCTGCCCGCCCATAGTCCGTTTTACCCAAAGAAGAAGGAGGTCTTGGTGTTCTTGACATTACAGTACAAAATGAGAGTCTCCTCATGAAGCATTTGCATAAATTTTATAACAAGGTAAATCTCCCATGGGTACACTTAGTGTGGGAAAAGTATTATTCGGTGGACAATTACCCAATGTCAATACCCCCCCGGAAGAATGTCTTTTTGGTGGAGGGACATAACCAAGCTCATTCCCAAGTTTAAAATTGTAGCCAGGGTGGTGGCTAATGATGGTTCTACCTGTCTTCTATGGCATGATTGCTGGAATAATGTTGCTCTCGGTGAAAACTTTCCACATCTTTACTCATATGCAATTCAGATTCACTCAAATTGGCAATGGCTCTCTCAACAGATCCTCTTCATGATTTATTTCAATTGCCTTTGTTAGTAGAGGCCTTTACTGAATTTAATGATTTCTCAAATCTACTGCAAGACTTTCAGATTCAGAACATAGTAGATGTTTGGCATCATGGTTGGGGCTCTTCCTATTCCTCAAGGAAAGTTTATGCAACTCTCATTGGACATCATGACACTCCTTCAGCTTTTCATTGGCTGTGGAAATCTGCTTGTCAAAATAAACGAAAATTTTTCTTACGGCTTGTGCTTCAAGACCGTTTAAGTACCGAGGGGAGCTTTTTTACGATGAAGGAATATGCATTTGCCGGATTATACATGTGTTTCGTGTCAGCTAGGAGTGGATGAAGATCTATGTCACTTGCTCTTTCACTGCCCGTTTGCTATGTCATGCTGGAATTTGATTTCAGTAATCATTCCTAATTCTTTAAATGTTGCTTTAATTGTGGAAAGTATCAAATCTCAATTACAGGTCCAATGTTTCATGGAAATTATTGTGACAATGTGTTGGTCCATCTGGATGCTTAGGAATGATGTAATATTCAGAGCTCAGAACCATTCTCTCGAGAAGATGCAAGGAAGTTTTCAAAAGGAATTTGCCCTAGTTAAGCTGAGGGCAAAAGCTTCTCTTAAAATCAGTTTAGATTTATGGATAGCTTCTCATTTGTAATTTTCCTAATTTTCTTTCATACTTTCTTCGTCTCTTGAAGACGCTGTATAAGGACTTTGTACTTTTTTGTTTATAATAAAAGCACAGTAGGGGCTTGCCCCTCCTGTTTTCATCAAAAAAAAAAAGGACAACCCATGGAGATGATGCAACTTCTCAGCAAACCACAAGTTCTTAGTCTATCTTTCAGCAATAACCAGAAAAAAAATAACTCTATGTTTGCTCTGACAGAAGCTTCTCCAAAACCATTTTAAGGTCTGGTGCACCCAGCAGTGACCACCCATTTGGAAGGTAAAGGCAGAAAACAAGTGTAGGTTCTTCGCTTATATACAAATTAGATATTTTTTAGAGGAATTATTAGAGATTTTTATAACACTTGGGAACATTCTGAGCTCTCCATTTCGTTAAATCCAATAATTAAAAAGTAGGAGTACCCAGATGGGAGAAACCTAAGTTTCTATGATCCCTAATGGCCGCTCTGCCGCGAAGGTCGCCGGCGCGTGTGATTGACCACTGTCTTGCCTCCGCGCCGTCATGCGCAGGCTGCGCCTCGCGCCCCCGCATGCCGCCCTAAGCTCGTCGCGCCGTCAGCCAGCGCTCTCCCGCCTGCGCCGGGACACTGCACGGCCAGCCGCCGCTCATTCGCGCTGTGCGAGCTCGTTCACGGCATTGCCTGTGCTCATGTGCTCGCCGTCGCAGGCCACGCTCGCTGTCTGCACTAGCTAGCTGCGTCTCGGTCCAGCGCAAGTCGCACGACCGCGTTGTCTCTCCGGCCATGCTCGTCGGCCGTGCTGGTCGCGCCCCTGCGCAAGCTGTGATGTGGTGATCCATGCTGCAATAGCTACTGCTAGTAACAGTGATGCTCCACTTGTTAGTGTTAATCAGGAGAGGGATAAGCTAGATGTTCATGGAGGCAAGGATGCTATGATTATCACTTTTTCAACAGATTCAGAAAGTTTAGCTACTGCTTTGCTGCAAGAGGGAGAGCATAATGTGATTGGTTGCGAGGTATCTGGTAGTTCTTCAAACATTCATGCAAATAATTTTCATTCCAAGGCTGTTGACTCAAAGGAGAATGAGAACACTTTGGTTAACAATATACCTTGTATGCTGCAAATGATTGGTTAACACTTTGGCCGCTCTGCCATGACAAAACCTGGTTGGGTCAAGTATCCCCTACGTGACAGACTTGGGAAATATAAACTATGTGGCCTACTAAACAAAACTAGCCCTCTACGTGATCGATGGACTCTAATATAGGAAATAAAATACGTGACCATCTCAACTAAGCTAGATCAGCATACGAGTATTAATAAAATATTCCGGCCAGGATGTTAATTACGTCGGCATCACATCATCAACTTCCACTTCCATAGTTCCAATGTAAATATATTTTCTAGGGCTCTTTTCTTCACTTTGCTTGTGAAAATTAACTCCTTTAAAAATTAGCTTGGTCGATGCTGCAGCGGTACCAGCAAGAACTTCTTCCATATAGTTCAGTTTCTCACCAAAGAACATCGATCCGAACTACACAGGAGAATACTTAGTAGCCTTGCACGCTGAAAACACTTCAGGAGCCATGTACTCATCAAGCTGTGCTTCCGACCTCCGCTGTACATGCTCGCTTGTTGTCCATGAGGACGACGGACAAGAGCACGCGGCCTTCCATGTCGAGGTGGTGGCCGGCCGAGGTTCCTTCGTGCTCGTCGTCCGCGCAGGCCGGCTTCGCCGCTTCCAAGGCCACTCGCCGTTCCGTCTTGGATGCGCGCAACACCGCTCTCCGGTCGAGGTCGGGCTCCACGGCCGATGACGAACGCGAGCAGCGTCACCTTCTGTGCTACATGCAAAATACTGAACTACCCTTTATCTAAAATTAGGGGTGGAACTGGCTGAAAACAATTTAACGGGAGGATGTGGTTCCTCCCGAGCACCGTAAAGTCACATCCATAAATAAGAAAGAAGAATTTTTTTCGGCAAAAACTTTGCTACGGATTTTATTAGACGATAGAAAGGGAAAAAAAGAGAATTTTTACAACTTTTCACTACCGAGTGCTACTATCCACCTAAACCACTAGAAAAAAAAACACACAACTTCACAACAAATTTACAGGTAGGAGGAAACAAAGAAAAAGAGAATTACACCCCTCCTGTTTATAATTAACAAAAGAAAGAGTAATTACATTCTCTGGAAAAAAATCACATATATTCCAATGACACGCAGGCCACCCGAATGTTACACTGGCATTAATTCAAAGACACTATTTAAAAGTTCAACAAAATCACATCATGGATTCATTAATAAATAGATTTCAGATTGACATGACACCACTGCCTACATATCAAAATATCTTTAATAAATCACAAAAGATCGACGAAAATGTCCAGCCCTTGTTGTCTTGCTCAGCCAAACATGTTTGGAAGAGGCCTTACTGCCATGAATGCATCAACCATCTGCTCAGTGACTTGAGCTCTAGCTCTCTGGTGTCCAGAAACCATCTCAGATATAGTGGCAATGAGGCGTTGCTTTACTTCGCCAGTCAGCATCCTTCCTTCCTTGTACTCTCTCTTTATGTGCTCAAATTCATCGTCGTCTTCTAGGAAGAATTCTAGGTATTTGATTGGGACATCCACGTCAAGGTTAGCACCAAGTTTCCTGTGAAGCTCCACAGAGCTCTGGCCACCTGAGAAAGCATATTTATTCACCTTTGCCTTTATCTGCTCCGGACTATCTGTCACATATATTGCAGGATTTGGGTTACCGGCCGACATTTTAGAGCTCCCCTCTCCCTGAAGTGCAGGAAAAATCTTTGACTCAATCAGTGAAGGTTTCTGAAAACCGATTTCAGGAGCAACATCATCACGAATCATCCTGAAAAAAGGATCCTGGTATATTGCACATGGTATCAGGCACCGCGGTTGGTCATTGCGAGGAAACAGATGGGGAAATGACGAAGGGATCGATGGCGCAGCCAACATAGGAGAAAGGCCGATCTTGCCAATGTTATCTTGTTGACTACATTCAGATATCACCATAGAACTTTCACATGTCACAAGGTTGGCAACTTGAACATAATTTTCATAAAATGCCCCTCCAGTATAACTGATATCTGTGAAAATGAAGGTTCTTTCGATATCAAATCCACAAGCTATGATGTCTTTTGCATCTTCACGGGCAAGCATTTGGCATTCAGCAACAGTCAAGTTGTTGTTGTTGTCGAAAGAAAGTGATAGAATTAGAGGATCTTTCTAGCAGTAAATCATTAGGGAACAATAACAAACAATAATGACAAGAGTAATTAACCTAATTCTAGTACTTAATAGTAAATGGTGAAAGAATGTAACCGTCGGTGGAAAGCGTTCATCCCGTCATTCTTCCTTCGGCGACGGCGGTAGTGGCACTTCCCCGCCGCTGTATCACTCCGATCGGTGGAGTCCTCGGGAGTGACGGTGAGGGAAGTGGCGGCCGTCTAACTGCAACTCTCCCCGTCTTGTGCGCCCGGTCCCCACCTCTATTTTTATTAGCACCCTAACCATTAGGGTTAGATGCCCCGAACCATTAGGGTGGCCCCCCCGCCAGCCGGGGCTCCGTTTGAGTCAACCTAACAGAAAGTTGCATCGTCACTTAGCTGTATCACCACGGGCACCTTGAAAGCATCCTGCAGATACTTGGTGAACATGAAGGGGACGAGGTGGCCAATCTGCAGCGGCTCCGGTGAGGGTTCCCTCCCCGTGAACAGGTAGAATTTCCCCCCTGCCTCGTGGAGATCCAGGATGCTGTCCAAATCCCGGTGGGCGAAGAAGACTCCGCGCCGAAGGAAGCGATGCAGCGGGCGGGACGTGAGGCGCGCGATGCGGTGAACGAGCGCGGCGTCAATCCGCTGGCACCCAAACTGGTCGACCAGCTTGTCGTAGTCCGGAGCGAACGCCTCCGACTGGGTGACTACCAGTTCCACTGCCGCCGCCTCGTGTTCTGTAGCTTTGGCCGGAACGGCGCCGACCACCGGCGTCTCCTCCTTCACGACGGGCATTGGCTGTGTCGCTTCACGTTGAGCACCAGTTTCCATGGCACGAGGGATCGAATTGCTGGATGCACGATGTTGCGCCGGTATATGATCGTCGATCTACAACAGAGACTGCTACGTCTCGTATCGGACGCCCGCCTAGGGATCGAATTGAGTTTCGCTGCCGTTCTAGTGGGAGAAGACGGAAGGGACTGGGCGCAGAGAGGCCGCGGATGCGGAACCAACGGCCGGCGGCAGGGAGGCGGTGGCCAGCGGGAGCTGGATTGGATTGAGACAGGCGGATGTGCCTGAGGAGATAAATAGGGGCGGCGGCGGCGGCAAGGTCGAGGGCCCGAGGCCGATGCGAATTCGGCAACTTTCGTATCTACCGCCCAACAGAGATCCAAGGGCTCCCATGCTCCCGCGCCGCAATTGGCCTTTCCTGCGCGGCCTTCCAGACCCGCCGCCGGGGCTTGCCCGCGCCACCGTGCCGTGCTCCTGCTGCGTTGCCCGCGCCGGCCTACGTCGCGGCCGCCCGGCCTGAGCAGGGCCTGCTGCTGGCTCCACATGCTGGTCCACGCAAATCCTGGCTGATGGCACCGCGTGTCGTAGAGGGCGGCGAGGCGGAACGAGGTGACGCGGCCGATACAGTTGCACGTTCCATGATCACGGGTTTCAATCTACTGTGCATATAGCAATGGCCACGAGAAGATCCATAGCGGCTAGTGCCATGACGGTCGCGTAATCGCGTTGCGTGCAGAGAAACTCGACGTGAGCGCATGGACCAGCCGTAGTGTCTTCAGAATCTAGGAGATGTCATGGGTGCCCACCACCAACTCAGCGTGTGCCGCGTGCAGAGCAAAGCGTTCTCGGTGCTACGGCTGCGTGTTAGGTTAGTTCTGGGTCTAACAACGCCTTCGATCCTTCATGCCGTACGTGCGTGCCAAATGGCAACGGTGTGCAGATGCAGCTTGGCGCGCGCCGGCAACCATG
This sequence comes from Hyparrhenia diplandra, assembly GCA_015847255.1. Taxonomy (NCBI): domain Eukaryota; kingdom Viridiplantae; phylum Streptophyta; class Magnoliopsida; order Poales; family Poaceae; genus Hyparrhenia; species Hyparrhenia diplandra. The sequence continues at coordinate 33,026 of JADLZK010011003.1, read as the reverse complement.
ACTACTCTTTCCGATGCTGATCAGCGCCGGCGACCATGTTGAGTGTTGACTGAAACCCAAATGCACAACCTATTGCTTGTCAATTTTGAATCCATTGTGGGTTCGTCGTCATCCGCGTCCACGTCCTCCACGAGCGACGTCGATCGGCGGCCATGGCGCCACACGCTCCGGCGGGTACGGGCGCTCATACGGCCCGTCCTCCGGCAGCCGGCGAGCTTGGGGCTGCGGATCCAAGCTTCCTGGAGATGGATCCATTCCAGTGCCCCTGCCCCGGATTTGGGCACAAGACACTCAACTTCTAAGTTCCGAGGCTTCGGGTGGCATTCGTTGTGCCAGCGGGTAGCGGTAGCGTTTCAGGAGCAGGGTCTGCCGCTGGCGACATGGTCCATGCCCATCCCCGAACGTGATGACGCGGCCGATTCAGCTGCACGATGATCCCGGGTTCCGTCTATTGTGCATATACCTATGGCCACGAGAAGATCCATAACGGCCAGTGTCATGACGGCCGGCCATTATGTCCTCAGAATCTGGGAGCTGGCATGGGTGAGCGTGCCAGCGTGCAGAGCGGTGCGTTCTCGGTGCGACGACTGCGTATTCGGGATTAGTTCTCGGTCCAATAACGCTTCATTCATGTCGTATGTGTGTGCCAATGCCAATGGTATGCAGATGTTCAGATGAAGGTCGGCGGAGGCAACCATGTTGAGTGTTGACTCAAACCTGAATACATCGCCTATTGCGTTGGAAAGTAAGAACAGGCCAAGACAAAACTGGAATTAAATTATATCTCAAATGTTTAGGACAGGCCGTAGTTGTGGATACAGCAACAGGAGCTTCTTCCAGTTCCAGCTACCAGTTGTACAGCTGAATCCATTGTGGGCATGCATAATAACAGAACAGAACTGGAAGAGTTTCCAACACTGCATGAAACAGCTCGTTACAAATTTAGTTTCTCTGGTTGTACTATGGATTGGGCTTCTGCCCCTCTAATACCGCCGTGTTCCAACCAGCGATGGACTTCTGCTTTTAGAGCATCACAACATTTCACACTGGACTGGCCGAAACTCTGAATTCTGAACGTGGTGTGCAACCATGTGACCAAAAGGCTACGTCACTATACAAGCTTGGAGGATCGCACATGGATCCTATTCCTAGTCGGGGATTCAACTGATGACAGGACTGCCAACCAGTTCTTCAAAGGACACTGAGCAGAAAACGCTGCTGCTTTTCAGGTGTTATCATGTGCATGTGTTTCGCAAAATCGTGACATCGATCTTATTCGGCTGCAACGCCTTTTGACCTCTGAATTAGATAGCTAGCTCTTTCACTGAAAGAGGAAAATGACATTATCATCATACACACAAGCAGCACAGTAATCCTAACCTGATGAGCTCAGCATTAGCTCAGAGTGATCTCCGTTCATCCCATCTCCCAGTCCCCAGAGCTTCAAGTGATCGGTCTGGACGCCAGTCCTCGGTTTCAGAAATCTCGGAAAGCGTGGTTGGGCATGAGTATACGTTTCCATTTGCGAGTGAACGCCAATTGTCACCAATTACCGAACAAGTGAACGCCAACAACGGCGATTTTCCAGTTTCCGGCTCCAAAGATGGCGGTCTGAATGAAGAAATTCAGAGAATTAGGTCTCTGGTATGGTCAGGCTGCACTCCGTACAGTACAGGGACAGCAGTCCAAGATATCAGAGCCCGGCGACGGTCTGATGTCACCATGACCTAATGGCAAATGTAATCCGGCGTTTGATTTCAGCTTCACGTTGAAGCCGGTCTGAAGAGTCTGAATGCGAGTGCCGGGGAACCTGGGTTTCTGTTGCAGGCATGGCTAGAAACGAGTACACGAATCCACGCCTGCTTCTGCGCAGGTGGCGTTTGCTGTCGACCATGGCGGTCTCGGCTTTTAATGGCGCCGAGGCGAGCTGATGGTAACCGCAGCGGTGAGGGTGGCCACGGCAAGGGGCCGGGCGGATTTACCCATGCCTCTTGTTACGCGGCGCCTGATGTCACCAGGCCCATTAATTAACAGCAACTGCCTCAAGCAACGGTGGCGACACGCCGGGGAGGAAGAGTCCTGGATGCTGAGCGCGACGGCCGGAACGCAACGAGCCATGGATTCAGATGTGGAGAACCAGTCAGTGCAGGCACCGCAGCAGGTTCATTGCATTCTGCATCTTTGATTTGAACTGAAGACGAGGCCACCTGAATGGCGGGAAACGCTTCACGTCGACAGATCGATCGATCGAGATGAATGAAATGATCTATGCAGGCGAAACCGCTGCTGAAAAGACTAGAACGTTCGTTGTGGATTTCTTTCTGAGACATGGATCGGACGCCTCCTCTTCCGTCGAGACAGAATGAAATATCGAATCCGATTAGGACCTGTAGAGTGCCAGTTCCGATTAGGTCCTTGGTCCAGGCTGAATCCTCTCCTATTCTGGGTCAGAACACCTGAGTTAGGCCAAGAAGAAGCCCTGAATGTTTAGGTGCCCTGTACAGTCTGTAGAACTGCTTGGCATGCCAGCTTGGTAGCATCTGATGTTTAGGCGCCGGAACGCCTCAACATCGGCACACAATGCAGGAGGTCGACGCAGAGCTTGCGCTCTCCTTAGTCTGGAGGGACGAAGTGTTTGATTTCGTTGCGGCTTCTAATGACCGGCAGATCTCAAATGACGTCCCGGCTATGCCAATGTCAAGCCAATAACTCTGCTGGCGATGTGAATCCGTCGTGGCTGCAGCGTAGCCGTAACCGGCTGTGAGCGTTCCCGGACAAGAAATAGATACAGGAAAACAGATGCGGATGCAGTGCAGTGCAGCAACAGCTCGTCGGCTTGTGCAAGCAAGCGTCAACAGATGTCACGCAACGACAGTGTCCAAAGGATCGCGCCCGAGCAACCAACAGTCTCAACTCTCAACCCAGGTTGCTCACACCGGCCGAAAGTTACGTCTCGGCTTGGATGGATCGGCCGGCCCCGGGCCTTGCATTGCACCGTTGGCCGCCTTCCTCTGTTGGGCTGGCTGGTAGCCCGATAACGTAGCACTCTCCTCTGCTGGCCTACTCGGCTAACAGCAAAACCACATACTATCTGGCTTGTGGCCACATCCATCGTAGTCGGGGGCATTGAATTGGAATTGCTGGTTCGGCTTAACCGCCGGAGGTGCATAAATACCTGGAACGCACAGCTCTCAAGTGGCAGCAGCAACCACCAGCAATCACCATGCCTTCCCCTTCCTCGGCCCACTGGCTGAGCCTCGTCGGGAGCATCTGGCTGCAGACCATCAACGGGCCCAACGCCGACTTCCCCGTCTACTCGTCGCAGCTCAAGGACCTGAAGCACATCACGCAGGTGCAGCTCAACTTCCTGGCCTTCGCGTCCGACGCCGGCAAGCTCTTCGGCTGGTTCTCCGGGGTGGCGGCGCTCTACCTGCCGCTGTGGCTCGTCGCCTTCGTCGGCGCCGCCTTCGGCCTCGTCGGCTACGGGGTCCAGTACCTCTTCCTCGACAGCGCGGGGCTCCGCTACTGGCACCTCTTCCTGCTCACCTCCCTGGCGGGGAACGGCATCTGCTGGATCAACACCGTCTGCTACCTCCTCTGCATCCGCAACTTCGGCGCCAGCAGCCGCGTCGCCGTGGGCCTCGCCACCAGCTACCTCGGCCTCAGCGCCAAGGTCTACACCAGCCTGGCGGACTCGGTGCCAGGGCTGGGCGCCACCAACTCCAAGGCCAAGACGTACCTCCTCCTCAATGCCGTGGTGCCGATGCTCGTCACCGTCGTGGTGGCGCCGTCGCTCAGGGTGGTGGAAATCACGAGCGGGGCGAGCTCGGACGCGGCATTCCTCGTAATGTTCGCCATCACGCTCGCCACGGGCGCCTGCGCCGTGGTCGGGAGCATCGGCTCCACGTCCGGCAGCGGGCTGTCGTCCAGGGAGCACATCGTCAGCCTCGGCGTGCTGCTGGCCACCCCGTGCTCATCCGCTGGCGCTCAGGGTCCGGGAGAGCCTCCACAAGATACGGGAAACCAAGCGGGAGAACAGGATCCACGACCTCGGCACCGACGACGTGGGCGCGGGTGCTGTCGTCGCCATCGATGTGGCCGACGCCGACGCCGAGAGCGTCAAGGAGGGAGACGGCGTGACGGTGGAGGAGAAACCGCAGGAGGAGATCGGCGGCCTCCGGCTGCTCAGGAAGCTCGACTTCTGGCTCTACTTCTTCAGCTACATGTTCAGTGGCACCCTGGGCTTGGTGTTCTTGAACAACCTGGGACAGATAGCCGAGTCGCGACGGCTCGGGCAGACGTCCACGCTCGTCTCGCTGTCGTCTTCGTTTGGATTCTTCGGCCGCCTGCTCCCGTCCTTCTTGGACTACTACTCCGCGAAGTAAGCAACAAGATTCAACCATTCTGTCTCTTCATACCACTCCTATCCTATTCCTAGCGAGAATATAATTGAGTGATTGGTATATATCCTGAGACCTTGGAGTCATCAGTAGTCTTAGTCTATATATGAAGACTCCGACTCGGTAGTAGTAGCTTCAGTTTCCAGTTTCAACTTTCTTCTAGATCGATCGATCCATGCAAGCAGTCTTTTTAAATTGACGTGCTAACGAACTGCTGCTGCAGGAGTGGCTACTCCATCTCACGGACGGGATCCATGGCGACGCTGATGGCGCCCATGTCCGGCGCCTTCTTCCTTCTCCTCAACTCGAGCGACCTGTTCCTGTACCTGAGCACGGCCGTGATCGGGACGTGCACGGGCGCCATCACGTCGGTGGCCGTGTCGGCGACGAGCGAGCTGTTCGGGACCAAGAACTTCGGCGTCAACCACAACGTGGTGGTGAGCAACATCCCCGTGGGATCCCTCTGCTTCGGCTACTTCGCGGCCTACCTCTACCAGCGCGGCGCGCGGGGCAGCACGCACCGGTGCATCGGCGCCGCCTGCTACCAGGAGACGTTCGTCGTCTGGGGCGTCACCTGCGCCGTCGGCACGATGCTCTGCGCCGTGCTCTACGCCCGGTCGCGCAGCTTCGCCGGCAGGCTACCGGCGGCGGCGGCGGCGGGAGAAATAAGGACATCATGCCTCGCCCGCTTAGCTAATTGCCTCGCGTCGTCGTCGTAGGTGGTAGAAGGCAGGCTCCGGAAGTTTCTGATCTGAGGGCCTTTCCTGATGATTAATCATACAAAACCCATCGATCGATCAAAGCATCTGCATGCCTGTAGGCGATGTAGATTTTGATCGCTGTTTGTTTTTTTCTTCTTCTTCGATTCGAGTTTTTATCTTGACTGATATATCCCGATGCAAGGGGCCGGGTACGTAGTACAGGAAAAAAAAAAAAAAAGGGGGTAGGCTGATCATGAATAGATATTGTGCAGCAGGTTGGCCACCTTTTTCACTTGTTATTAGTGCACCGTATATATGTGCAATATATATGTAGAGATATGAGACGCCCAGGCCACAACCCGGCCTCAAGGTGGACACGTCGACGTAGAGGTGAGAGCCGTCGGATTTTGGTTCAACGGACAGCAGGTCGGTTGCATGATGTACGGTCGGTGGTCCCGCTGCCCCCTCCTTCCTCTCTCCCACGTCTCCTGTCCTGGTGGGTCCTGGTGGCACCGCCTCCCCATTCTCTCTCTGTCGGCCGTGAGCGGCGGCCCACGACGCGCCCGGCGAGGCAAAGCCCGCACGCCGGCGCCCTCCGCCTCCGGGCGACGCTCGCGACGCGGCTGACGGAGCTCCCGCGGGCGGGCGGCGGCACCCCGTCGCCGTCGGCGCACCCATCTGCATCACCCGCGGCGGCGCTCCCGGCCGGACGAGCTCGCGGTTCGGTGGCGCTCCCGTCCGCGCGCGCCTCCATCCGCGCCCACTGCGGCGAGGAGGAGCTCGGCGGCCTCGGCTTCTGCGCACGTAGCGAGTTCGCCGGGGACGGCAAGGCGGTCCGCGCGGCGCTCGATGGCGGTCGCTGCGAGGCGCGGGAGTGGCCCGGCCGACGCGACGGCGACGACGGCGGCGTCTGTGGGTGGGAGGGGTTCGGTGGGCGTCACGCTCCGCTTCAAGGCCCGCTGGGGCTCGAGGGACTCCTGGTCGGCTTCCTGGTGGGTGCCGCCGTCAGCCTGGGCGGTGGCAGGGAGCGGAGGGGATTCAGCGGCGACGGACTCGATTCGGCGGCGGCGGCGGCGGCGGCGGACTCGATTCGGCAGCGGCGGCGGCGGCGGCTCTCTCTCCCTTCTGTCCCTGCCAGATGCCGTCGGCGCACCCATCTGCATCACCCGCCATGGCCACAGCCACGAATCTCCGCTGGCAGCCGCGGCCGAGCCGCCACGGCTGGAGCCGCGTCTCTCCACGCAGGCGCGCGAGCGCGGGCTGGCGTTGGCTACTTGGACGGCGCGGTCCGAGCTCCAGCGCATCTGCGTTCTTGCACAGTGGCGGCTTGCTGCTCCGGCGTGGGGCTTCGGAGGTCGTCCGTTGCTGTCCGCGTCCGCCGGCGGCGCATGAGCTGGTGTCCGCGGCGGCGCACGAGCTCGTGTCAGCGGGAGCATGTGCGAGGCAGCCGTGCGAGTCTTCGGCGTGGCGGCGGTGGCCCGGCGCTCCTCTCCGCCGGCTCCGAGGCCGAGGCCTCCCAGCGAGTCCCCGGCAGGAGGGCCGCGCCGGCGGGGAAGAGGAGGGGCGCTTGCCGGGAGGAGGAGGGGCGCTTGCCGTGGCCGTGGACGCCGGTCACGTTCGCGCTGACCCAGCTGCATCACCCGACGCCGTCCCGAGCCTCGCACCGCCGCGGCAGCAGGTCGCGTGCGACCCGAGATGCGCCGCCGCACTGCGCGACGCCGTACCACTGCTTCACCACTGCCGGCCCGTGACCTCGCCAGAGCACGGAGCTGCCTGCGCCCACCGATCCGGTAGCGCTGTCAGGCCGCCTGCACCCTCTGCCATAGCTTCGTGTACCGCCTGCAGTGCATACCATGGTGCTTACCTCCTTCCGATCCCATCTTCTATTTATGAATGCCTCGCTCATGCACGGTGCACACCGCATAGTCGACGAATTGCCTCTACAACAACTTTGGTTGCAAAACGAATAACCATGCTCAACTTTCTGCAGGAACAAAGATGTAGCTGCACGAGACAATTGCTAATCTACGTCTGACAAGCAGTCCAATATACGCTGAAAAGAGGCAAACAAGAAACCTAGAGGTACCCTAGCTCAAAAAAGTTTGTTCAATTTTGCAAGCAACAATTCTCTGAATACTAACAGTTTTATTTATTTTTGATACCTCAACCATGTTCCTAAACATACATTTCATGATGATTCAAAGCAATATGTTCAGCTGCCTCTGCAAGATCAAAGTGTATTCATCATTTGAGATTTAGTCACAGCTGCTGGGTTCAATCTCCTATTTTTTTTTCTCAAAAAAATCTCCTATTTTTAAAGAAAATGTATATATACATTAATCGATTACCATCACTGCATATGTGTGATCTCTGTTCACTGCATATGTGTGATCTCTGTTCACTATGTGAGCCCCAACTATTGACCTCTTGACCTATATATATCTCTAGGGGCTTCGAAAATGCATATATGGCCATAGTACATAGTGCTCAGGAAGTAATCTAAATGTTCCTTTGTATTCCTCTTCCAAAGATTAACATTTGGGCTTCTGTGTGACTGCTGACAATTATATTGCTCCCTCAGGCACAGCAAAAATGCCATAGAAAGGATCAGCATATTAGGCCTCCTTAATATGCCATTTCAAACCACTTCAGTGTTTGCACATATTCTAATAGGGGCTATATGATCACTTGATTTGGTATATAATGCCAACAATGCTTTGCAGTTTTATCTCTAAGTGAGGCAAAAACCACCTATCTTCATAGGACCTGCTCAGTAGGTAACCACAATTTCATACTTCCTCCTCTAAGTTATCCGCAAGAGAATTGATGAATCTCAGCTTACAAATAATTACAGCTCCTCTTCAGATTTTGATCTGCTATGTTATTTGATCTTTCCTATACAATGATAAGATTTGGGATAATTGCCATTATGTATATTAACACGTACCGTCTTTTCTTTTCTCAGTTGGTATTAATCTCCAAGAGGGGTGCTTCTGTATGGTCCTCCAAGTACTCACAGGACCATGCTTGCCAAAGCAGTCGCACATCATACCACTGCTGCTTTTATCAGAGTTGTTAGTTCAGAGTCTGTGCAGCAATACATGGGTGACATACAGTCCAAACATGAATTCCTTTTGAGTTGGAAATAAAATGTAGTCATCGATGCATGTTATATAAGATTAATAGGTAAGTTAATGCCCTCTCATGTATTCTGGATAATAAAATAAAATAAAATACAGTAGCTTAATTGTTCTGGCGCGGCCCGACGTCCGCAACCCTCGCCCGAGCCGCGCTGCTGCCTGCCGTTCGCCCGCGCCTTTGGCAGCCCGCCGGGAGCACGGGAGGAGAGGGAGGGCGGGGATCCACCGGCCACCGAGCTGGAGCCGCCGTCAAGCCGCGTGCCCTGCGGAGGGAGGGAGGGACGGCGGCGGAGTGAGCGAGGTGGGAGGGGAAAGAGAAAACTCTAACACGTGGGACCCACCGTTCGTCAAAAAACCTGCGGGCGGTAAGATCTCAATCTGCGCGCGAACGCGCGCGGCTATAAACTAGTAAATATGAGTGGTACACTTAAAAACTTGAAAGGAATTCAGGTTTAGTTCCGTGCTGATATTATTATTTCGATGGCGTTTGTGGATCTCTTTTCTCTTGGGAGGAGGTTAGATGGACCACGTAGTACTGCACTCCACACCTTGTTTAGTGCCGTGCCGCTGAGAGTGAGAGGTGGATGTGTGCCAACGCGGACCCGGAATTCGTTCGCATTGCGTGCGTGAAACAAACCATGAATGGTCTCGTTTTTGGACTTGTATAGACTTCGTATTTATGACAACACAGCTACTCCTACTTGCATATGATTAGTGGTCCAGAGCAGGCGGTGCTATATTGCTAGCTATTCCACGTTATTTCGGAATATATGTAGATTTTATACAAGTACAGCAAGTTTATATAGTACTGAAAATCTAGATAGATTCTGGAATTTACTAGTAGATGTCTAGAAGTAAAAAGTTTTCAGTCGCCTGATAGATAGGTACATCTGTGGTAGGAGAATACGAGTACTGATGAATTATACGGAAAGGGGAAAAAATAGTGAACTACTGATTGGTTTGGTTGTTATACGCGTGTCCAACCTAACTGTGAGTCCGTACACGAGGTGATCCGAGTCAAGGCCGATGTTTAGTACCGGTAACTGTCCGTCAACTTCGTACTGGCTCAAGGCGCTGAAGAAATCCCCGTAGAGTAGAGATATCATCTTTGGTTGTGCCGTAACCATCTCTATATTCCGTAGCCGTGCGGTTGTCTTTGTATTGTACATTCTTGTTCGTTTGGGCCCTGACCCCAGATGATGGAATCATTTCAAACAACGTCTGGCTAGTATGAAGCTCCGTCTCTTATTAGGCATGTGAAAACATTGCACAGCCATGCGGTCGACATGTGAAAATATAGTATAGTATACCACTGGACAGGGGAAAAGATGAGAGTTACGCGACGGTGGCCCATGAAAAGATCCAGGGGAAGAATCGTGCAAGCTAGATAGATTCTGTCCATCTGTGGTGACTATTCTGGACATGTCGAAACGTTTGATTACCACCACACCTGTCGCGTCTCCCGTGACCACGACCGACCAGTTAGGGTAGCTCATTTACCTGGAGCTGGAGCTGTGCGCTCACACTCACAGTGACCCATGTCTCATGCACCATCACTCACTCCTTCCGACAGCAGAAACAACTACTAGGTATACAGTGGCTCTGAAATATACAACGCCAAGGCCACATAAAACTGATTTGCCAATGCCAGCAGAAAACACGATCTGAGAAATTCCTATTTTTGTGACGGGTCAGGGGGGGTCTGAAAACATGCATGTGACAGATGGAAGTAGCCATTAAGGATCGATGGGTGGTAGGTCGATCCATCCATCCGTCGGCTCCTTCGTGGCGTGGTCCTCTCACATGTTGTGCGATGATGCCGCACAGTGGAGCTGATGAGTTCCATTTGTGCCGCGTACGCCCAACTCAACTGCAATGGCTATTTATTCGCCGAAAGCGTGCGGTGCATGGGCGACCTCGCTATATAGCTAGCTAGCAGTCTCCTCCAAATCCAATCCTCTGCTGAGCAGCTGAGGTGAGGTGAGCCGATTCATGAGGTTGGTTGGCCTGCTGTGCTGATCACTCGTTGCTCCTTGCTTGCTTGGACGTCGGTGGTGATGGCACGTCCGATCACTCGCTTCAATTCAATCTGGTTCTGACGGACGGACAGACAGGCTTGAGATTGTCATAAATTCCAAATCGAATTCCAAATCCCCGCCAGTTGTACTACTGATGACACTACTCAACATTACTGTTCTTAAATCTTAAGTACTACAACTAGTACTAACATTTTTTAAGACAAAAAAAATTGGTTGAACAGTGTATCATGGACATCCTTTCCAGACATGGATGGTAGTACATGGTCGATGGATCTGAGCTGAGGTACATCCGTACGGAGCTGTTCTCAAATTGAACCCTTAGCAGTCTGATTCTTCCTGTGCCCTCCAATGCAATTATCTAAATCACGTCCTTGGCTGCTCCACTGCTACAGTACACACGGTGGCATATGCCTGCAGATGGGAGCAGGGGAGTTAGTGTGGTAGATGGGGGTGCCGGTGTTGGTGGAGGATGTAATGGTGGCGGTGGTTGTTGAGAGGGCAAATGCAAATGCGCGCGCCAAAGCCAAGCCACTGACGTGTGTGTGTGAGTGAGTGAGCGTGCCCCTGTGCACGCACATGCCGAGCTCGCTCGCCTCGCGCGACAGTCATCAGCGGAGAACCGGAGCCTGGAGCTGGAGGCCGGACAAAAGTGGCTGGGGAACGAAGTGAAAGTGCGCGGCCTTCCCTGTCCCTTTGTAAACGCAGATTTGCCACCGAGATCGCGTGTGATTAGTTGGACACACATCGTCGTCCGTGTATGTTGTGGACGCAATGATTACTCGTCGCTTCCTGCTGTGTTGCTCGCTGATGGCCGGAGTAGATTCGTTCGGCAACCATGGCTACTCTGCTGCTGGAAGCCAGGAAAAATATCTCTTCAGGAGTTTCAGAGGTACGTATTTGCATACGTGTACTGTATGTCGGGATGCATGTGGCATTTGGGTGACACGTCCGATGATGAGAGGATCGATGTAACGTAACGCAGAGGGCCATGCGTGTTCGCGAACATCGCCGTCCACATTCCGCGTCGTCGAATCATGAGTGTGAGAGAGAGGGACGGTCACCCGTCGTTCTGTTATCAAACGCGAGCATGCATTACTTGCGTTGCGTCCCTACCGAAGCAAACGAGCATATACAGAATAGTGATTTTTGCTACAGTACCACGTACTGAATAACTTTGGTTTATTCGAAAATTGTTTAATGGACACTACCTTCATCCACCTGATTGATAGTTGTGATGTTTACTAAACCGTTGTATACAGACGTTGATGCTCCCATGCTCACTGTACACATGCGACATCATATACATCAAGGAGCAATATGAAACGGGCAAAAGTTACTGGCAGTACTGTTCAATCACCCCTCAACTTTACTTTTGAACTACTAGCACATATAATTATAAAAATGACTAACGATAAAAAGGCTATAAATGTTTCTAATACCACTTCTACCGACATTAATGTAGAAATATATATTGAAACAAATATACTCCCTCGTCCATAAAAAGAATGCAATTATAGAATGTGTATCAGTCAAATTGACTCGAGTTTGACCAAGTCTATAACAAATAGTATTAACATCTATGTTTTTCGAATAAACTTACTATAAAAATGTATTCTATAATATTTTAATTATACTTATTTGGTCTCATAAAAGTTAGTAATTTTTAATATAAATATAGTCAAAGTTCAAGTTGTTTGTCTTCTTAAAACCAAGAATTGTATTCTTTTTGTGGACCGAGAGTGTACATGCCACCATAGAGATATGGAATAAATGTGTGCATGAGTGATAAATACATGTTTATATGGCTTAGTGATCATGTTTTCCACCCTTAACAAATCACAATGATACTGAAAAATTATTCTAAATTATATTAATAATTCATGATAATAAATTATATAATCTACTACTTTAGATAAAATATACATTTTAACCAAAATATTCTAACATGTCTATATTGAATCCTATTACCTTTATCAAAATACATAAAAGTGCGACACAAATGAGAAAAAAAGTACGAATATGGACACACAAAAACATTGAAAGTGATTGATAAATGTATTGCAGATGAATAGAGATCACAGAGTATCAACATAGATATCGTGTCAGAGAGTGAGAATGAGTGGGGCCTAAAAGGAGGCGGTGACAAAGAGAGAGCCCAGAAAGCAGCGAGAGGGCTGAAAAGGGACGGCGGCGGCTTCGGACTAATGCTTCTTTTGCTTGTAACTAAAAACTGCATCCCTAATCCCATAGTATCCACTTCAATCATGGCATTCGATCGGAATGGGAGGGAGTGATGTTGAGTCGTGTGTACACACAGCCATCACGCATCAATTGTGTCGACACGAAATCACCTTTGCCGTTTCAATCAATTATAGTATCATAGTATGCCTCAGAAGCGAACAAGATAAATCATCAGAGAGGTGAACGTACCATATCTGACCTCGATCAGTTCCTCAGCATTCCCTCCCGTGAACGAGCAGGGTGGGTGTTTTGGTCTCTTCCGGAGCCGCCCTGAGCCTGACACGATCACATCAGCTGACGTAAAAATCTCATCTTCACCAGAGAGGCCATCGATCACTTTCGCCCCCGTCCCCTTAATTTCTCAGCTGGATGAACCGAGACGTCTCTCGGAGAAATTCGGTTTTGCTTTGCATATGAGCGACGTCATCTAGCTAGACGACGAGCACGATTTGATTGCCTGCGGAGATGCCGGTTTTTGCTGTATATAGCAGTAGTGCCGACTATGGATCGGTTCGCCCGGTCGTGACAGGAAACAGAACCCAAAAATGGTACTCGGTGTTAGGGACTGAGGGATTGTTTCGTTTGCGTCCGCCTCCCGTATCAATTGTTGCCTCAGACGTCCAAATGGCGCCGCTTGTGGTGGATAGCGATTCCCTAGAGGCAACCCGGGCAAACTCTCCGAGTGAAGGATCTCGTTAGCAAGACATTCGCAGTGCAGCATTTCAGGTGAACCAAGACATTGCAATACAGTACAAGAGTAGATCGTTTAGATGGCTAAATTTTGTAACCGTACGTCACATCATATATCTTGAAGACGTTTAGTTTGTTAGTGGTAAATATCATCCTACCACGGGAATTGGTGAGGCTCCGAAAAGAATCGTCCATGAATGCATATCTAAACTGTATAATTAGTTATTTTTTTTACTTATATTTAATACTCTAAACATACGCCTTTGGTGTATTTAATGTGATGTGATGGAGAGAAAGTGAGAAAAAAGTTAGAAATTTTTAGCAATCTAAACAAGGCCCGGTATGGTGTCCGTGCAATGTGTACGACACACGACACAAGCCGTCCATTCAGTTGCGTGCCCCACGTTGCGTGAGGAGCAGCGCATGCCTGCCGGCCGCATGGGCGAAGTGTCTGAGAGAAACCCGTGCATGGGATGGGATGGGCAGGCGACGGCCTGACGGACGGGCCGGGATGCGCGCCGACCGGGGCGTGTGATCGTGTCGCGTCCCCGTCGCCCCACGGTGAAAACCACGCCTGGACGACGACGCGACGCGGGCGGGGCCGGCGGACGACGACATGACGCACGTCGTGACGACTGATGACCGCTGCTCCTCCCCGGCCCGTGCCCGTCCACTAACAGCGAGGCTTCTCTCGATCGTGCGTGCTCGTTGCCGTTGGATGGATCGGTCGCATCGGGTGTGGTTGCCGCCGGCCGGCCGTCTCCGGCCGAGGTGGTGGTCCAGCGCAGCGCTACTATTTTCGCTACGGAGAGAAAAACAAAATCCAAGGCACGCGCGCTGGGCACGCAGCGTCGCCGGTCGTACGACTAGGATGGAAGACGGCGCGGCGCGGCGCGGCACGGACAGGTTGGTTGGCTCATAGTACGTAGTAGCGATCAAGGAAGATTTTGCAGTAACGTACTGCGTCCTGGCACGCCTGGCTAAGCCGCTTTTAATAGCTTTCTTTATTATTATTATTAGTGGACGACGATGAGTGAACGCCACAACCTTTTACGGTACCGGCAGGTCGTTCCTCGTTCAATCGAGCATGCGGCAGCTCAGCTCGTGGTGGTGACCATCTGTTTGTCTCCATCTTCCCAAGATGAGTGTTACCACTCCTCACCTGTACGAGCCCAAGGACGACCCGGGCCCATCTACCAAGAGGAGGAGCGCGAGGGCCCGTTCCAAGAGTGTCCGCTGCCACGGCCCAGAATGGGCATGTAATCGTTGCGCTGCGCGAGAGTAGAAAAGGAAGAGGAGTGCCAATCGAGCACGGCATCTATCATCTATCCTGTATCTGAGTTGTGTTGAGAGAAGACACCTCGTCGGTGCCTGGCCGGACCTCGTCGGTCTCGGTGTACTGGAAGATACAGAGTGAATTCATCTAGTTATCGCGTGTGTGATCTCGTTATCGATCGGGTTGCTAACATACCTGGTATCAGCTCGTCGATCCAGCCACGCCACGCTGGAGTCGTCTTCCTCCTCTTCGGTCCCACGAGCACTTCACCAGGCTCCAAAGACACCAAGGGCGCCATGGATCCCCTCTGCGTCAAGGGATTCGACGACCTCATCAAGCGCTTCACGGATCCGGACTCCAAGTGTGCCAAGCAATCGGCAGTGGCGAGGATCGCCTCGAGAAGCTCTGCTTGCCGCGAGGAGAGGCGCGTTGGAGCGCCGCGTCGTCGAGGCGGAGGAGGCGTTCCGCTCCGACATCACCACCCTCGAGCGCCGCTTTGACGAGGCGGTAGCGGATCAGCGCGAGCAGGATGATGCGTTCGAGGAGCGGATCCTGTGCCTGGAGCGGGAGGCCCGAAGCTAGTACAACTCCGCCCGTCGCCCGTAGGCAACCGGAATGGCTACCCGACAACCGCGTCTCGAGCTCGGCGCCCCGCACCACCGACCTCGACCGATCCGATTCGGCGGCCGGGGACGAGCGGGACGGGGCGAGCGTCCGCCGATCCGAAGCTGCCGTTGACGAACTCCGCTCGTGTGGCGCGAGCCAGGGGCACCTTGGCGACATCCGCCGATGCTCGTCGTCGCCCACCTTCCACGGGTCCACCTCCGTGCCCATCGCGTGAGGTTCGAGTCGAGTTGGCCGCCGAGCACCACCGGCGGAGAAACGGTCGACCGGCCCAACGGGCACCGCGTTCCATCGATTCCCACGGGAGAGGGGCTATGGATCGGTCACGACCATAGTCCCAACCCCGGCCAATGGTAAGCACCACCCTCCTGACCCCGGTGAATCTCATCTTGTCCATCAGGTTTGCAGCTATGTCCATCCGGTTCATCCCACCCACCAAAATTCCCCACACCAGTACCCAATTCCACCCACCCACCTACCACCGCCCAATCCCTACACCAATTTCTCCCCAAATCCCTACCCCAACCACAACCCGCCCAATCCCTACCCAAACCACAACCCACCCAATCACCACACATCTCCCCAACACCGGCAGCCCCACCAATCTCCGTCGGAGCCCATCCACCTCATGGCCACATCCCCAAAATGCCTTTCCCACAGTTTGATGGTGATGACCCACGATCTTGGATGACTTGTGCCTAGAATTACTTCGACATGTACCAAGTTGATCCTTCGATTTGGGTCAAGAGCTCCACTATGCAATTCGTTGGCCCAGCTCGTCGTTGGTTTCAGTCAGCAGCCCGTAAGATCAACTCGGCAAATTGGCCAACCCTTTGTCGCATGATTCGTGAGCGCTTTTGCCGCGATCAACATGAGTCCCTCCCTACGCCCGTACTTCCGTATACGCATGACATCCACAGTCAAGACTATGTTGATCGTTATGTCGATCTCATAGAACAGCTAGTTGCCTATACCACAGAGCCAGATCACCTATCCTACACCACCCGTTTCATCGATGGACTCCGCGAAGACATCCGTGCAACCGTCATTATGCACAAACCGTCGGACTTGATATCTTGCCGCAATTTGGCATTATTGCGGGGAAGAAACGGTGGAGCCGACGCCGTCGGGACCACCGCAAGTCCGATGCTCCAAGCTACGCCAGGCCGCCGCCACGCAAAGGGCATCCACCCGCCTGGGCCGCGCCCGCGGCGTCTCCGGGAGGTCCCGATGACAAGCCGAACAACGACGACCGCCGCCCGGCGCCACCGCGTCTGCGGGTACAGTGGGCGATCGGCTACAAACACTCGCTCCTACCGCAAGGCACGTGGACTATCGCGTGCGCTGTGCGAGCGTTGGCGTAACCAGCCCACCACCACGCGCCCGGCCGTCAACTACACGCCCTGCAAGAGGTATGGAATGTCTGCTAGGGCGATTTCAAGTACACTGAAGAGACAATGCTGAAGGCGAGGCGGTCGAACCAGCCGAGCCCGAAGCCGCTCAAGTGTTCCTCGATGAAATCTGCGCCGCGGCCGTTAGTGACAAGCCAGCACCACGCACAATGCAATTCGTAGGTCGCGTCGGCACCACGGAAGTGCTCATCTTGGTTGATTCGGAAGCACTCATTCGTTTATCAACACCAACATTGCGGCACAAGCGTCCGTGTCACTCCTTGACGTAATCCATCACCGTTCAAGTTGCGGACGGCTCGTCGCGTGCTCTGTTCTTCTGAAATTCAGAATCTTGAATGGTCTACTCGGGGCTACGTGTTCCACTCCACTTTACATGTGATGCGGTTGGGTTCTTATGACATGATACTTGGTGTTGACCGCTTTACGCATTCTCTCCAATGAAAGTGCACCGGAGCAACAAGTGGATGCAATTCGGTTCGGCCCGACACCCATTTTATCGCGCGGCATTTCTCTCGACGACGGTCATTGTGCGGTTGTCAAGCTGTTCCACATCGCCGCTGACTGTCCCCCAAGCGAAGCTCCGCCCATTCCACCCGAGATTCGGTGTTTACTTGATGAATTCGGTGAGGTCTTTGAGGAACCGTCGAATCGCGCCTCCTCGCGCGCCTGTGACCACACCATACCCTTGGTAGGCGGTGCACGGCCGGTGTCGATTCGTCCTTACCGGTACAGACCACGCTCGACGAAAGATGAAATCGAGAAGCAAGTCCAAGAGATGCTCTAGTCCGGGTTCATTCAGCCTAGCTCCGGTGCTTACTCCTCTCCGGTCCTCATGGTGAAGAAGAAGGGACCTTTCGTGGCGCTTTGCGTCGATTACATGAAATGTTCAACGCATTGACGGTCAAAGGCAAATTTCCCATTCCCATCATCGACGAGCTGCTAGATGAGTTGTCCGGTGCAAGCCGGTTCTCTCGTGCTTTCGATCTTGAGGGCGGTTTTAACCAAATCGGTGGCTCACGGAGAGGAACACAAGACCGCGTTTGAGACGCATTGGGGACACTTTCGAATTCAATGTCATGTTCTTCGGTCTCACCGGTGCACCGAACACTTTCCAAGGGGCGATGAACGGTACCCTGCATCCAGTACTCCGCCGGTGTGCAATCGTATTCTTCGATGACATTCTCATCTTCAGCAAGACTCTGGAGGAGCACTTGGGACACATCCGGGAGGTACTCTCCCTGCTTGCTAAGGACCAGTGGCGCGTGAAGCTCTCCAAATGCGTCTTCGCCAAGCAAGAAATTTCGTACTTGGGACATACTATTTCGGCGGGCGTTGCAACTTTGCCTTCCAAGATCGACTCCATCGGGTCTGGCCATTACCTCGGAAATGTGAAGGAGCTCCGCGGGTTTCTTGGGACTCGCGGGTTATTACCGCAAATTTGTCAGCCATTTTGCTTCCATTGCACGTCCTCTGTCCGATCTGTTGAAGAAGGGGACCTTGTTCATCTGGACTGAAGATCATACCACTGCTTTCCGTACCCTCCAGCAAGCTCTAATTCAGGCTCCGGTACTCGCCTTGCCGGATTTCTCAAAACCTTTCCAAGTCGTCACGGATGCCAGCGACACGGGAGTCGGCGCGATCTTGATGCAAGGGGCACCCGTTGGCGTATGTCGGCAAGGCTCTTGGTCCCCCGTACTAAAGGATTGTCCACCTACGACAAAGAATACTGGCGTTCTTGTCGCCATCGATCGATGGCGTTCTTACACGCAGGCGGCGAGTTCACAATCTTGACCGACCACCGCGACTTGGTGCATCTCTCGGATCGAGAGACTTCACACGCCATGGCGGTGAAGCTCTACACAAAATTGGCCGGCTGCGGTACAAGATCTTGTACAAGCCCGGTTCTTCTAACCCGAGCAGCCGACGCGGCCGTCGAGACACCACGACCTCCCAAAGCCGCAGGTCGGGGCTCTCTCGTGGTGACTCCAGCCTGGATGGACGACGTTATTGCTGGCTATTCTGCTGATCCCGCATCTCTGAAGCTTGTTCAAGAACTATCCATCAATCCGCAGTCCCACCCGTCCTTCACCTTGTCTCAGGGCATCCTACGCAAGGGGTCTCGCATATGGCTCGGTGACAACAAGATGGCTGCAGCGGCGTGTCATTGAAGCGGAGTCACGGCAGCTCCATCGGAGGGCACTCAGGCTTCCCAGTTACCTATAGCGCGGCCCGAAAAAGCTGCTTTTTGTGTGGAAGGGCATGAAGTCAGACGTCAAACGGTTTGTTGCTAATTGTTCCACTTGTGCTCAAGCTAAACCAGATCGCTCCCGGTACCCAGGTCTTCTTCAACCTCTGCCTGTCCCGACTGAGTCTTGGCAAATGCTGACAATGGATTTCATCGAGGGCTTACCTCGCTCGGGCTCAGCCGACTGTATACTCGTGGTTGTTGACCGATTCAGCAAGTACTCCCATTTCCTTACTCTGTCCCATCCTTTTCACATTTCGGGCCGTCGCTCAAGTGTTCTTGGACAACATCTACCGACTACACGTTATGCCTCTCAACATTGTCGATGACCGTGACCGTATCTTCACCTGTGATTTACGGCAAGAACTATTCCGCGAGTTCCAACTACACTTGTCCTTGAGCACGGCCTATCACCTAATGTCGGACGGCCAGACCGAGAGGGTCAATCAATGCCTGGAGACATTTCTTCGATGCTTCGTCCATTCATGTCCTCGCCAATGGGCTAAGTGGATTCCCCTCGCCGAATTCTGGTACAATTCTAGTACACACTCTGCTCTTGACAGGTCTCCGTTCGAGGTGCTGTATGGTCATCCTCCTCGTCACTTCGGCATCGCGGCGGGCATCACCGGTGCGGGTGGAGACTTTGGTTGGTGGCGCCAAACCATGAAGGCCTCTATACTTCAACACCTTCACCGCGCCCGACAGAGGATGAAGGCTCAAGCCGACAAGCACCGCTCCGAGCGCTCCTTCAAGGTGGGCGACCGTCTTCCTCAAGCTCCGACCATACGTGCAAGCGTCTGTGGCACCTCGCGCCCACCAGAAGCTTCGCCTTCCGCTGCCGGGCCGTGCGAGATCACCGAGAAGATTGGACACGTCGCCTACCGGCTCAAGCTGCCGCCATCGTCGGCGTCCATCCGGTGTTCCACGTTTCGCTCCTCAAGCCGGCGCCCGGCGTCCGCCACTCCCATCTCCGGGCATCTCCCCCGGCGTCGGCGACAATCTCCAAGTGCCTGAAGCCATCCTTCAGCGCCGGCTCCACCAGCGGCGCGACGGCGCCGTCCAGCAGGTCCTCGTCAAGTGGTCCGGCATGGATGCTTCCCTGGCCACCTGGGAGGACACTGAAGCTCTGAAGCAGCAGTTCCCTGCATCGCCGGCCTGGGGACATGCCGGTGCCCAAGGAGGGGGGGATGTTACCACTCCTCACCTGTACGAGCCCAAGGACGACCCGGGCCCATCTACCAAGAGGAGGAGCGCGAGGGCCCGTTCAAGAGTGTCCGCTGCCACGGCCCAGAATGGGCATGTAATCGTTGCGCTGCGCGAGAGTAGAAAAGGAAGAGGAGTGCCAATCGAGCACGGCATCTATCATCTATCCTGTATCTGAGTTGTGTTGAGAGAAGACACCTCGTCGGTGCCTGGCCGGACCTCGTCGGTCTCGGTGTACTGGAAGATACAGAGTGAATTCATCTAGTTATCGCGTGTGTGATCTCGTTATCGATCGGGTTGCTAACAATGAGCAGCGCCCTGGTTTTCCATTCCACGTACGAGATCCTTGCAGCTAGCCGATCGAACAGAAAGCCAACATGATAATCCATCTTTTTTAACAACACATACGTACCGACGAGAGAAAATTGTCGCATATGTATGTTCACAATGCATGCATGAAAGGCACGCACGCACAGTATGTGGAAACCCCCTGTTACCGGTGGCTTTCAAGGTTAGCTGCTTAATTGCCTAGCCTCTCATTTCCACTCTTGTCCTCTGAATATGAAACGAACCCCTTAGTTAGTCCAAGTGTCCAAGGGAGCACGCACGCACGCGCAGCAGAAAACGAGTGCATGTCCAATCGCACGCCTGGACTACTACGTACGTACGTGCGCGTCTGGAACTACAGGCCAGAAGAAAAAAAAATGAGCCGGCCGGCCGGGCCGCCAAAACAAGCTAGGAGAAGTCGAGCTCGTCCGGCAACGTCGGTTTAGTGGTGGAATCCATCCGTTTCATGGAAAATGCTGGGCCCTTTTCTCATTCTCGTGCGGGTGGGCGCGCCGTGGTGACCATCGGTTTGTCTTTTTGCATCCTCGCTCCCCTTTTAAACCGCACGCACGCACGAATGTACATAGCCGCGCATCCTTGTAGCCTAACTTTAGGACAATGTCTATGTACGTAAAAGCGACGAACGTTGAACGGGCGACTGGGGAGAGATTGTATGGACGGGATGGAGTCGGCGGCCGGCGCTGCGTGCGCTTTATGTTACGCGGACGGTGAAGAGTCCGGGTAAGGGCAGGCCGGAAAAATGAGCATGCAAACTAGCTAGGTGAAGTCGAGCTCGTCCTGCAACGACGACAGCTTAGTGGTGCTATCCGTAATCCGTTGTTGGAAAATGCAGGGCCCTTTTTCTCCGATAGCGTGGCCGCTCGTGAGGAAAAAATCGTGTCGTGCATGAGTGCAAGCAAAGGAAAGGCGGTGTGAACTGGGCTCACTACATCGGGCCGTGTAAAGTGAAAAGGAAACGAAAAGCGCGGAGCAAGGAACAAAACGGAGATTAGCGAGAGGGGGCTAGACCGCACTCACCGGGGCACGGGCAGGCGCGACAGGACGTAATGCGCGAGCGGGGAAAGGAATGCAACTGCCGCGGCGCCGAGGGCACACACCGCACCGCCGCGCGCCCAGCTCGACACGGGCAGAGCGCAGCGTTATTGCGGGTGTTCCTTCGGCGGATCATATCGGGTCGGCTAGCTTGAGCGCCGACCCGGCCGGCAACCGGCACCGGCAGCTCGTCCGAGAGGGCAGGGGGCTTTATTTCCGCCCGTGCCGTCCATAAGCGCTGCACCGGTGGAGGCGGCGCGGTGCCGTACGTCACGGCCGACGCACCACCACCATCACGGGACGACCGACCCGGACGTACGTACGTGATCTGAACAATGGAGCGTGCGCCGCCTGCGGCTTTGGGTGGGAAGACATGGTGTTTCGTTCGTACGGGGCCGGCGCGCCAGTCACGGCGGGTGGGTTGGTGACGGACGGACCTGGTGCGGTTCGTTTGGGGGAGACCGAACGGTGGTTACGTACAGTACATTGCTCTGGTAGGTCGGTCTGTTGCCAGAGACATGAGCCGAGCGAGAGACCACAAAAGCCCCAAGTCAATCGCGGACGGGCCCTGCGACCGAAATCAGAATGCATGGGTGGGTCCGTGGCGGCCGCGCACTGTGGTCATGGTCATGCATGATTCCAGTTCGCGGATGCGGCGGGGCCGGCCGTGAGGGAGGACAGCGACGGCCGATCACGCCCGCACAGCGACGCTCGTGCTCTCTCCCCGCTGCTGGCAGGCACCGGGTCAAAGCAAGGCCGGTGAGGAACAATGAATTCGAACGCAGGCAGGCGATGCCGACGTGCCCCGACAGCGGTCGTGGCGTGGGGGGCGAGCCGCGACGCGCCGCGGACGATGACGCCACCGTGACGCATTGGCAACGTCAGAGGCCACCACCATGTGCTGGCGACGACCGTGCGAGTGCGACAGGAGGGGGAAAAAAAATTGTACGAGCTGAGAAGAGAAATCAGGAGCCATAGGATGAAGTCGGGGTAAGTGCTCGGCATCCACGAGCCAGAAGAATTAAGGGCACAGGCGCACAGCACAACGACGGCTGTGTTCACGTGTGCGTGTCGCGGCCACTTCGGTCTCGTCTCGTCTTCCGCCTGGCATGGGCGCATGCGCACTGGCAGCAGCGCTACCTACGTACAACACCCTACCCAGCGGTTGGCCCCATTCTGAGCCAGGTCGATGGGATCACCTCAAACACGGCCCACAATTCTGGAGCTACACACTTAGGTTTGTTGCAAGTTGCAACCGTGAACATGCAACACAAATGATAGATTTGGACCCCCTACAAAACAAATCGATCGGCAGTACATGCACCAAACTGCTGCTGATTGTACTACTACTAGTGACTATAACGGGACATGCATGTCGTCCTGCTTGGCAATGGTCTGTCGTCGGTCGATATGTGTGAATCACGCTGATGCAGGTGTGATGCGTGCTGTCTGTGCTGGTACATCTATCCGTGCGGCGGTGTGTTACCCAGCTGGGATGGTGGGACTTGGGAGAGAAGCTAGAAAAGGCAGGCACCTCAGAGCTCTTGGCGGATGCAACTCTGCAAGTGCAAGGGCGCGGTGCTGCCTCCACGAGATTTTTGGTATATCGGCAGCGATCGGCGGTGCGCCGGTGCCTAGCTTTTGACCGTCTCTTTCTTGCGCCCTACTAGTATGTAACTAGGCGTCTTTGCGTTTGCTAGCTTAGCTGCATGGTTCCACTGGGGATCGATCTCAGTGGGCTCCGCCACCATCGATCTCGCGTATTAGTAGTGGACGATGCAGAAGAGCTCAATGTCTTCTAGAAGACGCAAATGCATGCCGGATCTTTATTCCATGTTCTTTTCAGTACCACTATACTTTTAGTATAAAGTAGTATTGTGTAGACAGCCTACGTCATCGAGTCGTCCACCCGGACTCCTGTGTCTGTGCGCGAGAGAGGCCAGGGCGAGGACACACACCGCTTGTGTAGTAACGCATGCCGATCGCCAGCGCCAGCATTGCTGATCTCGATCGAGTTTGTGGCTTTGTGCCAATGTACGTGACTTCAGGGACATGATGATGGCTAGGGGAGCTTCGAGTGTGTGCCGCTTATCTTTAATCTGCAGACGCAAGCTAGCAGGGATTCATTCATTCAATCCGGCCGCAGCGCGCCGCAGCCGAACTGCACCTGTATGCATGTATACGGCCGATGCAATGCGGTGGCTGCTAGCAAGCAGAAAAGCTGTCAGAATAAGAAAAACGAGCTTATCCCAAACGACAGAAGAAACAGATGGATAAAGTGTTCAGTTTCCAAGAGTTCCACTGTGTCAAAAAATGGAGCATCTAATCATCTATCTTATTACACGGGAGGTAATAATTATACTCCCTCCGGGATGGTATTAGAAGTCATTTTAGACAAAGTTTGGGTTAATCATCGGGAATATAAATCATCAATAACTTTTAAGTTGTTGAGTTTGTAAATGTAAAAATTATATGAGTAGATTTGTCTTAAAAAATACTTTGATAAAATATTATACCTATATCATATCTCTATAAATATTTTTATAATAATAAGAGATCAAAGTTATGTTTTGGAGACCGTATCGCTTGTCCTAAACGACTTCTAATACCATTTCAGAGGGAGTATATAAGTACCGTGCTCTGTAAAAAAAATGGAAAAAAGGGGTACAAGTCGACAAGACTTGGTAGTACTAGGTATTTATACTGATAGTGATAGAGATTAGTAAGTAGATGGTACCACAGATATTTGGAGAAAATGGATTCACTCGTGGCAGCAAAAGGAAAGCACCACACGTCTCTCCCTTATCCGCGGTATATATCCAGCAGATCACCGAGAATCCAGTTTCGATTCAGGAATCAAACATGTCTCCAAATGGCTAGCCTATGGTCAGTGTCTCAGAGCAGAGCTTTCCACTGCTGCCCTACTTTAATTTGTGAAAAGTTCGTCGTAGTACCCAAACATCCGTTTCACTTACTCCTCTGTCCCATAAAGTTCGTCGTTTTTGACTTTTGAATTTCATGTTTGACCATCCGTCTTATTCAAAATATTTATGCAAATCATAAAATAAATTAATCAATATTCAAAGTATCTTTATTGATAAAATAAGTCATAAAAAAATAAATTATATTTGTGTAAAAATTTTGAATAAGACGAAACATTGAAAAAAATGGCACGGAATCAGGGTGACAAACTCAGTGGGACGGAGGGAGTACACCGTGATGGTCAGTAGGACGACGTGGCACAAGATTTTTCCTTCCTGTTCGTTTCCTTCTGACAAATTGGCTGACCCTGAATCGGGCTAGCTTTCGTCAAATCGTCGTGTGAAGTGTAAGCAAATTCGGCCATAACCCTTCTCCGGGCTGGAGAAGGCCCAATAATACCTGTAGGGTGAAAGAGAGCCCAGCAGCACGATATGTATCTTTCCCTCATGCAAAGCAATTGACTCATTGATAATTCCCATTTATCTACCGGTTGTTAGTGTGTTTCTTAATTTCAAGTGCAGGAATTCATCAGAGATGATGCCAGATTGTTGTCATGTAAAAATGGAACCACGTTTGCAGAGCCGCACTACACTCAGACGGCAGCAGACCAACCCCATCTCCAGTGAGCACCAATTCTACCATGTATTCGGCGATAACTCTTTCTCCGCTGGCAGCTGCAGCACTTCGCGGATACCTTCACATACCTGCATGTGGAATTGCCAAGAGCTAATCAGTACGGCAGAGTAATATCTGAATTTAAGCAGATGACGGCATATGCAAAAATGCAGCACCTATCATTTACTCCCTCCATTCCAAACTGTATGTTTTGGACTTTCTAGATTACTAGTGTTTGGTCGAAAACCGAGCGAAGACATGTATAAATAATGTAATGCGGGGAGACACGTGCACACATATTCGAAACCACGTATTTCATTAATTCTTTCTTGAATATACAAAATACATGATCAACGAAAAAATTGCCTTCTTCCGTCTTGCGCGTCATGCTTAAGGAGAGGTCGACTTGTAGGATAATTGCGTAGTTCGCCGATTCCCGGGGCCTGTTGGGCGCAGCCGGTTAATTACATCCGCAAGACGAGCTTGCGGAAAACCTCCGATTAAGCTGCGCTTGATGGTCGTCTTGTATTTGATTGATCGCCGTCAGCCATATGCGATATATGGCGTAGTAATAGTATGGGTGGCTTTGTGTCGCCGAAGCTTGGTCGTGACATCGCCAACGCCACGCCGGCAAAACGGAATGTATTGTTACTGAAGGGGATGACTATCGCCTCATCGGTGCCCGATCATGTATGCGGCCTTCATTAACACGGACGTGTGTGAGTTGCTTCGCCTCGTCGATTGCCCGGCAACGAGTGTATCCGATCCCGTTAATTAGGACGTGTCGGTGGAGTGGTGACCTCGCCTCGTCGGCACTCGGCCGTGATTTTTGTCTAGCCTCGTCGGCACTAGACAGGTAGTGGACGATTGTATGGTAGTAAATCCGCAACAATTAGCAGTAAGAATATTGCTTGAACGATGCTTTACTCAAATGATCGAACGGACAGCCTCCCGGCGTCAGTATTTTTATAGCAAAAAGAAGCATTGTCGTTTTGAGATGAGCATAACAAGCTCAGAGTAAAACGAGTATGCAGTCTTCTTAGCGTCACTTGCATTTGGGCAACCTTTCGGCGTCACTTGTATTGCTTCGTGCGCCACACCAAGTTTGGTTGCAACGACTTACTCGATCTGGCCAATACGACCTTCTCGAGCGTAGAAAACAATAGGGATGAGCCAATACGACTTTCTCCACTATCGTAGTAAGTAGTGCGGATCAGGCCAATACGACATATCCGGTGTAGAAGAAAACGATAGAGATAAGTCAATACGACCTTCTCCACTATCGCATAAAGTAATACGGATCAGGCCAATACGACCCATCCGGTGTAGAAGAAAACGATAGAGATAAGCCAATGCGACCTTCTCTCCACTATCGTAGAAAGTAATACGGATTAGGCCAATGCGACCTCTCCGGCGAAGAAGAAAACGATAGAGATAAGCCAATACGACCTTCTCCACTATCGTATAAAAGTAATCACGGATTAGGCCAATACGACCTCTCCGGCGTAGAAGAAAATTGTAAAGCCAATGACTGCTCAAAGTAGATGCATCACGTGTAGATCGATATATGTGGCAGCTATTGCTCATGCTTATCTATTGCTCATGCTCATCTATTGCTCATGCTCATCTAAACTAGTTAACACATTTAAACTGATGCTCACCGAGAAACACGACGGCCGGCGCAGATGACATGATCGCGGATGGCCTGAGGTGAAGATGAACTAACAGCAGGGCGATGTCGACGTGCTTGATGAGCAGCAGGGCGTTGACAGATGTGGGCGATGGCGTGCAGCAGCAGATGCGTCTCCTACGTGAGCAAGAGCGTCCGGCGGCTGGGCGTGGATGCGTGAGAACGTGAGAGCCAGCCCCGCCCCTTTGTTGGCCAGGGTGCCTATTTATATACGTACGGGAGAACTCAGGAACCGAGATCAACTCCTTTGCCAAGCAAACAAGCACGCATCTTCAATTTGGTGCGTATCTATCAAGGACTTGTGATCTGGCAGTTAGCTTCCCGGTAAAGATCCGAAATCACAGAATATATCCATACGTATATATCTGTATCTCGAGAATTTGAGTCACATACGTATACTCAACCACTGTTTAATATTCCAATCCAGCCAACTGCAGCTAGCCGGGCAAATGTTGTATATATACGCGTATGGAGATCAAAGCCCCATGACGTGCATTTTACCTTATTTTAATTAATGTATATCAGATCCAAGTATATGTTCCAATATCAAATACAACTCTTATGCTCTCGTCAAGAGAACTATAACCTTGTAGAAATATTTCAAGTGGGGCCCATGTGTCATAAGCTCAGCCATGGCAAATTTCGTACGCCTGTAAACGCGTCGATAAGTAGTATGAACCGGAGAAATATATTCTCGTATAAAGCTTGCCACATGATTATTTTATATAAATAATCAAAAAAATCATCAAACAAATGCCACCCGCCGAGTCGAGTTTATGCGCGAAGCGACAGAGACTTGACTCGGGGAAATATAACTTCGATGAGCCTCGCCGCATGGTCGTAGCCTGGCTCTTCATTTGTCGTTGGCTATACTTTGTCGTCTTGAGCTAACAACTCTCGCAAGTATATTTAGAAAATATGGCGAAAAAATCATGCCACGTTTGAGTAACATGAAAGGATAATAGAACTTTTGACGAACCTGGCTGCATGTTCATAGCCTGGCTTTATTTTTTGTCTCCTGTGTCTTGATGACATCATGAGCGCGACGAATATTTAGAAAATATGGCGAAGAATCATGCCATGTTTAAGTAATGACTAGCAATGAGTAGGATATAGCGAACATCACACTATATCTTGAAAAAATCCTTGGGTTCCACTCCGACCAAATATATTGGTGCCAACAAATGGAGTGTAGTATCCATGGATAAATTTATTAAGATTGATGCGACCGTTTTACAGCTACAGTGCCAGCCATCAATCTCAAAGGGTTTCACAGTTCCACATCACCGCGTTGGTTTGCTTCACTGCTCCCAAATTTATACGCACCCGAAAGCTCATAGATACTTTATGGCAACCTGATTTAAGGACAGATTGCAAATAATGTATGATATGTGTGAGGCATGTCTCAAGATGAGAATCAACATGCTCACGTCACTTGTCTAGAATGGAAAAACACCTTTAATGATAAAGGGTCCCAAAATGTTTTGGATAATTAAAAAAAATGCCAGCCTCTTATCAATAAAGAGACATGGGATTTTGTGGTGAAAATCCATGCCAATGGATTAGAGATAGGGAATGTAGTAGAGTAGCACATCTTCATCCCAGCAACAAAAAGTTGGGTGCCACGCCACAACCGAGCAAGGTTTTCATCATTTTTTGTTTGTGACAGACTAGTGGCTACAAGAGCTTATACTGTCATCAATCTTCAATTTTGTGAGCTGCTCATTGCCTCTCAATCCCTTAAGAGCATAGAACTGCCACCAGTTTAGCCAAATAATGGCGAAGGAACATGCCACCACAGAACTCCACGAGATGTTCTTGTAGACTTTACTTCGAGACCTTTTCTTTATTGCATCACCAGGCTGGCTTGCTAAGCGATCATTTGTTGCAATCATGCAATGATGCCCAACTGTAGAGTCAAAATGATTCACGGTTGCATGGAGGTATGCCAATAATGGCACATTTCGCTGCTCCAGAACAGCTATTGATATCCGCCCGAATCCTAGCTATTGATATCCGTCCAAATCCTCATAGATGCACCAAAGGTAATGGCCATGTATCTGAATAGTTTATTTGATGAAGGTCTTGCACATCCCTCTTTCGATTACACAAGCAGTCACAGGGACGCTCGAGCTGCTAAATTTTACCAAAGAGCCATCCAATTTTGTAGGGTAGAGATAATTCTTGGTTCTTCTCAATGAAAACTTGAGAGAAACAACACTGATTTAAAGAAAAATATATGCTTCCAATGGTGGAGCAGCCACGGAGGCATGTTACTCATAAGATGGTCATAATCCAACACAACCAGCACATGTGGTTCAGTTCCCTCGTGGTAATAGTGTAGAAAGGTTAACACTTCATCAGGACCTCTTGGGGTTAGTGGAAATCTTTCCGAGCCTCCCTTCAGTCATGTGCTTCACGCCTCCTACCTTTTGTCCAGCAAGGAATGTAGGATACGGCTAGAATTTCTTGGTTGGTTTGGGGGAAATTGGCTAAGGCAATTTTTTTGGCCTCACTTTTGCCGAGGATGATGAATAGCTACCCGTCCTCCTTCACCAGCTTGACTTGATAACTTGACTTCTTTTAATTATTGAGAGTTTCGAGACATCTAACTATGTCTCCTTTTTATTTCTCTCTTTTTTTTGGTCCATTGGACTTGTTTCTTGAAACTTGTCTTCAAAGAATTCAGAGGGTAGCTATCCATCTTTGTGTAGCTAAGTAATCCTCGCAGGCTATATTATTGTTTTAGACCCTTGTTGTCACCTCATGAGGGTGGCATGTGGCTTCACACTTGATCCAGACTTTTGTCGAGTCAGGTAGCCCTTTCATGCTCTTTTCGCTATAGTCTCCCTCGAGGCTTGGCATTCCTTTTAAACTGGACGAATGGCAGAAGGCACGATGAACCCACGACTTCCAGGGTCAGTGCGGATTGAAAGTCCACCACACACTTTCATCCCTTGTCGGTGTAAACCATGTGCTTTTGTGTTGAGGTTACTTCACCACAATGTAGGTAAGCCGGGAAATCTTCATCTTAGAGAAACATGGCTAATGACGGTCCACCAGTGGCACAGCATATATATCGTACCATATGGAGGAATCAACTAATTGTGAAGTATCTTTGTCAAAATTTGACACCATGTGATAGACTCTTTGGTGATCTCGATGAAGCGAGTAGCTCTGCAACCAGCTAGATTTTTCTTGTATTGATAGGCGAACCTTGCTATGAACAACTTAGCAAGTTCGCGTTGCACATAGCCACGACTGTATTGGTATACAGAGGGTGATGAACAGAAAAAAAAAGCACCATTGGCATGTGAACATGATCATTTTTCCGGGTGAAACATCTGCCACCGGTGTAACAGGGACATGGCCTTCCTGACTTTGTTTTCACGAGTATCATTGTGCAAACAAATGCACAAAGCTGCCTGGTTAAATATATGAGTAGCATCTCCATTAGGATCCGTAAGGATACCGTAGACATGACAATGTTGATTTCGTCTTGAATCTTTGGTCCGCCATTCTTGGTGTAACGATAAATTCAATTGGCAGGCAGTGGAATGGGTTCCTCCATGCCACCGGCTTGTTAGGAGGATTCAGGCGCATCTGTAAATGACTAGGCCTTAACACTTGGGCTACACCTGCCACCAGTTCGTGAAAAACGTGCCACAGGATTCTCAGAAGTTATGAAGATAAACCATGCAATTGATTGGTGATAATGCTTCTCCCATTGTTTATTTTGGCTGGTAGAAGCTGAAATTGATGCTTTCCTTCATCAGCATGAGGTGCAGTAGCGATGAAATTAGGCGCCCATCAGCCCTTCTGACCGTCGTCCGGCCGCAATAATAATTGATTCATCATGTATTCATGTGCGAGTACTGAGCACATATTGCGCCTCAATCAGGCTTCTCTCTGTTTTTAATCCCGGTATAGAGAGTGAACCAGGCCTTCTCACAGCTACATATTCACAGCCAACGTGGATATGAGTCTGTAGCTCATAAGCATGCAAGACATTTTTAATACTGCGTAACACGCTGCCTTTTCTTCGTGCATCAGCCAGGGGCGTGTTGATCTTCAGAGTAAGCATCGTCCAGCATCATTCAATTATACTGAGAGAACAAATATTTTTGATGACGACCATTGAAGCGCAGCGAAGATGGGAGGAGAATCAGGTCCCACGGGCGTGCCATTTGTTTGGTCGAAAACCGAGCGAAGACAAGTATAAAATAATGTAATGCAAGGACACATGCACACATATTCGAGAACCACATATTTCATTAATTCTTTCTTGAATATACAAAATACATGATCAACGAAAAAGATGTCTTCTTCCGTCTTCTGCGTCATGCTTAAGGAGAGGTCTAACTTGTAGGAAAATTGTGTAGTTCGCCGATTCCCGGGGCCTGTTAGGCGCGACCGGTTAATTACATCCGCAAGACGAGCTTGCGAAAAACCTCCGATTAAGCTGCGCTTGATGGTCGTCTTGTATTTGATAGATCGTCATCAGCCATATGCGATATATGGCGTGGTAATAGTATGGGTGGCTTTGTGTCGCCGAAGCTTGGTCGTGACATCGCCAACGCCACGTCGTCGAAAAAGCGGAATGTATTGTTCTTGAAGGGGATGACTATCGCCTCATCGGTGATCATGTCATCTATGCGGCCTTCATTAACACGGGCGTGTGTAAGTTGCTTTAAGCCTCGTCGGTGCCCGACAACGGTGTATCCGATCCGTTAATTAGGGGCGTGTCGGTGGAGTGGTGACCTCGCCTGCGTCGGCACTTTCGGCCGTGATTTCGTCTAGCCTCATCGGCACTAGACAGGTAGTGGGCGATTGTATGGTAGTAAATCCGCAACAGAGTATTGCTTGAGCGATGCTTTACTCCATTGATCGAGCGGCCGGCCTCGGCGTCAGTATTTTTATAGCAAAAGGAGCAATGTCGTTTTGAGATGAGCGTACAAGCTCAAAGTAAAAGCGAGTATGCAGTCTTTTTAGCGTCACTTGCATTTGGGCAGCCTTTCGACGTCACTTGCATTGCCGTGCGCCACACCAAATTTGGTTGCAACGACTTACTCAATCGTATCGACCTTCTCAAGCGTAGAAAACAATAGGGATGAGCCAATACGACTTTCTCCACTATCGTAGGAAGTAGTGCGGATCGGGCCAATACGACCTATCCGATGTAGAAGAAAGCGATAGAGATAAGTCAATGCGACCTTCTCCACTATCGTGTAAAGTAATCTGGATCAGGCCAATACGGCCTCTCCGGCGTAGAAGGAAACGATAGAGATAAGTCAATGCGACCTTCTCCACTATCGTATAAAATAGTACAGAGCAGGCCAATCTGACCGCTCGGCGTAGCGAAAAAACGATAGAGATAAGCCAATGCGACCTTCTCCACTATCGTGTAAAGTAGTACAGAGCAGACCAATACGACCGCTCCGGCGTAGAAGGAAAACTGCAGAGCCAATGACTAGCTCAAAGTAGATGCATCTCTCATAATTTAATAAAGCTGCTGTTGTACTCATGCTCATCTAACTAGATAAAGCCGCTGCTGCGCTCATGCTCATCTAATAAACTAGTCAACGCATCCAAACTAGCTGTTGTATTCATGCTCATCTAATAAAACATATCTAAACTAGATGCTCACCGAGGAACACGACGGCCAGCGCAGATGACATGATCGCAGATGGCTTGAGGTGAAGATGAACAAGCAGCAGGGCGACGTCGACGTGCTTCAGCGACAGGGCTTTGACAGCTGTGGACGATGGCGTGCAGCAGCAGATGCGTCTCCTAGGTAGGCAAGAGAGTTCAGCAGCCGGGCGTGGATGCGTGAGAACGTGAGAACCAAAAGCTGGCCAAGATAACCACCGAGAGAGCCCCTACGTTGGCAGGGTGCTGGCTTATATAGGGACCGGAGGTCAGAGGCCTTGTGTTTGCCCCTCGGCCAAGTAAAGAAAGGAGTCCGTATCTCTGTTTAGGATTTAAACTAGAATCCATCATCTCTACGTGTGTATCTTCCCAGGTATCTTGAACCCTATTAACAAGCCAGGCCACGTAGTACAGATCCGTATCTCAAGTATTTGGCTTGCGTACGTACGTGCATGTTCCATTCATGGTTTAATAATCCGTCAGCTAACTAACTAGCCGGGCAAATGTTGTACGTACGTACGTACACAGATCAGAGCACCATGACCTGCATTTTGCCCTCGTCAAGAGAACTATAAACTGGCAAAAATATCTCTGAGGTGGGGCCTATGTGTCATAAGCTCAGCCACGGTAAACCTTGCACGCCTATTTACGTGCCAATAATATGGGTTGAATAAACATATTCTTATATATATTCACCTTGTCACAAATGATTATTATTTTGATAAAATAATCATCAAAC